>JAMPIV010003285.1:0-435000 GCA_024509875.1 Oreohelix idahoensis
GCCAGTCAAATATCTAACTTGGAAAAAAAAAGAAAAAGGAAACACATTAGTTGTATACTAATACTCCACCCCTGACGGCTACAGAAGCGTGTGGCATACTGTGCAATCCCCGCCGTCCAAGGGGGCTCTCCAACTATGCAAGCTAAAATACTGAGCTCTGAATCAGGATTCTCCCAAGGAACTGTTATGTTCTACAAAGAGCCACTTCTCAGATCCCCCTGCCTATCATGTGAGATCTCCTGCATGCAGCCAACCAGGTAAACGCCAGCCTTACATAGGGACTCAAGTGACTCATCCAAGCTTAGTGTACAATGCTGGGTTCTCAACATGTTTCACCATTTCATAAAAGTAAGTAAGTTACTAAGAGAGACAGAATGAGAAATGGTGACTGTCGCAGAGTGAAGATAATTTGCCTATTTGAAATTTTCTGTCCTTCCTGTATATTGCTTTATTTTCTGTCTATCCTAAGTTTTGAAAAAATGTTTCTCACGCACTTGCCTTTTCCCCACCTTAACCCAGGTGAAGCTTCGGTCAACCCGTTCACGTTCGTTAGGAATTTCCAGACTCAGCTGTCTAGAAATTTATGGCCTGTCTTCTTCCTCATTGTTAAAACTTTTGAGCTCGGAAACCACAGCACGTACAAGTGCCATTCAATATGCAAACTAATTTGCAGCGATACTTTTGGCTATCGTGAGAACTTTAAAAAATGTAGCGGGTAAATCGAAATTAATTCTTTCTTTAAGAAACTAGTTTTTAGACTTCACTTGGTGATAAGCATACGGGAAGAGTAAGACGCATTTCTTAGTCTTGTAAAGTAAAACGGTGCATAGGGAGACTTGAGTTAAACACACAAAGTGCCCTCTAGTTTAACTTAACAGACTAAAATTCCGGAGCGGGTATGTATTCGCTTTTCCAGTATATAGGAAATTAGCTCAAATATATAGATATGAAATATATTACTATCATGGTGAAAGTCTAAGTGTATTATATAAACGGGTTTCCTTTATCATGTATGTATCATAAATGCTTACGAAATATCATTTATTTTCACTGCTTGTATTTTAAAGCGATGTTATGTTACAATGTCTGTATCATTCATAATTTCAATGATCATTTTACTTTTCAATGTTTGTAACATTAATGTATGAGCCTATTATTATGAATGCGGGAAGGAATGAACGGTGGAAAGCACAGGAGGATTTTCTAGCGGACCCTCATGTAACTTTGTCTGACAGGGGAGGAAGCAACAGTCTTGTTATGGTGTATGTACCTGGACTGGCCAGCTAATTCATTCACAGCAGACAGGAATGTTTAAGAATGGACTGACCTATTTTAGGAACGAGAAGCATGCATGGATATCAACATGCCGACGCTGGACACTGCTTAAATTGTTTCTGTTGTAATCTGCATGTTGCAGCAGAAGAGTAGTTACACATGTATTTTTGTTTTGTCTAACAGATTACGCAGTGCAAGTCTTGTCTCGTATTGCTGAAAAGAGGTTACCTTTGGCCAGTGGCCATATAGTCCTCGTCCACCAGTCACAATAATTCCCTTCAATTATTTCAATCATTTCAATTACTTCAATTACTGCAATTATTGCAACGATTCTCAACACCAGATATTACCCTTAACAACCATCACCCGTACCATACTCCACCCATTTTAACCCTCCATCCCACCTTTGGAAGCAAATTCGTATCTTTGGATATCTCATCAACTGTGGATACGTTACACCAATCTTGGATTTATAAAATCGTGTTCAGATTCTGTGCCCATTGTGGATACCTTATTCGAACAGTGAAGTTAATTTCAAAGTATTGGATTACGATATATTTTTCCAAGAGACCCCCAGGATATAAGTTGTTTCCAACATTCACACCAAAAGGAACAAAGGAACAAACATACATTTACACACAAACAGTATTTCACATATTTTCCAGCAAAAGCCTATCAGGCCTGCCGGGAACTTTGCTAACACAATTCATTCATAATCCTTGTTTTCACTATTTGTGTAATAATTTTTTTCTCTTCTTTAAAATCATCAAATTGTTGTGAGTTTGTTTTCTCGTGATAATCTTTATTATTATGTGCTGTAAAATCCTTATTGATTTATTTACATTTCTAAATTGAAATAAATTGAGTTAACCTCGATAGGATTGTTCGTTCAGTTCAGACTACCAAATCCTCAATCTAACTTTACTTCTTTACCCTACTATTTGTGAGTGACACAGTGTGTGCAAAAGAGTAATATTGTCGCCAGAGAAAACAAGAAGAGCTGTGTGTGTGGTTTTCTTAGTGAAGAACTCACTGACTCAGCCTGTGCCTTCTGCCTATCTCTCTTGCGCACCATATCACACGTCCGTGTGCACTATTGTCCATCACGCCTATACAGCTGTCAAGCTTACCTACTATTAATTATATTTTCATGCGACAGTGACATCAGAATAACTGTAGAGACTACGTTCTGTATCAAGAAAATAGAGAGACATAAAATTAAGTGGTTTGGCCATCTCATGAGAACGGAGCCCGATAAGTTATCACTGCGCCGCGACAACAGGAGAAAAATCTGTGTTCAGAGCACAAGGAAAACCAAAAGGCAGATGGGTAGACAAACATCACGGACATTTTACAAGAACACGAACTCACACCAGCCTGTTCGACACTTGGCTCAAGAACGCAAACTTCAGTTCTCCACTACGCTTTGCAGCAATAGTAGAACGAAAAAAGATATGTAGTATTTGCTAATTTACTACATTTATCCTAATTATAACCCATCAAGGGTTGAACGGGATACTTTGTATTTTTTTAAAAAGTAGGTAATTTACCTGACACACACGTTTTGGGGGTAAAATAAACCTTTCTGTATATTAACGAGAGATGAACAAGCAGGTTTTCGACAAAACAGATCCTGTTCAGACCAGATAGCCACATTGAGAATAATACAAGCTGGAATGGAATTCACCGCTATACATCGGTTTCGAGGACTATGAAAAGGCATTTAACAGTGTAGACAGAGAATCGCTTTGGAAATTGATGAGGCATTATGGAGTTCCCATGAAGATCATTAAGTTAATAAGGAAGACCTATGAACACATGACATGCAGAGTTCTTCATGAAGCACAACTTACAGAACTGTTTAGGATTAGAACGGGAGTGAGACAGGGATGCCTCTTGTCACCATTTCTTTTCTTACTAGCAATAGATTGGGTTGTGAAAACATCGGTATCACACAACAGAAATGGAATCCAGTGGAATCTGACTAAACAGCTTGATGATTTGGATTTTGCAGATGACTTGGCTCTTCTGTCCCATAATCATAACCAGATGCAAGAGAAAATGAAAATTCTCGATGAGAGATCACAACAAGTGGGCCTGAAAGTACACAGGGGAAAGACAAAGATTATGAGAATAAATGCAGGTAATGAAAACAGGGTTGAACTTGAAGATGCACCAATACAAGATGTAGAATCGTACACATATCTTGGCAGCAATATAGACAAAGTTGGAGGGACAGACAATGATATCAAAATAAGAATACAAAAAGCAAGATTAGCTTTCATCGCATTGGTAAAGATATGGAGAATACGAGAGACCAAGTCTAACACGAAAATAAGAATCTTCAACTCAAATGTGAAGTCAGTCCTATTGTATGGCTCTGAGACATGGAGAGCAACAAAAACAACAACCAAAAAGCAACAGAGTTTTATAAACGGGTGCTTGCGTAGAATAGAAGGACTGAAATGGTATGACAAAGTCACAAATGTGGAATTGATGAGAAGGACCAGACAAGGGCCAGTGGAACAGGAGCTGAGAAGAAGACGCTGGCGATGGATAAGGCACACATTAAAGAGACCTGTTGATAGCATTACAAGGCAGTCCTTGTTCTGGAATCCATAGGGAAAGAGAGGCAGAGGTAGACCAAAAAACACATGGAGAAGAGAACTGGATACAGAGGTGAAAATGATGAGGAAAACATGGAAAAAACATGAGCGGATGGCACAGGAACAAGACTTGGCATGTGTTTCTTGAAGGCATATGCTCCTCTGGGAGCTAAAGGGTATTGATATTATCGGGTCTATACATTGTTACTCCCGTTTTTATATTCGAAATATTTTAATGTACAATTCTGATTTGTTTCATTATTTCTTTTTACAATTATTTTATTGTTACTATAAATCTGCCATTTTCTTCTACATGGTGATTGAAAGGTTACTTCCTAATTTTAAATTATTCTATGTTCACGTCTGTCCAAGCAATTTTTATGAAAGAAATATCAAAATAAATACAAGTAACTTCTATTATATAAGGAAATGTCTGTATACCGCTCCACCTATGTCCCAGTCTTGACGTATGGATGAAAGTCATGGGCAATGACTACAACCCACAAAAGCCAGATCGAAACCTCAGAAATGATGTATCTGAGGAAGGTGGTTGAAGTAACAAGAAGAGACATGGTCCGCAACCAGACGATACTCCTAGGCCTAAGAACCCAACCCCTGCAGACCCAAGTAGAACAGTCCAAACAAAGATGGTTTGGCCATGTCTGCAGAATGGGAGAAGATTGGCTACAACGGCAGGTATCGGTGGCTAAGAGCCAGGGATCCAGACCTCCACGACGACCCAGAGTCCGCTGGGAGGACAACATTAGACAATCTCTGAAGGACCGAGGACTAGAATGGAACCAGGCCAGGAGAAAGACGGCCGATAGGATAGTAAGGCGCTCTCTCTTCCAAATCTCTACACCTCACGGTAGAAGAGGGACGAGTAAGTAAGTAACTACAATTGTTTTACATGAAAACGATATCACATAAACGTCACTATTCAACGTGATATCCGGGTTGTTGAACAACAAGTTGTGCTGTCTCTTGTCGCGTCTGTTTATATGCTATTTCAGATTTTATTCTATTTTGTTTTTGGAAATAAAAAAAATAAAATAATGAAACTTATTTGTCAAACTGCAGTTATAGTTTCTTGTTTTGACATTTTGCTTGAGGATATATCCATTTAATAATAGACATTGGCTTTTCAATCCGCCTCTATATAAACATACTTTAAATTTAGCCAGCCAGACCTTCATCTTGCTGAAGAGATGGTAATCGCTTGTCGCCAAGTCCGGGCTGTAAGTGGGGTGGTTGAAAATATCCCAGTTGAACTGCTCGAGTAAAGCCTTTGTGCGTTAATGTGGTCCCTGTTACCATGAAATCCGTCAACAAAATTTCCTTGCGATCCCAGAACACTGTAGCCATCATTTTTCGAAGCGAAAATGTTTGTTTTAATTTCTTGTGCATGTTTGGAGAATATCTCTGTGACAATTAGAAACAGACTAGTCCTCGAAATTTGAGGAAATTCAGCAGAAAGATCTGAAATCGTGAAACGACGCTTTTCATCTACGATGAGGTCGACTTTTTGAACGAGTTCATCAGTCACAATTTAGTGTCGTCATTGTCCCACCTCGTCATGCACATCTCTGCGCCGATCCCTGAATTTATTGCAACAATCCCTCACAGAATTGTCACTCATAACGTTATCACCGAACACACGAATCAATCGACGATGAATCTTGGCGGCGCTATGTCCTTCTGCTTGCAGAAAGCAAATCACACAACGGACCCCACACCTGGCGGGAGTGGTGACGACAGGGTCCATGTTTACTCGGTCGCTACTCGCGAACAACTGAACAATTGGGTTTGCGTGTAGCGACTTAACACAATGCTGATTGCTGCAGGCAATGCGCCAGTTGCTATGGCAACCAGTTTTATTTTTACCAGCCAATCGGAGGTTGATTTTGGAATAGCCCTCGTATATATATATATATATATATATATATATATATATATATATATATATATATATATATATATATATATATATATATATATATATATATATATATTTTTTTTTAAATAGAAACATTGTCCATGGTATTAGCAGCTGTGTGACGTGAATTTATGAGGATGTGAATCAGTGGTACCCAAACAATGTGATACGCCATACAGGTGTAGCGCAAGTGGATGACAGGTGTGGCCGAAAGATTCAAAGACAAAAGACGTCGAATGCATGATACGTGAAGAAGTAAGGAAATCGATGTTGTCATTATTGGTAAATCCAAGCGTGACGTATAATGGAAATATAACCTACAGTATCCGACAGCCTTTCGTGACCTCGTGTCGTTCTATGATTTGTTAGCAAAGTGTAGCATTTGACAGCCTGCACTACTCACCTTTAATTCACGCCTCTTTTTCTTGAGACGTAAGCAAACGGAAAGCTTACCAACTTCCGCGATTTGCCAGTCTAAACAGGGAACGAACATGGTGTTGTTTACCTGAGTTTCCCACGCAAGCTGATCTGTCAATCATCAGACATGAGACAGATGCCCATGGAAACATCGGACCTCGTTTGAAGTACCCGCACGGGCTAAAACAAATTCCCCGAGAATCCTGTGATGTTCGTACATACAGGGAAAGATAACGCTTTAATCTCGAGAAGCGTGGAAAATCTCGGAAGGAAGCCCGTTACACGGTTTAAACCTCTGTTGTCGGTTAGCAATGGCTGACAGAAGCGACCTTAAACCTTTTATCTGGGGGAAACGTAGTTTTCAGATTTCTCTGCTAGGAAACAGAGTGTGAAAATTAACATCCTCTAGAGATCATAATAACATTATGTATATAAACTGTGGATCCTCAAATCGGTTATCAGTTGTCGCTCAGAATTTTTCGGAGAGTCTAAACACGTTATCTACAACCATCGTGAATAGATGTGTTAATAGTTTCGTGGGGATTTCATTTCTGTATTTCTGGTAATATATAAATTTGTGCTTAAGCGTATTGAAGTGTTAAACGTTTTATCATCTTAAATTCACTGTGATTTTCTACGTGTTAGAAATAGTGAAATAAATAACCGGTAGCTATTTGTGTGCCAGTTGTTCAGTAATGATAATTTTACCACCCGCTTTCTTACACAAGGAGATACGGTTTAGCCGACTAAATTTAAATGCTGGGTGACTGATAGTGGACCATAGAATTCACGTTATATTGCATTTTATAATGCCGTGCTGAAGTCGGATGTGCCGGCCGATAGGCGCAGATATCGCAGCTCCGCTGTAAACAGACACAAAGCAACCAACGTCCTTTTCAGGACGAACGAGGAAGAAGATATTGCATTTTGTGTAATTTTAGTAAGTGACTGTTGTTTAAATATCATACGACATAACAAACCGGCGCCGACCATCTAATAGCTACTTAGCGACAGGCGATATTTGTTAAAGTGCGCGGATGGATAATTAAAGGATAACTGACCAGATAGAAATAGGCTAGAGACACCGTGTGCTTATATGTATATATTTATTAGCAGTAATTTTTTTCATATTGTTCCTCTATCCTTAGGCATGACCTGGTCAAACGGCGAACAGCGGTTTTTATTTTGGTCTAATTCGGTCCACTGTGTTCTATGTTGGGTTTTTTCTCCATTTACTGATTAGATTAAAGTTGCCTTCTTTTGGCTTACGTGACTCCAAGCTCAGTTGTGAACAGGACAGACCACAGAGACTAACTAACATTTAAATAGTAAATTTAACTGGACTATAAACACCAGAAATTTTTTTATTCAATTTTACTAGCCCATTGTGGAGTAATACCAATAACTGTTCTCCCGACTTTTGATAGTCGTATCCAAGTGGATATTTATCCACATAAGTTACGCTATTTCAGAATCGGCACTCACCAGAGCCAGCCGATAGGATTTACCACCATCATCAACTAACAATAATTAACAGTTTTTAGCAATCAGATGTTTTCCTACAGTTTACTGTGAACACCAGATCTCAGAGAGTTTCTGCATTAACTATTCGAGGTGACATTTGTTTATCCAGGAATCACACACCAAATTAGGCGTTCCCCTTATACAAATTAATTATCTGAGGAGGGGCTGGGGCCCAATTTGGAAGATAAAACCACTGGATTATATCTAGTCAAACATTGCATGTCAAGAGATTTTTTTCACCAAGAATAAGGTAAGCAACGTGATTGAGTGGCCACGTATGTCAGAGAGAGTGAATATTTTCTTTGTTAAAGGAACACTGTATTATCTAAATTCTGTTTACCTTTTGTTTATTTTACTGGATAGCATTTAGTGGGAACCTTGTTCTTTTCTTTACTTACTATGCTGTAACATAGTGTTAACCTTTAACCTTTGGGGTTATTAACTTGTTGGGGTCTTTTCTTCTCAATTACGGGTAGGACACATGTATTCTGTTATTTTTCTATGCATTACATTCTGATGTGTTTGATCTTTCTCTTTTAGATATTCGATGTTATAAAGTTTAAATGATAATAAACAACAAAAGAACTAAACTGTGTGTGTTGGTCAGACCCATACCCAAATTTACCATAGTTTTTTCACGTTTGTGTGTCTTGTTGTCACATAGCTGTGTGTGTGAGTGTGGTGAGTGTGTAGGTAAACTTAAATTTCTAGATATATAGGGAGGTGCAAGATTGTCTTATACTAAATTATAGTCGTATTGATAGGCTGGACTAGAGAAACTACTCAGTCCAGAGACAGATCTTCTCCTTAAATATCCACTCGTGAAAATCTGTTTCTTACACCTTTACTTCTCATGTACTATTACCATCCCTATACTCAGGCGGGACCTTAAATAACTTTAAAACCTATCTAAGCACGACACCAAGTGAGAGTACAGCGAGGACACGATGGAAAACTAAGTACGATAACCACTACAAATAGAAGTTTCCATAACTGTATGTTTTTTAAAACAAGTACTATTACTACTGAGTGAACGTTTAACAGATTGAGCATAACATTTACCAAACTACAAGGTCTTCTATATTTGAACTTGTACCCTAATATAACCGACGGACCGTGTGTTTAAGTTGAACAGTGCGCGCCTCGCCAAAACTCCTATTAAAAATAAAAAGGTTTGAGCTCTTGCCTCTCGCGGCAGGGCAGAGTTACCCGATTCCGGGATTGAAACCTGCTAGCGTCATGTTTCAGTCTACCCAGCTGTAAATAGGTACCTGACTCTTGAGTTAGGTAAGGCAAATGCAGCGAGGAAGGGAATTGGTCAACCCACCTACCTCATAAAAATATAGACCTAGCATAGTGTAGTCTCAAACACTTCACTCCCCTACGACAGTATAAGCTATGGTACTACCTTTACCTTTATATCTTAAGTGGTCGAGTGTTTAGAGCACATAAGGCCTCTGGTGTAAGAATCACATAGAGTTGAGTTTCATAACCTTTTTTATGCCACGGACCGCTGAGTTTGTCTGGTGAAAACTGCGGACCCGTTCTCGGAATAAAATATACAAAAAACGTACTTTAACCATCTCAGCTTTTAACCATTACGTTATTTACACAGATCCCCAAGAATCCATTTATAGAACCTCAAAGGTTACGTGGAAATTGTGACATAGAGAAACTCTTTTTTCAGCCTGCTTTGACTCATTTTTTCTTTCCTTCATGCACACATTTTCTTTTTTGCAGACATCGAAAAATTACAAGTTTAATGACAGTGCCACGTTGACATCAAACCAGTTTCCGCAACATTCATACATTATGTTTGATGGAAAACTTAACTTAATACATTTTGTAAGAACGATGTATTAAAACATGTAAAGTTTTGTGAGCTTATTGATCAAACTATCAATTGTAAATTTGTTTCATGCGAAGATAAAACATCTAATTGTATAAGTTTGTTATAATTTTCTTCTCCCTGTATTTTTTATTATTAGTTATACAATGAATTATACAAAATTAACATCTGGAACTTACCCTTTGGTTTGCGTTATATAAAAAAAAACTTAAGTCCCTCCGTTAGTCCCAGTTTCCGGATCTGTTTGCAAGACTACCACTGTGCTAACGTAAGAGAATTTGAATTGGAGTTTGTTAAAAAAAAAATTGAAACTGGGTCAGAGTATTTTCAAGAGCCACACTTAGAATTTTCCAGGTATGTCTATAACAGAGTAATTAAGTTTGTACATCTGTTTGGGTGGATTCCAGAAGCCAGGTAACAGCCGTGCTCGTGCATTTGTTTTTGAAGTATCTGTGTCTGACAGGCCATGAAAGGTAGATTTTTACATTTCGTATTTATTTTTAAATGCAACTTTATTCCGATGGAAAATTAGTGCTTACTCGGTCCATTTGACAGAGTGGTTAAACCACTGGGCTCCTGCCGCAAAGGTGCCGGGATCGCAACACGGTGGCGTCACGCTCCAGTCCACCCAGCTGTAAAGGGGACCTTACTCTGTTCGTGAGTTAGGGAAGGAAAAGCCAGCTAGGCAGGCAACTAGTCACCCTGCCTCATGATGCTGGACCTAGTATAGTAAAGTATATAATATTTCATTCCCCTATCTGCAATGGGTTTTCGTACTTACTTGAATACAGTTGCTATTTCTTCTTCTTCTTCTTCCTCGTTCGCCTTCAGACCTCCACATTTATGACTCTAATAAAGGCAGTAGTCAACTCAAGGTTCCCGACATCTCCAAACAGTTTTTCGTTGACAGAAGTTGGTTGTTGCCATATGCTACTCCGTTCATTGCTGTATGTTGGACAGGACTGCAGCAGGTGTTCGACTGTCATCGGGCTGGTGCAACAGATGCAGAGATCTGTTGCACCAATTTTGTGGTGTAGATGGTATCGCAATCTGCAATTGCTATTTAATTTAGTCCTGGAAGTTTAGCTTTCTATCATCATCAGGTGCCATCTTCACATAGAAGGTCGGCTGCAATGGATCTCCAACGTCTTCTGTCTCTTGTCTTGATGGTGTGCTCTGATAGACTCTTTCCTGTCCATCTCTTGATGTTATCTTCCCACTTATAGCGCTGTCTTCCTCTTGCACGTTTGCCTTCAACTCTGCCTTCTATGGTGGTCTTCAGTAAGGTGTTTTGTCTTTTTATATGGCCAAAATATTGTAGCTGTCTAATTTTGCTCTCCTTCGTTAATTCTCTTTTCAGTCCTATTTGTTTTCTTCTCTTTCCAAGCAACGTGTCCCATTCTTCTTTATATCCACATCTCAGGGGCCTCACATCTTTCTTCACACTGCTTGTTCCTTTTTCATGTTTCAACACCATACAGCTATCTAATGACTGTCAAATTCACCATCTGACATTTGTATAATGTTTTGAGTTATTATTAGTAAGTACAATTAATATTCATCACCAGTTTAACATTAACATTTATTATAAGGTCGTATCAAATAATTACAGATTTATAATTATAAATTTCTAATTATAATTAGAGAGACAGTAAATCAAAGGAATTGTCCACCTCATGAGAAGGGAGCCAAGTTAACTAATACTACACGCCTACAACAGTTATAGTACTCGAACCCAGGACCATCCAAATGGCAACACCACCGCGCTACGAAAGTGAATCGTAACTATCAATACTGCCAACTAAGCACTACATAAATAGTGCTCTATGGACAGGGGTAATTAGCGTGAACCATCCACGTAACTAACGACACAGAGTAATTATAGACGCAATCACTTCAATAGCTTTCCTATTAACCAGTATATACCGGATTACACACGACAAACGCCAGAATACTGTGTCTAGTAAATTGCAGAAGAAAGAGACAAGTACAGAACAGTTAGGTAGGTTTGTATGGTATGAACATTGAAATAAATAAAAAGAGAACCTTCTGACATTGCTTCACGTTTCAACTTGGCATTGTGGATAGTTATGATTCACTCCCGTAGCGAGGCGGTGTAACCGTTCAGATGATGCTGAGTTCAATTACCCGGTAAGTCTATCACTTCTGTGGTTTTTCTGTAGTCTGGTTTTCTACTTCTTTATTTCATGCGAGTGCTGCAATTATCTGTTTATGTGTATTTATTTATTTAATGCCTACAACAGTAGAAGACATTGTCTTTAAGGGCGAGGAAGATAAAGAGGCGGATATAAAGGCACTATGATAGAAATCCTACAGCAGCAGGGGGTGGCATCAGCCAGAACGACATACTTGCCTCAAGACCAGAGGCGTCAGTTCCCCGCGACTTTCACGGCAAGAGTGATCAGAAAAGTAAACAAATAAAATGTAATTATAATGTACCACCGGATAAACCCCAAGGTCTCTGGGCAGACAAGGAAAGAATATCACGACTGCTCTCTCAGGCAACGTCGTTAGTGGCAGTGGCGTCTCTAGGGTTGGTGTCACCCAGTGCGGTAACTCATCGTGTCACCCCCATGCCGAAACTACATGATTCGAAACGTCATTGTAATTGGGTAATAATGACAGCTCTTACCGGAGCGCATTAGAAGGTTCTTCTTCTTTTTTCTTCTTCTTTGTTCGTCCTGAAAAGGACGTTAATTGCGTTGTGTCCATTTACAGCGCAGCTGCGATATTTGCGCCTTTCGGCCAAAACATACGACTTCAGCACAGCAGTTTTGGGACCGGGTTAGCCTTCCCTCTTCGATCCCTGCTCACTCAGCCAGAATGCAGTGATGCAGCCTGTTTCCAGGACCACCACTTGGAGGTGGAGTATGGTCTTGGTCAGCTCTAGTTCGCTGACCCTGACGCAAGCAGTCAAGCTATGAGTCGCTGACTGCATTTATCACTGTCGACGCGTCTTAGGTCTCAGAAGGTTCAAAAAGTAAATTAGCATAGAGTTTTTAGCCTTGTAGGTATTTTGATACAGTTCGTGTAAGCTGGGTTTACGAAAAATGTTTTTGTGGTTATAACTAACTACGGGGATATTTTTATAAAAAATAATGAATTTCTGCTGAAACACTGCACAACAATTTTATAGACAGTCATTTTGGTGTCACCCCCTCTGATGGTGTCACCCGGTGCGGTCCGCACCGCCATAGTGACGCCACTGGTTGGTGGCGACCAATGTGAGATTGTGCATGGGGCAGGCAACCTCCTACGTTAAAACATGTTGATACAGAAACTACTAATGCAAAAAACGCATGAATACTTTGGTACAGGCTTTCTACAAGAGGACCAGCGGTAGAGGTGATGCCTTGCTCAATAGGGGGCGGAAAGGAACATTAATGATAATATAATACTTGTGTAAAACAGGTGTCTAAAAGTAATCGACATCACAGATCTATGGATGAGAAGAAGATAGGAATCAATACAGACTGAGGTGGCTAGAAAAAAGAGACGCAAAAGTCATACATTCGAGAAACTATCACCCAGTTTGTTCAAACGTATCCTCGATTGGAACCCACACAGTAACAGAAAAGTGGGGGACAACCCTGAATAAAACGGTAACAGCAGCAGGGTTCGGCATAAAGTTGGTCCCAATCTACCGGTAGATCACATGGGATTCTTTGGTAGATTTCTAGATGAGAAAGAGGGACAAGAGACATAATTTTAAAACCAGATAAATCATTGACTAGTTCTCTCCAGCCTGCATCTAAAAGCGTGATATCCTCAGGCAGGAACAAAGGTACTTTTGCACCATCCTTTAAGGTTTTTCAATGACTTTTTTATCCCCTTTTCATTCCCCCCCCCCCCCCCCCCCCCCAACTGTCTTCTCCTCGTGTTTTCTGACATCATCTGCCTCACTTACTGTAGGAATTCCAGAATAAACACTACGGTGTAATGGCTACCAACAGATTTCCACAATGTGTGACCTGTAATTATGTGTTTATAAACCATTAGTTCGCAAATAAAACATAACAGGTCCTGGCAGTTTTGTAATTAACTTTGATATAATACCATGACTGCAGACGTGCCTTTTCTGCGGTTAAGGCATCCTCCATATTTACGTCGCATT
This sequence comes from Oreohelix idahoensis, assembly GCA_024509875.1. Taxonomy (NCBI): domain Eukaryota; kingdom Metazoa; phylum Mollusca; class Gastropoda; order Stylommatophora; family Oreohelicidae; genus Oreohelix; species Oreohelix idahoensis. Next base: position 13,743 of record JAMPIV010003285.1, read on the forward strand.
TAAGAGACCAAATTTTATATTCAATTCGTCAAAAGCCAGGTTAGAAACGATTGACTCATACAACAAACTTGACTGTACAGCATGGCACGTCTATTGCTGTCGTACCGCTAGTTACACATTTGAAAAGCTTGTTATGTCATGAATAAATCAGTTACGGCTATAGAGAGACGAATCAACACGTTCACTTGGAAATATTTATGAGTGTCACCAGGTTTTTCAGATGTAGCACTGTACTGCACGGAAACAAAAACGTGTACCCCTGTTTCAAGTCAGTTCTTGAAGAATGCTGAGCTGGAAAGTGAATACTAGCAATGATGCTATGTAAATCAGCAGGTGAAATAGTTAAGATTGTCCAGACCGCACTTAGAACTGGAAGACAACGGAAAGTGAGCGGAGATGTAGGTCCTGCCTAAGAAACACTAAGGCTAGCGCAGGTAAAGAGTTATACCCAGGCTAATAAGGGGATTTGGCCATGGTGACATCAGCTGGTGGTCCAGGCTTCAAGGAACGCAGATAATTCGGGAAATCTAAGAAGCGGAGAATCGCAATAGGATTCTGAAAGCAGTGCATCAAGCTAAACAGGTGTAATAGGTTGTCTGCCCTGCTGTGCCGCAGTTGTCCCCTAATGGGTATAACAAGGTGAGGGTTTCAAAGGTATCAGCTTTCGTTCATGATTACTCTTGGCAGACATACAAATAAAAGGCTCGTGTCTCTATTTCAGGGAGTCCCACAGTGATATTTAGAATAACATGTATAACAAATGTGTAACAATAAAATCTAAGTTTCTTATAAACCTGATATTCTCCGCCTACTTCTGTGAGACAACGTGTTATGACTCGTATTTTATGAGCCCCCATTCCCCCCCCCCCCCCAACACCCCAAGCTGTAGGGGATTCAACAAATTATTAATTTTATGTTTAGCTCTGAGCACAGACAATCTCAGTGAAATATAATGAAAACTTTAAACACACTAAATCACTTTAAGCAAGTATATAAATTACCGAAATCAGAAAAATGAAACACTCGACTAAAATCTAATAATGTTCATTCTGTACGAGAAATCTTAAGATAACGAGCCAGTGAATTAAGATAGATTTCTGGGCAACTGATCATGGCTATCGGAGAGACATGGTATATATTGATAAATTTCGTGCTATCGTTCTTAGATGCAAAAGTCACACCTACTGCCAGACCCGAGCCAATTTGCCGTTCGATTCTTGAATCAAAGGTAATTTTACCACCTCTTCCACCTCTACCTCTCTAGCATGACTTTCATCATCTCCGCCTTGCCGAATATCAGCTACGCACTTACTTCCCTTGAAAGTTTTACAATCCAAGGTCCGTCTCAGACTGAATATCGTGTGTTCACCTGATCAAAGAACCTATTACGCCATGCTCCGCGCTTCGCTCTCTGTTTCACATAGGGCTTAATTGCCAGATGGCTCACGTGTTAATTGCACTGGTAAATCCTTCGTTCATTAGCAAAAAATATAAACTAGATGGGGAGGGGCAATAGTGGATGATTACTGCTGCACTATGTCCATCTGTGACAGGTAGCTGCTTAGATCACCTCGTCAAATGTCCTATTGTAGGTGTCTAGCATCGACTTCTGGCAACTGGTACCAAAAACTGAGAGAAATAGAAAATTGATTCTCCTTTAAGTTTCGTCTCTCCTGATGTGAGCATCAGGCGACCTCTGCTTCGCTCCACCATTACATCTTCGTCAGAATTTCTACCGATGACCTGGGCTTTAAATCTCAACCCTTCGAGTTGGATTAAAGTGTTTTAGGAGAACGGAAGCCGACAAATGTATCCATTTCAGATATATGTGTACCAATAAATATGAATTAAAATTAATACATATATATATGTATCATGATGTCATCACCATCCACTACCTGCTCCCAATGGAGCATGGGGTTTTACCTCTGCTATTGGTTCCTGAAAGCGAACAGGAGTTACAAGAACTAGTGAAGCAAGTGAACAGTATAAGTCATGAATATGGACTCGACATTAATATTGAGAAAACAAAAACTATGATAATTAGCAAAACAGACGATAAACCCACATTAAAGATAAGCGTAAATGGGAAAATCCTGGAACAAGTAAAGAGCTACGTATATCTTGGTCATATAATAACAGAAGATGGCAGATGTGAAACAGAAATCAAAAAGAGAATAGGAATGGCCAAAGCTACATTCAACAACATGAAACATATACTGACATCCAAACAGTTATCTCACAAATTAAAACTGAGAATCATAAATTGTTACATATATATTCTGCATTTCTGTATGGTGCAGAAACATGGACGATAAATAAGCATTTGGAAGAAAGAATTGAGGCTCTTGAAATGTGGATATATAGAAGAATGGGGCGTATCTCATGGAAAGAGATGAAAACAAATAAGGAGGTCCTACAAAATCTAGGTATGAAAAGAGAACTAATGAGGGAAGTCAAAGTTCGGCAGCTAAAATACTTTGGCCACATAAAAAGGCATAACACCTTGCAGAAGACCATAACAGAAGGGAGAGTTGAAGGCAAACGTGCAAGGGGAAGACAGCGCTATAAGTGTGAAGATAACATCAAGAGATGGACAGGAAAGAGTCTATCAGAGTGCACCACCAAGACAAGAGACAGAAGACGTTGGAGATCCATTACAGCCAACCTTCGTTGAGGAGATGGCAACTGATGATGATGATGATTGGTTCCTAGTGAGGAAACCCACAAGAAGCAGTTCCAGCTCTTGTAGTGATGGTTTATGTGACACATTATTTTATATGGTGAGGTTGCCAAGCCCATATGCTACTGTAAATAAATAAGTAGTTTATACATGTCAATTGCAAATATAAAATAGTTACGACTCACGCCAAATGGGTTAAGAATTATATCTATACTTGATGTAAAGAAAGGCCGTAATGTCATGCAACTGTTTAAGATGCATTCGTCCCTCTGGTGGTTAAGGTTCTGATTTAACATACACTCCTAACTCTTCACACTTGAGAAATGTTCATCGGACTTTTCGTTTGAAGTTTTTTTACTTTCTAATTTTAGAAGATACTCCTAGTCCTATAGCCTGTTCTATACTGGAATCATTATTACTACTTCTTATTCTGGCTGTCTATGATCTCTCATTGACAAAGATAGGAAAATACAGTGCGCAAATCTTAAAATGTATTGGGTTTTAAGGTGAATTCTCTGCCCAGCACAAATGTAACTTTGTGAGGTTCTGTTGGGTGAAAACTCATATTAAGTTTAATGTAAGATTCTAATTTCAAACCAACCACTAGTAAGGCGTTTGATTTCAATAAATATTACCCCCGCTACTCATTCTGGAAGTTACTACATAACCATATGAGGTTTTGCCCCTTTAATGTTATTTTTACCAAACTCATTATATCACGCGTCCTGCCCTTAATTATTACATCTGATAATCTCTTCCACGGCTGCCCTCACTTTCCATCTTGTTTATGGGAAGACAAGAAGTCTTGTCCTTGAAGAATGCGATTATATCATTTCCTCGTGTCCAAATACTCAAGATTGTTATAGAGGCCTGCTGATACTCGTTACGTGGTATGTCTAGTGTCAAGACTGATAAATCCAAGACCACATTGGAAGTTGCATTTTTCTATAAGTCATATTCATGAATTAAACATTTGTTATCTCAAATTACTTGCTTATCTATCACTTATCCGTCTGCCTAATATAATAAGTCTGGCGTCCAACATCAACCAAATGTTGACCTTATCCTTATTGTTGCATTTGGCTACTCGAGTACTGATCACACTCAAAGGATAACATGTCCTGCGGTCAGGTAAAAACGTTTGGAGTGACGAAGTTTGAGAACTCGAGGATACGATAACATCGATAGGTGCATGCGTAAACAAAAGATAATGAACGGATGAGAAGGAAGAGGGGATGGTACAGTGCTGGGAAGCAAAGATAGTCATATAAAAATTAACGACAAAATTATGACTCGTCACAACAGGTTAATGGACTACACTGGAAGGAGTTCAGCAGAGGTCGTTGCCATGGAATGAAATATCGCATATAGCACCTACAAAACAGAGCTTCAACACCAGACCAATGTATGATCTACCACACTCCGCAAATCTTGTGAAATGGGAAAATACGATGATACTGATTGCCAGGAGAAGCAAACGCTCGAACATCTACTTTCAGCTGCCAGTACAACTGACTTGGCAAAGTTTAAGGCAAACAGCAAGATCAGGCCTAGTATTCAAACAATTTCTGCCTGAGAGCTGGAAAGTCTGCCACTCCAAACTAAACATACCAACTATTCTTTATGGTGTAAATGATCGAGAAATGGCTGCAGACCTACCTGAGTGAGGTACATAACATAATATTATTTAGAAGCCTCTTAGGAAACCAGATACAGTGCAGCACACATCGTATCGCTCCTGATCATAATGTTTAAGTTGACAGTGTCATCTGAACCCGGATTAAATGAGCACCACACATTCAAACTTGCCAGATAATCGATCTGGTCTCGGAGGGTGTGTCACAGCAACGTTTATAGCTGTAGATGTAGGGTGAAAATGTCAAGTGTCTGCTTTAGTGTATGATTTACTGTAACAGTTGAGCCTTAAGGGACAGTCAAGAACAAGGGCAATTAGCTTTGGGAAACTGCGGAAAAGGCATCGTGTTTGGCTGTGGAACAACTGCAATGGGCTACGGAGTTCTTGAGAGAAATTTAAATACAGTAGCATTGTTATTCTCACACTTGCTTCAACTTAGCAGAATGGATAAAACCAGAAGTGAATTTGAAAGCTGTAACCGAGATGGAGTGGGTTCATTTCCCAGCGCAGGTGGAAAAATTAAGATGAGGCTGATAGTTGCGAGTCGTGGCAGAAGTAGGCTTACTCCCTTCCCCTTTTTTGAGTTTGAAAGAGATAATCAGCCCGTAATTCACTTGCCTTTCTGAGGACTACTGATGATTGGGCCTAATGTTTAACTTTCTTAGAAGAGTTTTCCATCATCAGTAATTACTTTGTGTGCCCTCAACCGTTTATTGCTTTCGACAGTAAAACAACTGCTAAAAATAAAATAAAATTGTAATTAAAAAAAAATGTTTTTGCGAAATCAGTACTGGGATTCCCGCTCCTTGAGAAGTCCAGCTACGCTAGACCTGGCTAGTTGGTTGTATGGTTTCATTAATTCGTTACTCATCAGCTCTCCAAGGAGGCTAGGCCTTCAACAAACGTTTTCCTGGTTCTTCTGTCACGTGTCATCAGTTCATGGTCTTTCCGTATCTTCCTCAACATTTTCAGTTCTGTCTCCAGTTCTCTTCTCCGTGTTTTTCTGTCTACTTCTCTTACCCCTGGTATTCTAGAGTAATGACTGTTTGGTAATGCTATTACCAGGTGTCCTCAGTGTATTTCTTACAATCTCCAGCGTCTTATTCTCATCTCTTGTTATTTTCATCTGTCTGGTTCTTGTCATCAGTTTCACGTTAGTGATCTTGTCATTCCACGTCAATCCTTCTTTTTCTTCTGCAGGCACCTTTTTTATGAAAGATGTAGCTTTTTTGATTGTTGTTTATGTTGTAGTCCATATTTCAGAGCCATACAGCAGGACTGACTTGACATGTTGTTGTTTAACTAGGTGTGACAGACGAACTCATTGACCCTGAAGTGACCCTGAAGTGTTGGATGATATGGTACGACCCTTCGTAACGACCCCTTTGAATAACATCAGTTCCCCCGAATATTGTAACTTTTCGTCAAACGGGATTCTTCTTTTCACCTGGACTCATTAGCTATGCAACCGTTCCACACAGAGGGCAAACACGTTTGCTGATTAATATGTGGGCAGTTTATCTACCGTTCATTCTGGTCATCGCAGTGATTTAAGGAGAGATTAAACCACGCCCATGGTCATCTCTTGAGCAATCATATGCAGTATTTTCATTAACTTGGCCCAGAGGGGGCGGCGCCAGAATCAAACAGATAGTAGCGACCACGATCAAAGACACAGACTGGGGGATTTCAGGAAAGACTAGCGCCACGATCAAAATAAAAGACAGTAGTGGTCCCTGAAACGAGCGACGCAAGTTTCTTGCCGGTATTTTGCATCTCCGTGCCAAACACAGAACCGATCGCAGCAGCGAGCGGAGATACGAAGATCAGGGACGGCATCTCTCTTTAGTCTGGCGGTCAGAACCCCCAAAGTGTCCTGAGATCTAAAAAGGTGTCAGAAATTCTCATGTCCCACTCATCTTGCATTTGAGTTAGATATATACAGACCACGTAGAAATACACTTTATCACTCGTTGGCCAGACCTTTACAGAAGCACTAGCTATATTTGAAATCTTGTTATAGATTTTCCCCTGGATTTTTATATATATTTGCAGTGAATTCTATTTCTGTGCAAAACGGTAAAATATATATTGTGTAAAGTGATCAGTGGTCTAGTTCATTAATTCTATTTCACTGGATTTTGTGTTAATTTAAATCTATTAAATAAAACCATCTCAATAGTTCCAGTTATAAATGTAATGATATATCTGCTATATTATTTCCAAAAGATAATAGAGGCTGTAATGCTTAAATTAACTTTTAAAGACGCGAAGGAATCTATAATTAATAAATTTAGTTAAGTCCTATATTTATAGATGTGTGTTTTAACCATTAGAACTCGCGCAGTGTTTATTAAATACATAATTAAATACGCGAATACATATATATATATATATATCTATAAATAGTCTTAACGGGAAATTCATCGCGCTTTAGAATGTTATTTGATTTTTCGGTATATTACATGTCTTTTTCTGTCATTCAGAGTGATCGTAACCTTTGCAATCCCAGCAATAAAGAAATCCTCTTAAGAACTTCCAGACATATTGATGAAACATTTTTAAATTTAATCTTGTGGCGGTTCGATGCGACCTAGCTATCATAATTACATGAAAGAAAGCCTACCCAAGACTATTTAAAGAACAATCATCATATTAAAATTACAAATCTGTAAGATAAACTGGAAGTTAGTACATATTTTCCTGAACTGTGACGGCTTAAGTTTTTCTTCACTGGATTAATAAACTTACCGGTCAGTTATTATCATCACGCTTTGAAGGAATTTTACCATAGCGGAAGATTAAAGAGACCGCTTCATTTTCATCCTTGTGTCGAACTGTGTCAGTGCCATCCCATAGACTCCTTTTATATAATAAAACACAGTAACTCTTAGGCTTCAAGTCCGGCGATAAGTGAGAATAGTTGCTATCAGCAAACCTCGCAACATCTTGGGCGGGACACGGAAGTACCAGACCTTTTCATAGTTCAAGAGTATAATTGCTGTTTATATAATTCTATTGGAGTGTCTGATGCTGCAATCGGTAAGTGTGTGAATATATGAGTGTGGATCCTCACGCGCGTGTATGAATGACAGGAAATTTAATCTTTTTTTTTGTAACCCTTTTGTTAACGTGCTTACCTGGTAATATAATTTTCTGTATACCCTGCATCGTTCCTTTAAGTGGGATAGTTGATAATTTGTTAACTCTGTTTAAAAACCCCTCCTTTAAGTGGGATAGCTGATAATTTGTTAACTCTGTTTAAAAACCCCTCCTTTTCATTTGCTTAGTAAAGGGAAGAACAATTGGGAAGAACAGGATTCTTTCTACCACCCATACCTAATTTTGAAACACCTCTTTCAGAGTAATTAACTTCACTGTTAGGTTAACTTACCTATGTTCCTGATAACTATCTATCTTTGGACTGGGTTTATCTTTGTCTAATAAGCGGGACGGGCTTAGTCGATACCAATCTTCTTCACCCCCTCCCTACCTTGTTATTTGCATTTTTCTGTAATTTTGATAATTCTTGCTGTAAACACATGATTATTGTAGTGATTGTTTTTTTAACTTTAATAAACAACATAAACTTAATTGTTACGGTGTTGGACTACCCAAAGCCAAGATTTCCCCTATTTGTTTAAGATAGTTGTATCCACGTCGTCTGTGTGATTGAAGCACCAAATCGGTGTGAGCGCAGATGTGTGTCTGGAAACTGGCAAATATTTCTTTGACCAGGAGAGTCTGAAGAGTAGATTGAGAGAAACGATTTGTCGTAAATAAGTCTGTCTTTACTCTCCTCCAGCACTCTGTGAAGCAACTATTTACTCTCTACATTTCTATCACTGAGCTTTTTCACCATCATTCTACACTCTAAACCGGACTACTATTTCTAAGACTCTTTCTCTCAGAATAAATTTACGACAATATTTGTGGGCTGGTCCTGGGATCTTGAGCTACATTTGAGGCATCGCATAGCCGGGATAAAGATATTTTGAGTCTGATCTATGTCTGGGTCTAACTAGATAGAGTGTGAGTGATCTGTCTTTGTGATTTAGGGAAATAAATAATTAATTACACCCCTAGACAACGCCTTTTAGTATTTGGGTCGTCCACGCAGCATATTTACAGGTAGTTTTCTTTCCACAGCAGTAGAAAGTACGGATAATCATAAATTCGGTTAGCTAAATTATCCTCTGGCGGAGAAAATTAAATTTTTTCTTTATAAGATTTGCTGGGATTGCGTGATTGGTTTTACAGTCACTAAAGGTTTTTGAAGTTAAAAAGAATTGAGCTTAGCTAAAGACGCCTTGTTCTGACTTTTTAAGTCTAGTTAACATCGTCTCTTCTCATAAATTGACTTCAGGGGCGAGTTTTGTGACGGAGAATTAAAAATTTTATGGAAAATTTTTTTTTCCTTTTAAATTGTTTTAATATAAATTTTTCTCTACTGTTAGTAAAAGTAGATTCTTTTCTAGTGTAACTTACCATTTTAGTGGCATAGTCGCTTGCGTTAAGAGTCTTAAGTGACAATAATAGCAGCGATAAGTTTGCACATTTCAAATAACACCCAGGGACCTCCCCAGGAAAAATCGAAATTCTACAAAACCCGATACCCCCCTAACAACAATTCTGATCAACCCACCAAGCCTTCGTGGCAGCGCGGCCACCAAGGTCAAGGAAAAGGGAAGACCCCTACACCAGGAACGTCTGATCAGGGCAAACAAACCGGTCCCAACCGCATCGGATGTTTGCATACATCCTCGAAAGGTAGAGTCAATGTCAGTGATTCTCAACCTGAGGGGAACCGACCCTCAACTCGAGGAACTGTAATTTTGAATGGTACCTCAACTACTTGTCTCTTTGATATTTTATTAAGCTTTAGTTGTATTGTCGCTAGGCACCTGGTCAAACCCGGTCAGGAGACAGAGGAAACCGTCAAAATTAGTGGAGTTTTCAGGAGTGATGAACCCAGGACGCTTCCTATCGCACTGGTAGAAATCCACTCTGACTTTGTCAGAGGGGTTATTTAAGCGGCCATTATGGATGATCCTATCTACCCAGTTATCCTGGGATGTAGATATGTGTTTATTGGGAGACCAAAGGAGCCGATTGTGGCAGCGGTAACCACAAGAGGGCAAGCCAAGAAGGAGAGGGAGCCTGCGCCAAATTTGTTGCCGAATGAACTGAAGGAGGCGCAACAAAAGGACCCTACTCTGGAGCCCTGCTTTAGAAAACTGCCCATGGCTAAGGACCCCAGACACAACGGAGACATCTTTTCTAAGGATGGCGTATTGTATCGTAGAACGGGCAACCCGGACACGGGGAATAACCAGCTCGTAGTACCGACGCAGTACAGAAGCCAGATCTTAGAAATGGGGCACTCTCTTCCCTTTAGCGGACATATGGGACAAAACGCCACTATTCAGCGAATAAAAAACCACTATTGGTGGCCAGGAATGAACTCTTACATTATCAGGTATGTGAAATCCTGTGCCCAGTGCCAACGGGTAGCACCAAAGCCCTTGACACCCCCCAGTACCTATGGGGCAAATGCCAATAGTGGGTACTCCATTTGAACGGGTTGCTGTCGACATCATTGGACCCCTGGAAAGGACCAAAAGAAAGAACAGGTTCATCCTGACTTTAGTCGCCACTTGCACAATGTGGGCCGAAGCTATACCGCTAACATGCATGTTGCGCACATATTTTTGACGCACAGATTACAAATGTACGATATGACTGGTTGATATGAAAAAGAGATTACTTTTGTTACAGTCAAAGTTATATCACCCATGATTTGATTTATACTTTTGATTATGTGGATGATCTCCCTTGAATATTGATTTCGCGGATGAATATCGAATTTATGTAATTTCTCATTTGTTAGGGCCAGAAAATAGATTGATCCTGTTCAATATGTTTATGGCCTGAATTTATATGTATTACTTGTCTAGTACAAGAAGATTCAGTCTTATATTGTATATCTTTGTATGTTTAGGTCGGACTATATTCTTTGTGCCGAACACTGGGGCAGGTATTCTTTTTTCGAGGCATGCGTAGTGAGTCTCGATAATGCCGCATAATATGGCTGTGTGTGTATTTCTTGGACTGGTAGTTTTCAAGGTTGAAAAGTGATTTGTGCATGTTTTTTCAGAAGGAGATAGTGTCTCTGCGAGAGCCTATTGTCAGAGATTCTCCTCATGCACTTTATTATTAATTCGGACTCCAGGTAAAACCAGACCCTTCTTTTTGATGATCTCTATGTGGTTCGAAACCTGCTGCAGGCGGTTTGGTGGCAGATCGCTTTGTGTGGATTTTTAACAATGGTATAAGCGCCGTACCGTTCAGAAAGCAATGGCAAACTACTGAACGTAAAAATTGCCTAGAAAAATCACAAACAGCCAATAAAAGCTGGGGTTGATTGCCACGTCCTGTAAAGGATAAGCAACTAACTAACTATGTGGTTAGACCTAGATGGACATCGTGTTTCGAGCATCGTTGGTCGTTTATATATACCACTGAAGATGACAGGTTTCCCAACAGAGCTTATGTCTACATGAAACAACCTTAGAAATGTGGAGCTGTAGGGAAACTCTATGAAATTATTGATATTCAAATTATGAATTATCTTTGGCTTATCATTAGCTTTCTTCTGGGTGAGTGAGCAAAACTCAGGAAGGTAGCCATCTTGTATTCTTGTCATCGTTATGAATCACTGTCAAGAGAACAGTATATCAAACTTATTATCGGACAGTGATATGGAGATCTCACTAATATGAAAACCCTTATCGTGGTTTAACTTCGTTACATAAACATTTGATATATGTCGCTGGAGAACTTAGCCAAAGAAAAGGTTCGTCCAGTGAACTCTTTATATGTTTACACACCCACACCCACTGATGCGTTCAGTCAGTTAGGGGATGTGGCAATAGTCTGCCAGAACATTGAATGATTACCTTATATCGTCCATCATATTTGAATGCTGCATGAAATATGATCTACTGTTCAAATGCCTAATGATGTACCTGTCAACATGTTCCTATGACTATGTTCCGTGCTGTCCAGATAAGTGCGTCCCTATTAAACGGTGTGAAAATGTCAGCTGTCGTTTCAGTCATCATTGGCTTGCATAAGAGTGTGTGTGTATAATATTATCAAGTGGTCAATTACACAGAACCATTACACCATTCGCGTTATCTGACACTCCCACTCTGTGTCGACATGACAGATTGATTCAATCATGCAGAGGTAGCTCAACGAAGACCTTCGTCAGTGATGACCAGTACACGACCCTAAAAATAACAGACGTATTCAATCGTTTTCAGTGGTGGCCAGATCCCTGGGTTTATTGTAACCAGACCATTCCTGACGCCATATACGAACTTAAACACGGATGTACAAGTTGACAGTACAACTATACAGTCGAGGTCAGCATGACCTGTCCTATCGAGCGAAGGCAGTAATCAGACATTTCGTAGTACAGGCAGTGTTTATGTCAAGCAGTACAGAGCTGAATACTTTGAAGGCCATAAACTGTGTTGTTGTTGCAGTGTTTTGGAACATAAAAGTGCATAGATTTCATCGCTTGATCTTCTATATGCTCAAAAAAAAAAAAATTTGAACTGTGTAATAAAATAAATTTAAGATTGATTAAAAGTGGCAGTTAGTGTAATTAAAAAGCTGTACCATTTATGTAAAAGCTGAGCATATTTTACAACACATTTCAATCGCAACACATCTCATTATTTAATGTATGCATTTATGTTTATATGTATTTATGTTACATGTTATTTGTTTATATGTATAGTTGTTTATATGTCCGTGGGCGGTTGGTGAGGTGACTAGCACAAGAAATACCGAGTTACTTTGGTCTTGTACTAGTGTTCTATAGGGAGCAAATTTCTTAATTGAAATTTGCATGCAACATCTGTTGCTATTTTTGTTAGCTGTGATGATCTGTCCCATTGTTGTTTTGTAATATTTTTTCTGTTCTTTATTTTTGTTTGATTTGTTCGTATAATTGTAGGTCTCATCTTTCCTTTAATTCAGTTCGTTACACCCTTATGTTTATACTCTGTGATTTCATTTGTTTTGTTTAGTCCATTGCAGTTGTCGTCACAGATTCTGTGATTATTTACTTACTTCAGTTCCTTATATTTAATTTAATTTGATTTCTGCAAATGTTCTCATATTGTCTTTTCTTGTTTGTCCTTGTTAATCTCTTTAGTTGACAGATAATATGAGGTATATTTGAATACACTTATATGATAGTACAGGCCAGTATTTTATCATTATTATTACTGTACAAGGAAGTATACAAGACCTGTTTAAGGCTTGTCTCCCACATTGATTGGGATAGAAAGATATTATTTTCCACAGGTACTCAAGTGATCATTTGTTTCATTATAAACAAGATAACCATATAAGGTCTTTGACTAAGACTAAGAGAGTGAAATAAAATAAAGTGAGTATACAAGTCTATAGTACAGACTTTTCTCCCATTAAAGTGGGATAAGGTAATTTATTTACTTTTTCAGGTTACTGATTTCATAAGACAGGATGGCTAATTTAGATTACTTTATCCAGCAAGGGTTAACCCTTGGTAAGTCTGGTAAAGAATTGGAAGAATATTCATCTGCTCAATTTGCCATTGCATTAAAATTAGAAGAGAAAAAACAAAAAGATGAGAATAAATGGAAAGCAGAAATTGAGCAAAAGAAGATAGATGCTGAGAATTTCAGATTGCAGATGCAAGCTGAGGAGAAAAAAGCTGCTGCTGAGGAGAAAAAAGCTGCTGCTGAGGAGAAAAAAGCTGCTGCTGAGGAGAGAAAACTTCAAATAGAAGAAAAAAATTAGAAGCTGCTGCTGAGGAAAGAAAACTTCAAGCTGCTGCTGAGGAGAGAAAACTTCAAGCAGCTGCTGAGCAAAAATGATTAGAAGCTGAGGAGAGAAAAGAAATAAGAGAACATGAACATCAGAAAGAACTTTTGGCATTTGAGTTAGAAAAAATGAAATTGACAAATATGAGTAATGTTAATCAATCATCTGTTGGTAATGGTAAACCCTTTACTTACAAGGTCAAGGTACCAGCGTTCAACTCTGCCAGTGATGACATAACATTCTGGCTTGATAGATTTGAACGTGCTTGTCGAGCTCATAATGTGGATAAATCACAATAATATGCTAATCAGTTGTCTGAGAATCTAAAAGGTGATTCTCTGACGAGTTTATGTTTGGTTGAGGAAGCTGACAAGGATAATTATGAAGTTATCAGGGCAGCCTTGATAAAGAAATACCAGTTGTCAGAGGAAGGTTATCGTACTTTGTTTAAGACAATGGTACCTGAGACAGGGGTAGAATTCTCAGAATTCATTGCAAAAGCACGTCTTACATTTCAACGATGGATTGAATTATCCAAAATAGAGAAAACATATGAAGCTCTTATGGATTTGTTGCTCAGAGACAAGATCATGTCCTCTGTGAACAAACAATTCCTTGAATTTTTACATGAGCGTAAACCTCAAACATTAAAACAAATGCAAGAATTTTGTGACCAATACGTCACGGCACACCTTGACGTAACTCTTAGCAACACTAAGATTAAAGAGGGTATGCCAGTTGCGTCAGCAACACAATACAATAATAATTACTCACACAAGTTCCAAGGAGCTCAAAATAAATTTGATAAAAAGGTTAACTGGAATAAGTATCAAAACCAAGGTAACCACTCAAATCAAGGTTTTTCTCCGAAGAACTGGAATCGGGCTGACAGTCCTCGATACTCGAGGGGTGGCCATAATTATAGACATTTCCGCAAAGGAAGTCACTATAGGAACTACCCAAGTTTTCCTTCATGGAAACAACAAAACCAACATTACAGAGACACTCATTATAATGAGCATGATGATTATGATCATGAATATTATGATTCAAACCCAAATAGGGGTTATAACAGAGGAGACATTAATAACTATAGAGGTTATAATAATCGAGGTAGATCACAATACAAAAGACGTAAATCACAGTACCAGGCTAACTCTGCACAGCAAGAGTTCCATGAAGCCGGTAATCAAGTTAATGATAAGAAAGACTCTAATAATGTTTGATGTTCTGCTTTCGATTTTGGTAGAGCATCTCAATGTTCCCAATGCAAAACATTACTCGATCCAACCACAATTTCTACTTTAAGCTGTGGTCATCCTCTTCCAGCTCTTCCTGCGTCAGTCGCGCATGATGGAAGAGGTGCTCTTGTCTTGAATAGAGGTCTAGTAGATGGTACTCCGGTCTCAATTCTTTTCGATTCGGGGTGCACTACCATTGGAGTGAGGTAGTCACTCATAGATCCTTCTCGAGCCACTGGCAAAGTAATCAAATGCGTAACATTTGGTGGCACATTGGAGAAGTACTCTACTGCCATTGTCAACATTGCTACTCCCTTCTTTACAGGAGATGTGCACGCATGTCTTCTCCCGAATCCGATCGCTGATCTTATAATCGGTCGCATTCATGGAGGGAAAGAATGCACTCCGCAACAAATTGCTGATTGGGAAAATAAGAATATGCAAACTGCTAATGCTGTAGTCACTAGGGCTCAAGCTCTTCACGTGCCTCAATCTTCGCCTTCTGAAGATAACGATACACAGAACCAAGGTTATCCCTTGGAAATTTCTCGTGACTCATTCATAAAGAAATAGGAAGATGATCCTACTTTAAAAAAATTCTTCACGCTAGCAACAAAAGGTGATCCAAATAAAGATACAAATCGTAAATCTTGGATTACGATGAAGAATGGCGTACTTGTACGTATGGTACAAGACTCCGCTAAGTCCAGTCATTCTCAAATTCTTGTGCCCAAAAATATGAGAGTTAAAATTTTGCAGCACGCTCATGATTCACAGTGTGCTGGGCATATGGGTTTTTCCCGTACTAAATCTAGAGTTCTTGAATCTTTCTTTTGGCCTTTTGTGAACAAGGACATACGAATCTATTGTCGATCTGGTAAAGTATGTCAAGAAGTTAAATCCAAAAGTCCACGCCATGCTGCACCTATTCAGGCTGCAGATATTCCAATTCGACCATTTCAAAAAATGGCGATAGACATCATCGGTCCATTTAAGACAAAGTCTGCTAGAGGACACCAATTTATCTTGACGTGTGTTGATATGTGCACACGTTGGCCAGAGGCTATTCCTCTAAAGAGCATAACTACTGCCGATATTGCAGATGCTCTTTGGCCCATATTTTCTCGTCTGGGATTCCCAGGAGAAATATTATCAGACCATGGTACCCAACTCATATCGGATACCATGTCTCAAGTGATGTCAACTCTTAAGATAGAGAGATCTCTGAGTAGTATTTATCATCCTATGTCTAATGGGATGGTAGAACGTCTGAATAGAACGCTTAAAAACTTGTTAGGTAAGATAACTGAAGATCATACTCAGGATTGGGGCAGGGTTTTACCCGCGGCTCTCTTTGCATACAGAGAGGTCGCCAACGAACATACAGGATTTTCTCCCTTTGAACTTGTTTTTGGTGCGAAACCGCGAGGTCCTCTGTCATTACTTCATGACCTTATAACTGCTGATAATATTGTCGATGACACAAAATCCTCTTACGAATATGTCATTGCACTTAGACACAAGATTATCGTAGCATGCAAATTGGCAACTGCTTCTTCTGAATTTGCGAAACAGAAGGCAAGGCAATTTTCCAATAAGAAGAGATGCTTACGACAACTTTGTCCTGGTGACAAAGCATTTGTATTACTACCTTGTAGGGAAAACAGACTTCTTATTTCTTGGAAAGGTCCGTACGATGTAATATCAAAAGTTTCCAATGTTGAATATATCGTCGATATTGACGGGAAGCATAAAACCTTCCACATCAACATGCTCATGGAATTCCATGAACGTCCGGATTATTTACAACCTGTTTTCCAGGCAACGGACGATTCTCCAGTCCCACATGGACATTACTCATCGCTGTCAGTAATACAGGATGAGGAAACGAGTTTCTCGGATGTGAATCTCCCTTTTCCGATGATTCCACTTCATTCTAATGAATCATGGAAAGATGTTGCAATTTCTCCAGAATTATCTCCAGGAGAGCAGAAACAAGTTTCTACTATGTTAGAACAATTTCAGGATGTCCTTACTGACATTCCTGGTCAAGCTGATGTCATTCAACATGACATTATTCTTACTGACCATAGTCCTATAAGAGTCAGACCGTATCCTATTCCGATACATTTTCAAGCACAGGTAGAGAAAGAGTTGGATGAGATGATAGATCTGAAAATAATTGAACCATCCACATCAGCATATTCTTCGCCGATGGTTATTGTACGAAAAAAAGACAATAACATACGTCTTTGCGTTGATTATCGCAAATTGAACCAAGTGACGAAATTTGATGCTGAACCTATGCCTTTACTAGAAGAGCTACTTACTAGACTATCAAATTCTCATTTCTTCACTAAACTTGATTTGTCTAAGGGATATTGGCAAGTTCCTCTATCCGAACACGCCAAACCATTTACTGCTTTTTCGACATCAAGGGGTCTGTTCCAATGGAATTTCATGCCTTTCGGCCTTATGAACGCCCTGCAACATTCGTACGCATGATGCGTCGAATCCTATCTCATCGGTCAGATGTCGTTGCATATCTTGATGACATCTGTCTTTTCTGTGATACTTGGGAAGATCACTATAACGGGTTAAATGAACTATTGTCTATCTTATGCGAGCATAACCTGACAGCGAAACCATCTAAAGCCTGTATTGGTTTTAGCGAAATATCTTTCTTAGGTCACCGTGTTGGTCATGGTTTCTTAAAAACAGAGGACCATAATACAAGTAAAATACTTAACATTTCTATTCCTAAGACTAAAAAGCAAGTGCGAAGTCTCTTAGGTCTCATACAATTTTATGGACGATTCATTCCGAATCTGTCTTCGATCATGGCACCTTTTTCTTCCTTGCTAAAGAAAGGGTCTCCTAATATAGTCCATTGGACTCAAGAATGTCAATCCTCTTTGGATAAGATTAAAACTATGTTTTCTATTTCACCTATTTTAGTGTTACCTACTAAAGATAAGACATTTATTCTTCGTAGTGACGCTTCATCCACAGGGATTGGAGCAGCACTAATGCAAGAGTACTCCGGAACTCTGCATCCTGTGATGTATATTTCTCGGAAACTAAATGCCGCAGAGAAGAATTACTCGGTCCTAGACCGTGAATTACTGGCTATGGTTTGATCAATCCTGAAACTTCAAAGATTTCTTCTTGGCGCGAATTTCATTGTGGAAACTGACCAGAAAGCTCTTAGGCTATTCAGAGTAAAAATCTGAAGAGCGCGAGATCAACGCGATACGCGATTGCTCTTCAGCCTTTTCATTTTTCGGTGAGCGCTATCCGTGGTTCAGAAAATGTGATGGCAGATATCTTATCTAGATGCCCACATGATTCCACCTAACCGTTAGATCCTGAGATTTCTACATGTCTAACTCTACTACACTTTTTTCTATACTAAAATATGGACACATATGTAATATATCATATATTGATTGTATCACTACTTAGCGGTTCATTGATGTATTTTCACCGCTGGTCTTTCGATGATTTTTTCGTCTTTGATAATCATGATTTTAAGATACCTAAGATGAAATTTTTGGATAAACTGTTGTAGAAATTGTGGCATTGCCAGTATTGTAGTATGCGTTGGTGACACCTCTCTGGAAATATTTATACTTAGAGAAATACTTTCTCTGAGATCTTGAGATATATTCTCACTTGTCGTGCCATATGACGACATAGCCTCACATTAGGCGTTACATTTGTTTGGAATGCTTATCATCTGCGCATTGTTATTTGTGCGTTGTTAACCTGTTGTATGTTGCTCCTAGATGTATTTCAAACAAAAATATGTACCATTTTTTTCCCGGGGGGTGTGGTAATCTGTTGCGCACATATTTTTGACGCACAGATTACAAATGTACGATATGACTGGTTGATATGAAAAAGAGATTACTTTTGTTACATTCAAAGTTATATCACCCATGATTTGATTTATACTTTTGATTATGTGGATGATCTCCCTTGAATATTGATTTCGCGGATGAATATCGAATTTATGTAATTTCTCATTTGTTAGGGCCAGAAAATAGATTGATCTTGTTCAATATGTTTATGGCCTGAATTTATATGTATTACTTGTCTAGTACAAGAAGATTCAGTCTTATATTGTATATCTTTGTATGTTTAGGTCGGACTATATTTTTTGTGCCGAACACTGGGGCAGGTATTCGTTTTTCGAGGCATGCGTAGTGAGTCTCCATAATGCCGCCTGATATGGCTGTGTGTGTATTTCTTGGGCTGGTCTTTTTCAAGGTTGAAAAGTGATTTGTGCATGTTTTTTCAGAAGGAGATAGTGTCTCTGCGAGAGCCTATTGTCAGAGATTCTCCTCATGCACTTTATTATTAATTCGGACTCCAGATAATACCAGACCCTTCTTTTTGATGATCTCTATGTGGTTAGACCTAGATGGACATCGTGTTTCGAGCATCGTTGGTCGTTTATATATACCATTGAAGATGACAGGTTTCCCAACAGAGCTTATGTCTACATGAAACAACCTTAGAAATGTGGAGCTGTAGGGAAACTCTATGAAATTATTGATATTCAAATTATGAATTAACTTTGGCTTATCATTAGCTTTCTTCTGGGTGAGTGAGCAAAACTCAGGAAGGTAGCCATCTTGTATTCTTGTCATCGTTATGAATCACTGTCAAGAGAACAGTATATCAAACTTATTATCGGACAGTGATATGGAGATCTCACTAATATGAAAACCCTTATCGTGGTTTAACTTCGTTACATAAACATTTGATATATGTCGCTGGAGAACTTAGCCAAAGAAAAGGTTCGTCCAGTGAACTCTTTATATGTTTACACACCCACACCCACTGATGCGTTCAGTCAGTTAGGGGATGTGGCAATAGTCTGCCAGAACATTGAATGATTACCTTATATCGTCCATCATATTTGAATGCTGCATGAAATATGATCTACTGTTCAAATGCCTAATGATGTACCTGTCAACATGTTCCTATGACTATGTTCCGTGCTGTCCAGATATGTGCGTCCCTATTAAACGGTGTGAAAATGTCAGCTGTCGTTCCAGTCATCATTGGCTTGCATAAGAGTGTGTGTGTATAATATTATCAAGTGGTCAATTACACAGAACCATTACACCATTCGCGTTACCTGACACTCCCACTCTGTGTCGACATGACAGATTGATTCAATCATGCAGAGGTCGCTCAACGAAGACCTTCGTCAGTGATGACCAGTACACGACCCTAAAAATAACAGACGTATTTAATCGTTTTCAATGCACAGATTCCAAGAATGTCGCAGAAGCCCTCGTGCAAATTTTTACACGGTTGGGATTCCCTCAACAAGTTTTGACGGACAATGGATCCCAATTCCGTAGCCTGTTAATGGAGGAGATCTTTAAGATCTTGAGGGCTAAACATATCCACATTAGTCCCTACCATCCGGCCGGAAATGTTATCGCGGAACGTTTTAACGGCGCCCTCACCACCATGTTACGTAAGCTGGGTCAGGAGAAACCGGAAGACTGGAACCTATATATATCGGCTGCCTTATTCGCCTACCGAGAGGTACCCCAAGTGTCTACGGGATTCGCGCCAGCTACACTTTTATTTGGCAGACCTATAAACTGGCCACTAGAAGCCTTACTTCGGTCCCTGACGGACCAAAAGGCTGACGAGACAGTCGTCTCTGCAAGCAAGTATGTATCTGAGCTCAAGGAAAGGCTGAAGCTAGGATGGGATCTAGCTACTACCAACCTTAAGAAAGCCCGCGCTAAACATGCTAAAAGATACAACAAAGCTGCAAAAGAGAGAGAACTTCAACCAGGGGAGAAAGTCTTGTTGCTACTTCCAACCGGAAGCAGTAAACTTCGCATCGGATGGCAAGGACCCTTTACCGTCCTTAAAAAGATCTCACGTACTAATTACAAGATCTCGATAAAAGGAAAGGAGAAGGTCTTCCACGTAAATCTCCTTAAGAAATATTTGGAGAGACCAGTGCCATCCTCCGAGCATCTCCTGGCTGTCGCCATAGCAACGAAAGACGAGGAAGATGATGATGGTTTCATGGAGTATCCATTGCAGCCCACAGAATCCTTTAAAGATGTCAAGTTCGGCTACAATCTCTCACCAGAACAACAAACAGAAACCAGGGCTCTACTAAAACAGTACAGTGCAGTCTTATCGGATGTACCTGGTCGAACAAATCTCATTAAATTAGATACGAAATTAACAAATGAGACCCCTGTTCGAACCAGAGTTTACCCCATCCCGTACGCTAAAGCTGATGCACTTCGCGGAGAAATAGACAAGCTGCGTCAGGCAGGAATTATCAGTGAGTCTACATCTCCTTACAGTTCCAGTGTAGTGCTGTTGCAGAAGCCCAATAAGGAAGTTCGGCTGTGTATAGATTACCGGCTGCTAAACGGTGTAACGGAATTCCAGCTCGAACCTCTCCAAACTGTTTCTGAGTTGTTCACCAATCTCAGCAAAGCAAAGATTTTCTCCAAGATTGACCTCAGTAAAAGTTATTATCAAATACCAGTCAAGGAGAAAATTAAACCTTTGTTAGCTTTCAGCACTAGTGAAGGACATTTGGTCACCAAGAGCTGACGCTCAGTGACAGTGGATCAAAGAAGAAGAAGAAGAAGAAGGACATTACACAATTAATTTGATGCCGTTCGGTTTGCATAACGCACCAGGAGTGTTCACCAGGATGATGAGGAAGCTTCTAGAACCTTTGCAAAGTCCCCATATCCATAATTTCATGGATGACATATTAATTGCATCGGAAACCTACGAAGAACATATTGCTACGGTTGCTATGCTCCTCAGGAGACTGCAGGAAACGGGTCTCACAGCCAGACCTAGCAAATGTCTCATCGGGTTTGAACAGTTAGACCTCCTGGGGCATACTATTTCTCACGGATGCAGTTTGCCTATTAAGAAGAACGTGGAGAAAATAGTGGCAGCAAAAAGACCCCGAACGAAGAAAGACGTACGTTCCTTCATATCACTATGTACATACTATCAGAAGTACATCCAGAACTTCAACGGACTGACAGCACCTCTGACTGACCTCACTAAGAAAGGACGTCCGGATAAGGTCATGTGGGATCAAAAGTGCGAACACGCATACAGCACTTTGAAAGGACAGTTGTCTGCATACCCCATTTTGAGGTTGCCTTACCTCAAGAAACCTTTTGTATTACGGGTCGACGCGTCAGGTCAGGGCATCGGGTCAACACTGCTTCAAGCCGAGGACAGTGATCTGAACATGCTATTTCCAGTTGCCTATGGCAGCCGGAAATTAAATAAAGCTAAACGGAACTACAGCGTAGTCGAAAGAGAATGCCTCGCTCTGATTGACGGTATCAGACGCCATCATGAGTTTCTCTATGGTACATCTTTCACAGTGCAAACAGACCACGCTCCGTTAGCATTTCTTGGTGCCAATAAAGAATTTAACGCAAGGATCATGCGTTGGGCCCTTCTTTTAAGCGTTTATTCTTTCAAAGTGGAATACATTTCGGGAAGACAGAATGTCGGGGCTGATTTCCTGAGTAGAAACTGGACTACGGAGGAAGAGGAGGAAGTTGAAGATAGCAATCATCCTAAAGCTACCGATCAGGGCAGCTTCATTGTCATAAATAAAACATGAAAAGAGATTTTCATGTCTCAAAAGAGGGGACGATTGTGACAGACGAACTCATTGACCCTGAAGTGACCCTGAAGTGGTGGATGATATGGTACGACCCTTCGTAACGACCCCTGTGAATAACATCAGTGCCCCCGAATATTGTAACTTTTCGTCAAACGGGATTCTTCTTTTCACCTGGACTCATTATCTATGCAACCGTGCCACACAGAGGGCAAACACGTTTGCTGATTAATATGTGGACAGTTTATCTACCGTTCATTCTGGTCATCGCATTGATTTAAGGAGAGATTAAACCACGCCCATGGTCATCTCTTGAGCAATCATATGCAGTATTTTCATTAACTTGGCCCAGAGAGGGCGGCGCCAGAATCAAACAGATAGTAGCGACCACGATCAAAGACACAGACTGGGGGATTTCAGGAAAGACTAGCGCCACGATCAAAGACAGTAGTGGTCCCTGAAACGAGCGACGCAAGTTTCTTGCCGGTATTTTTCATCTCCGTGCCAAACACAGAACCGATCGCAGCAGCGAGCGGAGATACGAAGATCAGGGTCGGCATCTCTCTTTAGTCTGGCGGTCAGAACCCCCAAAGTGTCCTGAGATCTAAAAAGGTGTCAGAAATTCTCATGTCCCACTCATCTTGCATTTGAGTTAGATATATACAGACCACGTAGAAATACACTTTATCACTCGTTGGCCAGACCTTTACAGAAGCACTAGCTATATTTGAAATCTTGTTATAGATTTTCCCCTGGATTTTTATATATATTTGCAGTGAATTCTATTTCTGTGCAAAACGGTAAAATATATATTGTGTAAAGTGATCAGTGGTTTAGTTCATTCATTCTATTTTACTGGATTTTGTGTTAATTTAAATCTATTAAATAAAACCCTCTCAATAGTTCCAGTTATAAATGTAATGATATATCTGCTATATTATTTCCAAAAGATAATAGAGGCTGTAATGCTTAAATTAACTTTTAAAGACGCGAAGGAATCTATAATTAATAAATTTAGTTAAGTCCTATATTTATAGATGTGTATTTTAACCATTAGAACTCGCGCAGTGTTTATTAAATACATAATTAAATACGCGAATATATATATATATATATATATATATATATATATATATATATATATATATATATATATATATATATATATATATATATATATATGTATAGTCTTAACTCTTAACGGGAAATTCATCGCGCTTTAGAATGTTATTTGATTTTTCGGTATATTACATGTCTTTTTCTGTCATTCAGAGTGATCGTAACCTTTGCAATCCCAGCAATAAAGAAATCCTCTTAAGAACTTCCAGACATATTGATGAAACATTTTTAAATTTAATCTTGTGGCGGTTCGATGCGACCTAGCTATCATAATTACAAGAAAGAAAGCCTACCCAAGACTATTTAAAGAACAATTATCATATTAAAATTACAAATCTGTAAGATAAACTGGAAGTTGAACCGTGCCAGTAGCGATACTTGATTTACTGCCCTACTGTGAGAGAGTACATATTTTCCTGAACTGTGACGGCTTAAGTTTTTCCTCACTGGATTAATAAACTTACCGGTCAGTTATTATCATCACGCATTGAAGGAATTTTACCATAGCGGAAGATTAAAGAGACCACTTCATTTTCACCCTTGTGTCGAACTGTGTCAGTGCCATCCCATAGACTCCTTTTATATAATAAAACACAATAACTCTTAGGCTTCAAGTTCGGCGATAAGTGAGAATAATTGCTATCAGCAAACCTCGCAACATCTTGGGCGGGACACGGAAGTACCAGACCTTTTCATAGTTCAAGAGTATAATTGCTGTTTATATAATTCTATTGGAGTGTCTGATGCTGCAATCGGTAAGTGTGTGAATATATGAGTGTGGATCCTCACGCGCATGTATGAATGACAGGAAATTTAATCTTTTTTTGTAACCCTTTTGTTAACTTGCTTACCTGGTAATATAATTTTCTGTATACCCTGCATTGTTCCTTTAAGTGGGATAGTTGATAATTTGTTAACTCTGTTTAAAAACCCCTCCTTTAAGTGGGATAGTTGATAATTTGTTAACTCTGTTTAAAAACCCCTCCTTTTAATTTGCTTAGTAAAGGGAAGAACAATTGGGAAGAACAGGATTCTTTCTACCACCCATACCTAATTTTGAAACCCCTCTTTCAGAGTAATTAACTTCACTGTTAGGTTAACTTACCTATGTTCCTGATAACTATCTATCTTTGGACTGGGTTTATCTTTGTCTAATAAGCGGGACGGGCTTAGTCGATACCAATCTTCTTCACCCCCTCCCTACCTTGTTATTTGCATTTTTCTGTAATTTTGATAATTCTTGCTGTAAACACATGATTATTGTAGTGATTGTTTTTTTTAACTTTAATAAACAACATAAACTTAATTGTTACGGTGTTGGACTACCCAAAGCCAAGATTTCCCCTATTTGTTTAAGATAGTTGTATCCACGTCGTCTGTGTGATTGAAGCACCAAATCGGTGTGAGCGCAGATGTGTGTCTGGAAACTGGCAAATAATTGTTTGACCAGGAGAGCCTGAAGAGTAGATTGAGAGAAACGATTTGTCGTAAATAAGTCTGTCTTTACTCTCCTCCAGCACTCTGTGAAGCAACTATTTACTCTCTACATTTCTATCACTGAGCTTTTTCACCATCATTCTACACTCTAAACCGGACTACTATTTCTAAGACTCTTTCTCTCAGAATAAATTTACGACACTAGGACACCTGAGCTTCTCGCTCTTTTGCAGCCAATACCAAGTTGAAGAAGACTCCTTGGTATTATCTACACTGTAGATCTCGGCTTTTCCTGTAGCTTTTCTGTCATTCCGAAACGTGTTGAGTTGAAGACACGAGCTATTTCTGCAGCTTGGCTTGCATTTAAAGCATCATCACATCTGGTTCCAAGCTAGGAGGAAGTAGTGCGTGGCAAACTGTGCATTCCCCGCCATCCAAGGCAGCTTTCCAAGTGTGTTCTCCCAAGGAATTGTCACGTTCTGCACAGAGCCCCCTCTTAGCTCTCCCTGACCACTATGGGCCCATAGTGAGATTCTCCTGCACGCAGCCAACCAGTTAAAAAACCAAAGTTATGTCTGGGGCTCAAGTGACTCTTCCAAGTTAAGTGTGGAAAGTTGGGATCTCAGCATGTTTCACCACAGATGGAATCCCTGGAAGTGTGTGAATGCTGTCAAGAGTCAATGAGGGTGTAATTAGCCCCACAGACTGGTTCACTTCCACATTTGCATACTGTAGCATTGTTATTAGCTGGTGGTAATAAAGATGCCCCCATGCATGCTGACTTGACATTGGAGGTTGTATAGTTGAGTTTAAGTAAAATGAAGTATAATACCAGTGCGGTAACGCCCGCTAGAATCAGTTGATATTATTACAAGGATGTCCTTGCTCTAGGATTCTTCAGGGTAAGAGACAAAGAGGAAGAAAGAAAAAATAGAAATAGGAAGGAACCGGAGAGAGACATAAAAGGGATAAAGAAGACATGGAAACACTATGGAAGGAGATTTGTGAATTTGTTGAAGGATCATGGGACAAAGTGACCTGACGGAAACTGGATGAGTGAATGAAAATGTATGAGTGAATGAAAATGGATGAGTGAATGAAAATGGATGAGTGAATGAAAATGAATTTCTGATTATGATTAATGGCAAAATATGGAAGACTCTTATAGACTTTTGTTTAGGCGAACAATACAGCCACCCCTTCAGTATATTTTAACCATTGTTGGAGTAAAAATCAACACAAAAACAACAAACATGTTGTAAATGTTTAAATATATTCTATAGCATTTTCCTTTGCGCTTCTTAAGTAGCCTGGATCCACCGCTGCAGCTTGCCCCACGTAAAGCCTGTCACAAGCAGTTATATCAGGTGGTTTCTGTGACATGATTTTTAAGATGAGTGTTAAGTCATATTTGTTTAGTAGGAGCTAAGTGTTAGGGATTAGTATGTACGGGGCTGATTTTTGCTAGTAAGCACGTTTAAAGTAATGAGTAGATTTTTTATTTGGGTACTTTGTGTACGATAATTTTGGAACATAGCTCAAATGAGTCTGTGTTAGTTAAAAAAAAAAATAAAGAAACTTTTTGAATGTTCTTTATAGTAGTTTGGGGGGAGATAAGGATGAGCTGGGCTCAGATGTTATGCAGGGAGTTCGCGCACGAGCGACTTCACTGAGCTGGACTGAGAGACTATAATCTCGGGCAGGGTGTATCTGGCAGGGCTTCGAGACTGTGGTTTTTGTCTCGCTAGTGTGACCAGAATATTTTATTGAAGAGAATAGATATAGATTATTGAAGGGAATGTTTTTATTCCAGGAGGTATGATTCAAATGCCATGGATTACGTTGGCTCATATTATATAATAAGAATTGCGATGTATGCAATCTTTTTTCCCTTTGATGGATCTTTGTTTCTATGGAAATGAATTGTATTGTGAGTTGCGGTGTGTGGAACCAATCTCCGGATATTTTAGAGATTTTTCTAATGAACTGTTTTGTGAGTTGCGGTGTACGCAACCTATCTCTGGATTTTTTTTATGATGCTGCGATTTACTGTGTTCTGCAACCTATTTGCAATGGATTTTGTATCTGTAGTAACATGTGACAATGTTGCTGTTCCTTCGTGTACTTCGCGATGTTACTGTGTCGTAAATAAACTGTGTAAAGTTGAACTAGTTGGTCTATTTCATGACCTTACGTTACTGTTGTGTGGGTGAGAGGAAAGCAGAATACTACACACCTAAAGAACCCATGACATTCACGTCTTGTTAGATTGTACAACTGTCGGCCACCTGTAAGCCCGACCATACTGACTTTGTCCTTGTCAGTGACCCGACATACACACCCACCACCACAAACATTCACACAGTAGCAGAAGTGATAGCCTGTGTGGCCTGCTGATGTTGTTAAAGTAAATAAACTTTAACATAAGGGGTCGCCAGTGATATGGGGTGTGATTAACATAAGAAAACGGTGTGTAACGACTCTTTCCACCACTAACATAAGTGGTGAGCTTGTATTATGTGTTACGATACAAGAACAGAAGGATATCAATTAACATAATTTCTTATGATGTCAAGTCAAGATTTACAATGTTGCCAGGCCTAGTTTTCGTGTCCAAGTTTCAAGTAGACGTCATGCAGTACGTGTTAAGGACCTGAGAAGTGAGGAGTTCCAGTATCTATCAACGTTGGACTGCAACGTACAGTGTGATACCCGATGCCCATCGTTTTATCGCGAAGGCCGGGAGTTCTCCTTTTTTAAGATAAGTGGTTTTTTGTTTGTAAACTGTGCCACTTTATATGAAACAAGCCTTCCTGTATTGTGTGCATTAGCTGTTCTATTTAATGTTCTATGTTCCATGTTTATGTGGGCGGATGGGAGGTCGATCTGACAAACGAGGTTCATCTCGAAGCTAATTCGAGCTCTTGTCAGATGTTCTATAGGTTTTAGTTTGTGAGTTTCAATTGAGCGGTAATTCCGGTTCAAGGCTAAAAACCTTGCTGAAGTTCAGATCGCTACTTGTCTCTTACAACAGTAATTGTTTAGGTGTGACAAACTGTTTCATTTTCGTTGTCGTAGTATTTTTTCAGTGCCTTAGTTTATTGATTAATTTGTTTGTGATTGTCTTCCTCTATCTTGCTATCTTTACTTTATATACACATTTTTCGGTTATACACTGTGCTGTTGCTTGTCTTGTCACTCCTTTCGCAGTGTCATTGCATTCTTTGCAATATTTTTTCTTTAGTTTTGCTTTCTTGTTTTAGTTGATTCTGCGAACGTAGTCATTTGTTCTTTATATCTTGTCTTTGTCACTCTTGTTTGCATTGTCTATTTTTGTTATGATCGGATAATATTATAATTCATACTTTAATAGGTAATTAATAACATTGTTAATAGTTAGGAGGTAATTGTGCAAGTTCTCTGGACAGGAACTTATTGCATTTGTAGGTGATAAATAAATTTTGTATTTTTTGAGAAAAAAATCTTTCTAAGGTAGTAAGATTGCTCATACACATTTGTCATAATGGCATCTTTGGATTACTTCATTAAACAAGGGAAATCCCTTGGTATGACTACTGAGGAGGTAAAACAATTCGTACTTGTCGAATATAACAAGGCTCAGAAGCTAGAAGAAAAAAAAATTGGAGACGGAAAATAAAAAAAATTAGAAATGGAAGAGAAAAAAACTTCAAAATCAAATGGAAATGGAAGAGAAACAAATTCAAATGCAAATGGAAGAGAAAAAAACTTCAAATGCAAATGGAAGAGAGAAAACTTCAGATGCAAGCTGAAGAAAACCTTAGACTCAACCAGCAAAAATTGTTATCTATGGATCTGGAGAGAATGAAGGTAGTGCATGGTGTTAATACACAAAATGCTACGGACGCTCAAACAACTTCTCATAGGACAAATACTAATTCCTATAAGATCAGATTGCCTCCTTTTAAACCTATCTCCGATGACGTCCTATTCTACCTGAATAGATTTGAAGTCACATGTGAGTCTCATAAGATAGATAAGTCGGAATATTGTGCACGACTTATGGAGCTACTTTCAGGTGAAGCTATGACAGCTGTAAGTATGTTGGAGTGGCCTGACAAAAATAACTATGATATTGTCAGGGCTGTCTTGTTAAAAAAATACCAACTTGATGAAGACGGTTATCGTCTGCGCTTTAAGTCTCTATTACAGGAGACTGGGAAAGATTTTTCAGAGTTTATAGCGAATATACGTCTTACGTTCTCACGTTGGATTGAACTCTCAAAAACTGAACACACATATGAAGCCCTCATGGACTTATTGCTTCGTGACAAAGTCATGTCGTCAGTTAACACTTCTTTTCTTTCCTTTCTACATGAGCGAAAGCCTACAAACTTGAACGATATGGAACAATACTGTCGCCAATACGTCACGGCACACCCAAATATGATTGTTAGCCACTCTCAAGTCAGAGAAGGTTTACCCGTGGCTTCGGCAATACCATATAGTGCTAATTTTCGCCGTAGATCACAAAGTGTTGATCGCAATTTTGGTAGGAAAGATTATCGTGATTTTAGACAGTACCAGGGGAATCCATCACGTAGTAATTCTCCTTCTCCAAGAAACTGGAGACAATTTAACGGACCTCAACATTTTAGTTCCAACAATTCTGAAAATTATGGTAGGGATAACTACACTAGGGATTATCAACCTTACAGTAATTTTTCTCGCAGACAACAAAATCCATCGAATAGATATTTTGATCGAAGGGGAAATAGTAATCGCAACTATGCTAACTGGGGTTCAAATCAGAACAATGTGGAAGTCTGAAGGCGAACGAGGAAGAAGAAGAAGAAGAAGAAGAAATCAGAACAATGGTCTCAATAGAGGAAATAGCAATGGTCTCAATAGGGATAATAGTTGTGATAGATCTCGATATGACGGTAGATCTCCAAATAATAGATCGTATCGCCATCCTAACTCTGCTCAACAGGAGCCCCAGGTTATTAGTAATCAAGGTAACAATAATAAGTGTCTCTAATGCTACTGCTTGCTCTGCTTTCGATTTCGAGAGAGCATCTCAGTGCCCTGAGTGCACAACATTGTTCCAGCCTACAGCGGTGACTACCTTGAGTTGCGGTCATCCTCTACCTGCTCTTACTGCCTTGTCTGCACATGACGAAAGAGGGTCTCTTACCCTACACAAGAGATTTGTAAATAATAATCCCGTCTCAGTACTCTTTGATTCGGGATGCACGACTGTTGGGATTAATCAGTCTCTGATACACCCTTCCTGTGCCACTGGTAATGTGGTAACATGTGTGACATTTGGTTGGTCGGTGGAGACTTTTCCAACTGCCATCGTCCACATTGCCACTCCCTTTTTTACGGGACATATCCACGCATGCATGCTCCCAAATCCGATTGCAAACCTTATCGTCGGACGTATACATCGAGTTATGGATTGTACTCCACAACAGATTGCTACCTGGGAACAGCAAAACATTCATACTGCCTATGCTGTCACGACTAGAGCACAAGCTCAAAATCTTTTACAGGTCCCACCTGCTACAACTAAGGAAGTACATGACCATGATGCTCAATCTGTTATTTCACGGGAGTCTTTTATCGAACTCCAACAAAATGATACATCGTTACGAAAAAAATTTCTGCTAGTCAAACAGGATAACGCAAACTATGACACAAACCTTAAATATTGGTTCTTAATTAAAAATGGAGTGCTAGTTCGGATGGTACGGGGTTCTACTTCATCCATACGATCTCAAATTCTGGTACCTACTGACATGAGAGTTCGTATCTTACAACATGCCCACGACTCTCAGTGTGCAGGACATATGGGTTTTTCCCGAACTAAATCTAGGGTGCTTTCTTCCTTCTTTTGGCCGGGCGTAAATAAGGATATAACTATTTATTGTCGCTCCTGTAAGATATGTCAGGAGGTCAAGTCACGAGGTCCAGGCCATGCAGCTCCCATTCAAGTTGCAGACGTCCCTATTCGTCCTTTCGAGAAGATGGCAATTGACATTATTGGTCCTTTGCCAGTCAGATCTGCTAGGGGACACCAATACATTCTTACATGTATTGACATGTGTACGCGTTGGCCAGAGGCTATACTTCTTAAGAATATATCTTCTGCTGATATTGCAGATGCTCTTTGGCTAATTTTCTCTCGTTTGGGGTTTCCCAAGAAAATTTTATCTGATCATGGCACACAATTTGTGTCCGACTCTATGTCTCAAGTAATGGCGATGCTCTACATTGACAGGTCTCTAAGTAGTGTGTTTCACGCAATGTCAAATGGTTTAGTGGAGCGTCAAAACAGAACGCTTAAGCAGTTACCGGGGAAGATAAATGATGACTATCCTCAGGATTGGGACAGGGTTTTACCCGCTGCGCTTTTCGCATATCTTGAAGTGCCAAATGAGCATACGGGGCTTTTACCATTCGAGCTCGTTTTCGGTGCACAACCTCGTGGTCCCATGTCGTTACTTCACGGTCTACTAGCTGCTGATGACATTAATGATGACACTCAGTCTTCTTATGAATATGTCATCACTCTAAGACAGAAAATTATTGATGCATGTAAGTTGGCTACCTCTGCATCTGAGTCTGCCAAGGAGAAGGCAAGGCTCTTTGCGAGTAGATACAGGCGTCTACGACAACTCTCTCCTGGTGACGAGGCATATGTTTTACGTCCCCGTAAGGACAACCGACTTCTTATTGCCTGGAAAGGACCTTTTACTATTGTCTCGAGAATACCTGACGTCGACTATGTTGTCGACATTGACGGGAAACATAAAACCTATCACATTAACATGTTGAAGGAATTTCACGCACGTCCAGACTATCTACAGTCTGTCTTTCAGGCGACAGACGACCCTCCGGCTCGTCATAATCACTATGCCTCTTTGTCTGTTATTCAAGAGGAAAAGGCTACTTTCCCTGACGTGCATCTTCCTCTTCCCGTTGTTCTATTGCATTCAACGGAATCCTGGGAAAATGTGCCTATTTCTCCTGAAATAACTGCAGAAAGACAGCAGCAAGTCTCCTCTTTATTACAGACGTTTCAGAATGTTCTTACTGACATCCCTGGCCGGACATCGGTCATTACACATGACATTATACTAACGGATTACAAGCCTATCAGAGTTAGACCTTGTCCAATTCCGCTGCATTTTCAAACTCAAGTTGAAAAAGAATTGGATGAAATGCTACGGTTAAATATAATCGAACCCTCTATTTCGGCATACTCCTCCCCTATAGTTATCGTCAGGAAGAAGGACAATAACATACGTCTTTGTGTTGATTATCGCAAATTAAATCAAGTGTCTAAATTTGATGCAGAACCAATGCCTTTGTTGGAAGATTAGCTCATCAAACTTTCTAATTCAGTCTTCTTTACTAAACTAGACTTGTCTAAGGGATTTTGGCAAGTTCCACTTACTGAACGCGCCAAACCTCTTACTGCCTTTTCAACACCTCGGGGTTTGTTCCAATGGAACTTCATGCCTTTTGGTCTCGTCAACGCCCCAGCTACTTTTGTACGCATGATGCGGCGTATTCTTTCTCATCGTCCTGATGTTATTGCGTATCTCGACGATATTTGCCTTTTTAGTGATTCTTGGGAAGATTACTTTAGTGGTCTTTGTGCACTTTTGTCTACACTACGGTCTCACAATTTGACGGCTAAACCGTCTAAAGCCCATGTTGGTTTCAGTGAGATCTCTTTTTTGGGCCACCGTGTTGGTCATGGTCTCTTGCAGACTGAGGACCATAATACTTCAAAGATCCTCAATATCACTACTCCTAAGACTAAAAAACAGGTTCGTAGTCTTCTAGGTCTAATTCAATTCTACGGACGATTTATATCACACCTATCATCGAATACTGCACCTCTTTCTAGTCTATTGAAGAAGGGGTCGCCTAACATAGTACAATGGTCCCCAGAGTGCCAGACGTCTTTAGAGCAAATTAAGCTGTTATTTTCATCTGCTCCTATCTTACGATTACCCAATGCAGATAGGCCTTTTATTCTTCGCAGTGACGCCTCATCGACGAGGATCGGGGCCTCATTGATGCAAGAGTATTCTGAAACTTTGCACCCGGTGATGTATGTCTCTAGGAAGTTGACTGCGGCAGAACGGAACTATTCGGTCCTAGACTGGGAGTTGTTAGCGATGACTGAGCGATTCTAAAACTCCAGAGATTCCTTCTTGGCGCTCATTTTATAGTAGAGACTGACCAAAAAGCCCTCACAGCTATAAAGAATAAGGATTTGAAGAGTTCAAGATCCACACGTTATGCCATTTCTTTGCAGCCCTTTCACTTTTCTATACGAGCTATTCGAGGTTCGAACAATGTGATGGCAGACATATTATCTCGTTGCCTACAGGATTCTACTTAACTACTATCCTCTGGATTTGCCTAGTGATATCGGTATCACTTGCATGTTTGCGACTTTCCCATACATCATTGCACACTGCTATTTTTCTCGAACACTTTTATCACCCTGTATAATTAATGATTCCAGGTTAGTCTGTGCTACTTTCTCTGTTAACCTTTCTCGTGTAACGGAGGAAGGTTTGATTAACATCATAAAGTGGTCTGAAGTTTACACAGCCACATCCGGTAGGTTAAATTTAAAGTTAACTTTTTTTCTCTCATAAAATCCTACCGTTACCAAACGGAAATTTTCATTTGTTATTCGCAGGAACGGCTTCTCGATGGGAATCGGAGCTGTTTTCTAACATGTTTAAGCAGTTATTCTACAACCTGTTCTACGTGTCGCCTTGGGCCAGTTTGACTGTTCTATTCAAGCCATTCGGAATTTTGACTCCCCAGTTGATAATTTTGTCTCTTCATGCTCACAGGACTTTCCAAGACCACTGGAGCTTTTGATATTGTATAACTTTTTTTGGAAATTGTGTTCTTTCATTTTCATGTGACATGTTATTATCATAGTTTTCATATACGACATTGTTTTGATAAACGTTGAACGTATGACAATTGTAGTGATAATACTATTTAAACTTAACGTATCATTACGATACAGTTCGGTGGTGTACATTTACCTAATGTGGTTTTTTCTTGCTGATATTGTTATTTATGTGCATTACCAAGCACTTAGTTGTGCGCCAGTGGTAACTGTGTATACGTGGTATTTTTTTTTATTTCTATAATAAGCTCATTAGTACTGAATAAGTTAATTAACTTGTTTCTCTTGCCTATTATGCTCTATTTAGATTGTAGTTTTTTTTGTTGATATATGCATTGCCTTTCTGTTCTATGCTGTTTTGCCATAATTGTATTTATTTACTCAATGCATTGTTTAATTTAAATTGTTACCATGTTGAATCATTGTTTTCTTTCATTACACACATGTCATTGCTGGTCATTCTTCATTTCACTTCATCTCTTCTTTTCACTTTTCACTTATTGTTTCTTAGTTAGTCTATACTTGATATACTTCATCTTTGCTTGAATTTGATTACCTTTGTATACTTCATCTTCATACTCCACACATACTTCCATCCCTCTTTTGTTGATTTATTGGTATGACTTAACATAATGTAATTCGTTGTTGTTGTCGCGAGAGGTTTGGATGTTATTAAAATTACAGATATCCTGGACAAATAGATGTATCAGATGATACCAGGATAGTGCCAGATAAGAGACTGGTCTTAAAAGAAATACCCCCTTCTCTGAAAAGAGTAAGGGTGTATCGACATCAAAGTGGGGTCAAGCTATGTAAACTTTCAGGTATGATGATAGTGTTGGGTACTGAAGATCTAACTGCTACCTCTCCTGATCCCACAAGGAGTAATGGATATTTATATTTATTTGTGTGGTTAATTATCTAGGGGTATATTAAATTAGTTATAGATAATAACTATCAAACAGAACATTAACTTAATTACAATAATTAAGTAAGACTGAATGAAAGTATTTACAATTTAATTGTTCCTAAACCCGGTTTCTTTTGGTTAGGAAAACTCAAAATTTGTTTATAATGTATTTACAAGATGAAATAAATAAGATGGAATGTTATCCACAAAAAGGCAAAATTATGCTTTTATATTTATTTATATACGTAATTAAAGTTCATTCACTGGCTCACAATCTTGGTATCAACGTCCCTGGCTGGTAACGTAATAGAAGTTGAGTATGGTCCGCTGTGACTCATCACGTTATAATGTTTAAGTCTATAACAAGTCTATATTATTAGAGTTTTTCTTTTAGTCTTTATTGCTTTTATTTTATTTATTTTAGTTCTTTATATGGGTGCTGGATCGTCTGTCAAGTGGATCTATGTCCACTTAACTGGCATGAAGTCTGAGACACCTCCAATCCTGGCTTGGTTTGCACATACTATGAACTCCAGGTTGGGATATGTGGCTTTCGCTCTATCAAACTGAAGAACAGTACACCACCATAGCTCTTCTCACATGTGTGTCTCATGAACTTGAAATATACCAGGACAAAACCTGGAATAAAAAGACATTCGCAAAACTTGTATGGTCCTTTAGTTTTCCCCTATATACAGACAACATCACGTACAACATTAAATCAGACACAGGACAGTTACCTCAATACACCACTGCCAGTTCAATTTGATTACTCATTTCCTTAATACATCGTATGCTAGATCCATTCGTCCATGATTGTCTTCCATACCATAATCAGGTTAAGTACAAACTAGTGAGAAACATTTTGATTCCATCATATTAATATATCCTGTCATCCTATCCTATGTTCTTGAACATTGTGTCGTTCTAGAAGGAAATACTCATTCAAATACCTTAGTATACTTACAGTCGTACTTGTGCCATAATTTGCAAATATCTTACACTGTATCCATTTTCTGGCCTGTCGTCTTTAAAACTACGCACGTCTGTAAGGAAATCCGTTACGCATTTGGCCTACTTTTTCCTTCTAACACATCAGCGAACACATAAGTGGATAACTACAGGCACATAAGATAAATATATACAAATATACATATATATATATCTTACCGTCAGGTAACACACATAAGCTGATACTGGCTCTTAATGGGCCCTTTAAGTCTGCTTTCAATACAGGCGGCAAAGTTTGACAAAATACATTTGCGCTCTTCTCAGCTCAGTGTATAAGTTTTGAAATGGTTGTGGCAAGAATCCGCCCAAGTTCAAGGCCTTTATACCGCCGTGCTCGACCAATCGAGACACAGTCAAAACTGGCGTTAAAAATGTTCCCTCTGCTCGTTTTTCAGCACTACCGTATAATGTGATTAAGTTTAAATATTTATTATTTTGCTTATTTTTGGGCCGATTTCAATTATTTAAAGCTCCACTAAAACTGGGAACTTATTTCTATCGTTCTAGCTATAATATGTTAGTTAGCCCAGTGCATTTAGATCTGTGCATACTTTAACTAACTAAATTGGGGATTACCCTGAAGTAAAATTATCATTAAAACTGATTTTTCTCGTACAATAAAATTTTATTATGAGGAAATCTTTACGCTTACCTCTTAAGTAATATCCCCGCTATAATTTGAGCTATTCCTTTCTGTTTCCCTATCTTTAGTTTTTAGGAAATAAAATATCTTCGTTCTGTCAAAAACACAAAATAGGCCCTATTATCAGGTCTAAAAAGGTTTCCTTATCACTACTAGAAAAGGAGCGATTCAATTGGTTGTTATAATTGTACTGTTTTTCTTAGATATTTTCGAGCGGTAAATTTGACGTGTTGTTAGTAGAGGTGGGCAAATCGGCACACTCCGCTGTTTCGAGACATTCGGCTCAGTGATTTAAACTGTGTCGACACACTGTTTCGACACAACGGCACTTTTGCCCGTATCGGGGAGAAAGAAGTCTCTATTAGACAGTATACATTTCTATACATGAACTGTGTGAGACAATCTCCTCTGTTTGTTCTTGCGCGCTACTGGCGTGTGTGAAAATCTATGGCGTTTCGTGGGACCACAATTCAATATTTTTACACGTCTTCATTATGATGAAATAAAACGGAGATATGATGATAGCTGTGCAGTATATGTGAAAATAATAAAAAACAACAATAATAATAACAGTAATAATAACACATGATATCAAACTAGAGTAAGCTAGTTTTGGTAGACAATGATTCAAATCCACACCGAGTACACAGATATCAGCAGAGCTAATAAAGTGTCCATTACATTTACACGAACACACGGACACTTTCAACTTTAGCATAGTGCCTAAAACATTGACAACTGCAGCACTGACACAACTTTCAGTGTCTATAACTATTAAGCAAATATAATATCACTTGTAAAATGTAGTCATCATAACACATCCCTGAAAAATATGACATGTGTGATATTCCATACTAATGTTCCGGACGGTTGACTCAAATTTTACAAAGGCCCACGGAAGGTGAGACAGTAAGACAGTGTGTCTCTGCAAAACAGCGAGGCAGACAGGAACTGAAACTGTTTCGAAACAACAAGCAGGCTGTGTTTCGAATCTTTCGGACTCAACGCTGTTTCGAAGCATTGTTTCGACACACACACACAGTAGCCATCTCTAGTTGTTAGACAGATTCAAATTTCGACAGTTGTAGATATTAGAATTTCATCGACCTCACATTTTTGTTTGACATAATTTTTTCAAAAAAAAAAAAAAAAAAAAGATGATGATATCATTTTTCCCCCCGGGGGTCGGTGTAATCTGTTAAGTCATATTTGTTTAGAAGGAGTTAAGTGTTAGGGATTGTTATGTACGGGGCTGATTTTTGCTAGTAAGCACGTTTAAAGTAATGAGTAGATTTTTTATTTGGGTACTTTGTGTACGATAATTTTTGAACAAAACTCAACTGAGTCTGTGTTAGTTTTTTTTTTTTAATATAAAGAAATTTTTCGAATGTTCTTTATAGTAGTTTGGGGGGAGATAAGGATGAGCTGAGCTCAGATGTTATGCAGGGAGTTCGCGCACGAGCGACTTCACTGAGCTGGACTGAGAGACTATAATCTCGGGCAGTGTGTATCTGGCAGGGCTTCGAGACTGTGTTTTTGTCTCGCTAGTGTGACCAGAATATTTTATTGAAGAGAATATACATAGGTTATTGAAGGGAATGTTTTTTTCCAAGAGATATGATTCAAATGCCATGGATTACGTTGGCTCATATTATATAATAAGAATTGCGATGTATGCAATCTTTTTTCCCTTTGATGGATGTTTGTTCCTATGGAAATGAACTGTATTGTGAGTTGCGGTGTGTGGAACCAATCTCCGGATATTTTAGAGATTTTTCTAATGAACTGTTTTGTGAGTTGCGATGTACGCAACCTATCTCTGGATTTTTTATGATGCTGTGATTTACTGTGTTCTGCAACCTATTTGCAATGGATTTTGTACCTGTAGTAACCTGTGACAATGTTGCTGTTCCTTCGTGTACTTTGCGATGATACTGTGTCGTAAATAAACTGTGTAAAGTTGAACTAGTTGGTCTATTTCATGACCTTACGTTACTGTTGTGTGGGTGAGAGGAAAGCAGAATACAACACACCTGAAGAACCCATGACATTCACGTCTTGTTAGATTGTACAACTGTCGGCCACCTATAAGCCCGACCATACTGACTTTGTCCTTGTCAGTGACCCGACATACACACCCAACAACAAAAACATTCACACAGTAGCAGAAGTGATGGCCTGTATGGCCTGCTGATGTTGTTAAAGTAAACAAACTTTAACAATGAAGTTGCCAGTCTATATATGTTATAGAACCTTAACCAGTGTATTAATCCATGAATACTCTTTAGCTCCCCAAAGAGCATAGGCCTTCAACAAACACATGCCAAGTCTTCCTGTCCTGTGCCATCAGCTCAAGTTCTTTCCATGTTTTCCTTATCATTTTCACCCCTGTTTCCAGTTCTCTTCTTCATGTGTTTTTTGGTCTACCTCTGCCTCTTTTTCCCTGTGGATTCCAGAACAAGAACTACCTTGTAATGTTATCAACAGGTTTCCTCAATGTGTGTCCTATCCATCGCCAACGTCTTCTTCTCAACTCTTGTTCCACTGACACTTGTCTGGTTCTTGTCAGTGTATAGGTCATTATAAAAAGAAGCTTTGGGCTTATTATGAAAATATGAAAGCTGTAATATATCGTGATAACAGGAAAGGTTAAAAAAAGACAAGTGTACTCCCATAGCAGTTACTGTCGTAGGGGAGTGAAGTGTTAGAGACTTCACCATACTAAGTCCAGCATCGAGAGTTGGAGTGACTAGTTCCCTTCCTCGTTGCCTTTTCTTTCCCTAACTCAAAGTCAGGTACCCATTCACAGCAGGGTAGACTGGAGCATGTCGGTACCATGATTCGAACCCAGCACCTTTGTCGCGAGAGATCAGCGCTCTAACCACTCTGTCAATCGGACGCTTCAGCTGGAAAGAAAGAAGGAGAGATAGATGACGACAAAAAGAGAAAATCTTGTACAGTTTAACATCGTAGCATTGAAAGATGTATACAACACAACTGATAAACATTTCTGTGGAGAGAAAATTGAGGAGAGGTATGATCAACTTCGACACCTGGCATGAAAAAAGTTGTAGAGTGTACCTTGTTGATATATTTAATACCAGAGCATATTTGTTTGTGTTGTATTCAGTGTTAATCATAAAGATTTAGTTATTTTTAAACTCTTCTTTCTTATTTTTTTAAACATGTACTGTTGTTTATGACTTGAATGTGGACAAGATAAGCTCCTACTTTAAAAACAGGGATTAAAGACGCGACAATGAACAGCCAGGAGTCTGAACACAGCAGCTTTATATCGGATATCAAATACAGAATAAGAATCCATCAAATTCGTATATGTGCCAACTTTCCCCTATGTTGACCTGTAAGAATTTCTATATTTCTCAGTTCTTCGGGCGGTTTTCATCATGCCTACATGGTCCACAATTATCGCCTTTGTCGTGGCCAGCATTGCCGCAATGTCAGCAATGATAGAAGCCAGCCCAATCACTTCTGACTACTTGAGTCAACGAGAGCAATTAATTTCTGAAGACAGACAGAAAGGAGTTGGAGCCAGACTATCGCTGACGCCAGAAGAAAAAATTGTCAGTGATATTTTCGTACAGGTAATCTTGAAATTTAGTACTTCTGTGTGTCTTAAAGATTCTTCAATATAGGCTGGTCGATAGCATGCCCAACCTTCCATAATACTTTTTACAGAATACATTGTAGTAAACAGGCACATGCACAAATGAAGCTTGTTTCCCCATGTGAATAGGGAGCAGTCCATTTTCTGTGGGCGTGTAACTAGACGAAAAAAGATAAATATTTTTCCCCCGTTACTTCACAGGAGAAAAGCAAATTAATAGAGACCAGCCGACGAAACCGAACCGTGTACTTCCCGGCTGCTAGTTTTTACCTGTCCAAGCCACAGATCGAGAATTCTACACTGTTCAAACTAATACAACGAATGCCAAAAGGTAAACAATCACCTGTGTGACAGAACAGTACGTGAATCTTTATTTTTTTATTCTGGCTTTTTATAACCATTTTTTACGTAAATAAATGCTCCGGTTAGTTAGTTCCCTTGGGTCTCTGCGGAGAGATATCAAGAATAGGCCTATTGCACCCTCTGGCATGTCGTACAAGGATACTAACATGAGGCTGAGCATGGGCTAGGAACCTTATCACGCAAAACAAATCGACACAGAAACCTCTGTTGTAAGACACATGATGATGATTGGTGCAGGCTTCTTGCTGGACCAGCTACAGTAGTGGTTCAATGCACCTCAGGAGTGCAAAGGACACTAATGATGATGATAAAGTAAATAAACAACGGTTGCTTCTATAGGCTTACTCGTGTCATGTAGTTTCTTTACGTTTACTCGTGGCATGTAGTTTCTTAATGTTTACTCGTGTCATGCAGTTTCTTTAAGTTTACTCGTGTCATGTAGTTTCTATAAGTTTACTCGTGTCATGCAGTTTGTTTAAGTTTACTCGTGTCATGTAGTTTCTATAAGTTTACTCTTGTCATGTAGTTTCTATACGTTTTCTCGTGTCATGTAGTTTCTATAAGTTTACTCGTGTCATGTAGTTTCTTTAAGTTTACTCGTGTCATTTAGTTTCTATAACTTTACTTGTGTCATGTAGTTTCTTTAAGTTTGCTCATGTCATGTAGTTTGTTTAAGTTTACTCGTGTCGTGTAGTGTCTATAAGTTTACTCGTGTCGTGTAGTTTCTATAAGTTTACTGTTTCATGTAGTTTCTTTAAGTTTACTCGTGTCATGTAGTTTCTTAAAGTTTACTCGTGTCATGTAGTTTCTTTAAGTTTACTCGTGTCGTGTAGTTTCTATAAGTTTACTATGTCATGTAGTTTCTATAAGTTTACTCGTGTCATGTAGTTTCTATAAGTTTACTTGTGTCATATAGTTTCTTTAAGTTTACTCGTGTCACGTAGTTTCTTTAAGTTTACTCGTGTCATGTAGTTTCATTCATAACCCTCCCCTCCCAAAGGAGCATAGGCCTTCAACAAACACATGCCAAGTCCCCCTGAGACGTGCCATCATCTCAAGTTCTTTCCACGTTCTCCTCATCATTTTCACCTCTGTCGTTAATTTGTAGCTCTTCTTCTGCTGGCTGGATGTCCGGGGGGTTTTGTGGAGCTGGTCTATTGAGAAGGTCCTCAAAATATTATGCCCTCTTCATTTGCTCTTGTATATAAACGCGCACACAAACTTATACACACTCATACATAAAACCTTTCACACAAACTAACACATACTCACACATTTAAACTTTCACACAGTCACAAATATAAACTTATACACATACAAACATATAAACGTACACACAGTCACACATATAAACTACAATACTAGAGAAGTTCACGCTCCCCTAACCTACCACTCTAGCCTTTAGCCTAATCCACGTGTAATCGATAATCATGGCCGACGACCCGTTTTGCCCCGAAACATCGATCACCAATAGCTCTTCCCTACTCCATGCAGGAGAGCACACAACCATTTATGTACCAATCAAATAACACCGGACTTCAGTTCCAAGGTTTAATGAAATCACATGCTCAGAAATGGTTCGTACTATCCTGGAATAACTGTCTGTTAAAGTTTGATTATAGTATTAAATTTTCTGGTGACGACATGGGAAGAGAATGTCATATAGTAGCTGATAGATGCGATCAGCATAGGTCGGGTTTACGGATGGCCGACAAGTGGGTAAATAGGTATATCTGCATACGCGAATGATAAGGGTTCGTTCATCTATACAGACTGTAATCACACACCACAGCAAACGTAGAAGACAAGGAATGTTGGAACAAGCTGTAACGTTTCACAGTTTATTACGACAGACTTACGTAGACATCATGGGACGATATATCATAACAAGTCATGGGGCATCAACAATTCACAATATACTCGTACAGCACCAAGTATAAGATATTCCTGGAACATTCACTTCAGTAAACAGTACATTAGCAAGCCATTATATCCAAGGCTTTGAATAGCAAATACCGGGGCAAAGAAAATTCCCGTCAATATCTCTCAATCTTAACTTTAATAAACATTACATTAGCAAGCCATTATATCCAAGGCTTTGAATAGCAAATACCGGGGCAAAGAACATTCCCGTCAATATCTCTCAGTCTTCACTTTAATAAACAGTACATTAGCAAGCCATTATATCCAAGGCTTTGAATAGCAAATACCGGGGCAAAGAACATTCCCGTCAATATCTCTCAATCTTCACTTTAATAAACATTACATTAGCAAGCCATTATATCCAAGGCTTTGAATAGCAAATACCGGGGCAAAGAACATTCCCGTCAATATCTCTCAGTCTTCACTTTAATAAACAGTACATTAGCAATTATCAAATATTCCCTTTCACAAAAATCTCTGGTACACACTAGCGAAATGGATAACGTCCATTCCCAAGCTCTGCCAGGAACACACTGTCACGAGATTACTGCTCCTCAGAACAGCTCAGTAAAAATTACTCATGCGCTAACTAACCGCGTGAGAACTCAGCTCAGCTCAACCGTCTCTTTCCCCAAACTATCACTAAGAACCTTCGACAACTTTCTTCTCTTATTTAAAAAAACAAACAAACTAGCAACCACTCAGTTGAGCTGTGTTCAAAAATTACCGAGCCTAAAGCCCCCCCCCCACACTAAAAAAATCATCTCATCACAAAGAGCGTGCTTACTAACGTGTGTACAAAAATCCGACCCATACATACAAATCTTTAACACCTAACTCCCATTAATAAAACATGACTTAACACTGTCCTGGTCATGCAGGGGTAATCGGCAATCAGAGAGCTGACAGGCTAGCTTCGAGGGCAGTGGATATGGATTAGGGAGAAATACTAAGAACAACTGATGATCGCCTACTAGAAAACGATACTGCTATAGATGAATCAACAAGGCTCAGTCTGTGGGAATTCAGCATCAAACGAAAGACTAACAGGAAAGGACTTATGAGAGGATGCATCAGTCTTGTATTCAACCAGCGCGCTACATAAACAATTAACATTAATTCATATCCTTCGATATTTGCTGAGGGAGAATATGGGTTTGCCCGGAGTGCAGTGATGTGATTCTGATCAACAATTCTAATTTTTAAGTATGTAATCACAAAGTTATTCGGAGTATCGAATTTACTGTA
Organism: Oreohelix idahoensis; assembly: GCA_024509875.1. NCBI lineage: Eukaryota > Metazoa > Mollusca > Gastropoda > Stylommatophora > Oreohelicidae > Oreohelix > Oreohelix idahoensis. The sequence continues at coordinate 57,063 of JAMPIV010003285.1, forward strand.
ACATCGTTGATAATGTGACAGTGCGAAGACGATGTGTGAAGAAGAATAAGAATTTGTGTGTAATGTTGTCGACACTCTCTCTGACCTACTTTTACACACGTTCCGCAGTCACAGAAAAACTCTCTTGATGACAGGGTCCCACTTTTATTAATGACACCCTATTAGGTAGCATATGAATCATACAGAAAACAATGTCGTTCACAAGTTTACTTTGTAGGTAATTCCTATGCAACACCGTATAACCTAGCTATTTAGGTATTCTCTACGTAACACCATATAACCCATCACAGACTGCTGGACTCTCTATGTCGTTAGTTATCTTAGCACAGACCCAACATAAACGATATCAAATCCACTAGCTCACTGGTGTATCATGCCGAGGACACATACCGCACAAGAAGACGATATGGCTCCTTTTCAACTCTGACTCCACTCTCTCACTGTTTCAGTTTAAACCAACATATCCACCAATGTACCACATGATAGCCACATCAAAATGTCCAGCAAGCTCCGCCCATCCCTCTAGGGAGCAAATCAGGAGTCCAATGCTCAATTTGGATGACATGAGATCACATTTTAGATTTAAAGATTTTATTCCTAATCGTCCACAACTCACTAGAGGTAACATTCCCACGATATCTGTTGCCCGGAGTCACCTCTCACGGTTTTGTGCTAAACAAGGTGTGTTCCTCTGGTGTCAGACAGCGTCAAGATGTCTAATAACCGAGGGATGTCTCTGATTACATGCCCCGAGTCTCACAAGTCTCAAAGATGGCAACGGTGTGTTTCATTTAGATTGCCCACTCCAGTGTGAGAATACCACATGAGCGCAAATATACTCCGCAGACCAGAACATAGATTAATTACCCAGTCTAAAATTACATCCTTCTGGCCACACGGTCACAATAAAATGGATATTCAATATTTACACACAATAATATTCCGATACAAAATGAGACTAAAATCATTCAACTAGACAACTACACGAGTCAGCGGACAGGGTGTACTTTTTCACACACACACTACAACAAAACAAAACCACTCTGTGCCATACAAGAATATGGATATTTTATGCAGTGCGGTGCAGGGAAAGAAAATCAAAACGGGAGATTAGAAGGGGAAGCCTAAGACCCTGATTATAGAGTTTTCGCCTCAGCCAAATACGCTTCCAGGAAGATTGACAAAGTTGATGACGTTGATATAAAGGAAAACAACTCTTGAGACGGTCTAGAATCTTTGAAATTTGAGATACACATCATAGCCATTAGCTGAATACATATACATATGTAATATATGTAATTAGGGCAGCGGTGTATTTAGAGGGAAGGGAGCTTACAGGCAATGTGACCGTGGGGGGTGTGTATATGCTTTGTATCACTCAAGTCAGGAATACTGGTATACTGCCAGAGGTGTTAATTCTTGATGATAATTGTAACCCAGTTCGTTCCAAAATTCCTCTGTGATGTTAAATGTTGTGTGACAATCATTAGCATACTTATTGTTCAATATGTACTGTAAAACTCTTCAACTTGAGGTAATTAAGCAAGTCCTCAGGATCCAATAAAACGATTTTTATTATCTTGTATTTACAATCCATAAGCAAAGCCATTTGCATGCATTTTCTTAAAACAATCCTCATAATAATGTGTCTTTGTACTGGTCATTTATTGCCTATTTTCTCCTTGCAGGTATGGCCTCTACCTCTTCTTTATGATATGAGCTAATTTGATATTTGACGCGCTCCGTTTCGTTTCTTTCATAAATTCAGCTCGTTCTCTCGACATTTAGACATTTCTGGCCTAACTAGGTTTTTATTCTGAAATATTAAAAACAGGTCACACGAAGCTGTACTTACAAAGTAACTAGGAATTCCCACATATTAAAATAAAGCTATCTACTTTACAGAGTTGATATCTTGATACTTCAAGACCAGCAGTTATACATCCGTACAGACTGGCTTTTGGGGATCAACTGATTTCTGATCTCGAAGATTTCCTTCGCGTCGTGGTGCGCGCTTTTTCCAGCCTTCTGGTTGGACAGTCTAATATTTCTTTATTTATTTTATTGGATCTCACATGCCTACCGATGGAGTGTCTCGGCTATTCCGATTTACGTCATCGGTTGCTGAGCAACTCCCGCCAAAAAGCAGCGTTGAGTCGCTATTTAACCTAGTTCCAGTTTCCATCTGATTACCGCGTATCTTGAGTCTATTTCAATAAAACCTCGTAACTATTCTTCCTAATCTAACTGATAACAATTAGCACGAATGATGCTATGGTATCAGTAGTAGGCCATCCGGTGACAGCAAAGACCCACCCCTCAATTTGTCATAGCATGTGCTAAGTGAACTAGAAGTATTTATTTTAATAACAAAATAGCTCATGAGGGAGCCGGCAGAGCCGGCACTAGGGGTTCTTTCAAGGTGGTGGGAGGTCTCATTTTGGTCCCCCCCCCCTTCCCCGGGCCGTATTCTATTGTTCTCTTATGATGGTCAATTGTATACCATTGGGTTGGATCACACTAAAACTTTCGCACTGTTTTATTTTTTATTTTTTCGGCGCCCAATTTAAGACTGCGCCGGTTCGGCCGCACTGCTCACACCACCCAAGAGCCGATTCTGGAGGGAGGCTTGCATAATTGAACCCCTGAAAAGTACCTCCCACCACCTAACACCCCCCTCCCTCAAACAAATGCCCATGAAAATGCACAAGAGGCCAATTAATTTGGAAACCTAATTCAGATGTTTCCCGCTGATTTATATCATTTTCGTCAGAGTTCTCTATTACTCGATGTTCTTTCTTATGGCTACTGTTGGTCAACACTTGTCAAATGGGATGTTTTTAAAAACAAAGACGGGTGACAATGATGCAAATGTAGGTATATATGAAATACTCAAGATAATATTTGACTGTATCAAACAAAAAGTGTCAATTATGTCCCGTGTAGGACGTACCTTTGACGTAAGTCTTGCTTGCACAAGGGTCAGACTACTTTATAACTGTGAAGGTTGGCTTTGGTCTTTGTAAGGTTATCAATGTACGACTTGCTTACACAAGTGCGAGACTACTTTAGAATTGTTAAGTTTGACCTTTGTCATTGCAATATTTGACCTTATCAATGTACACGTGAAAGTATACTTAAGCAATGTGAAACTTCGCTTTGGAGGTTCAAAGGTTTGACTTTATCAAAGCCCGACTTGCTTACACGAGTGAAAGAGTACTTACGAAAGTGAAGCTTGACTTTGGTAATTGTAAGGTTATCAACGGACGACTTGCTTACACAAGTTGAAGACTACTTTAGAATTGTGAAGTTTGACTTTGGTCATTGGAAAGTTTGACCTTATCAAGGTATGCCTTGTTTATTTACGTGAATGATAACTTTAGCAATCTGAAATTGCGCTTTGGCTGTTGCTAAATTCGTCCTTATCAATGTACGCCTTGCTTACACAATGTCAGACGACTTTAGCAATGTGACGCTTCAGGTTGGCTGGAGTAAGGTTTGAGTTTATCAATGTACACTTTGCTTAGATAAGTAAAAGACTACTTTAAGAATATGGATCTGCACTTTGGTTGTTGTAAGGTTTGACTTTATCGATGTATGCTTAGCTTACACAAGTGAAAAACTACTTTATGAATCTGAAGCTTCATTTAGGTAATTGTACGTTTTGCCTTGATAAATGTATGACTTGCTTACATATGTGCAAGACTACTTTAGCGATGAAAAGCTTCATTTAGGCATTGTAAGGTTTGGCTTTGTCAATGTATGCCTTGCTTACACATGTGTAAGACTACTTTAGCAATGCAAAGCTTCACTATTAGACATTGTTACGTTTGGCTTTATCAATGTATGCCTTGCTTACACATGTGCAAGACTACTTTACCAATGCGAAGTGTCATTTAGACATTGTAAGGTTTGTCACTTAATTTGGTTCGCTCTCTTTTCCTCTGTGGCAGTATTGAACTACCTTTATTGTGCGTACTAATTATATGCACTTTTTGATTGTCGGCACATTATATTTTTCTACCTTCCGACAGTATTGGTATTCTCGAGTCAATGTTTACACTACTTCTATTCATTTGTGTCGTGTTTGTTTACCTGTGAGTTTGATACAAATCAGAACAGATTGGTGGGCAAGGTCATTTTCTTATAATGACGCCCAGTGATTGTTTGGATAAGGAGTGCCAGTCAATTATCGATCTAGTGGCATATTACAGACACACCTGAATAAACATCCGGACAAGCGTGTTATAAGCAAAATGAATGTAAGAGATTTCTAATGTAAACATTACCGAGAATAGACGGATATAGCAACTCCTTATAAGGAAAATTGACTGCTTCAATTTTACAAACGCATGAGTCATGCAGAAAATTCCATGAGGAAAATAATCATAACACGAACATTTGAATGTTTTGACTAGCATTTGAGGCACGGTGATTGGAAGTTTTGTGAAAAACACCACATCTGAGCGTGGGCCGAGAACTACGATATAACGTAGAACATTTTAAATATATGACACTAAATTCCAAGAGAAAGCTCAGACTGAAGCCAGGAAAGAATAGAGTTAGGATTCTGACCTGATAGGACAGGACAAAACACGTATCAGTACTCATTCTGAGCACTACAGCAAGGAAGACTTGCCTGTTACTACTGAAACCGGACTCCTACAGGACCTACTCCCAAAGTTACAGAGGGATTCTGTAATAGAAATAATACTCCAGACGTGTGGTCGAGACATCTGCATCAAGTTGCCGAGACTATTGAAACTGAACAAGAAGTCTTTGATCCCAGTATTGGGGTGAGTTGTAACATTTACTTTATACTTTGAATTTGACATGTTTGTACGTGCTAGTGGTTGTAAAAGGCTGGCAACCTCAGCATATTAAAAGCATATATTCATAAACCACCACAGCAAGCGCTGATGATTGCTTCATGCTAATTCTCACAGGGAACCAAAAGCAGAGGTAACCCAGACTCCGAATGGAGCAGCGAGTGAGTGATGAATACATCCTGTGTATAGTGTGTATATTATCATTTTGTGAGATATATGTAACTTGATAATGTTCCTGCAGACCAAGCCATTGCACACGTGCTGTCCAGACACATTTTTACCATTAAATTAATCAAAAGAATATAGGTGATTTCTCATCCTTTTCCCTGAGTTAAGCTGTAAATGCTCAGGGAGAATAACATTTCTGAGAGACAAAAACTGGTGGACGAACAGCGGGAAAGGCGCCTGATTAATATTCCGACCACAAAATACTTAACACAGGCATTTGTTCTTTTTAGTTCCTCTAAAGTTCGTGGTACGAGACCAGTTCGTGGTTGGAGTCTACAAGACCATTCGTGCAACGAATCTGTGATTCAGAAAACTGATTGACGGCTACATTTGACGGGCCTGTGAAGATACTCAGCACTGAAAACAGGAGAGGTTACCCCCTGCGACCTTCACTCGGAACGTGCCCCTTATCACAGAGAGACGAATTGACGAACAACAGCAACAGTGCTCCCCGATGTTCAGCTAAGGGCTTAATAAACAGGCCACAGCAACGACCATTTGCTTTCCATCAAGTTTCGATGACGATAACATCAACTTTTTGCACGCCATCTAAACATAACCTTGATAATTTTCAAATGTTACATAATAATTTAATTGACCATTAAATTTGTTATATGTTGTTTTACAAATTCCTAGTTGATTCAGTTATTATAGATAGGAGTGCATAATAAACGCCTATGTTACAGGCCTATGTATGTACTGTACTGTACTTACTATCGTTATTTTAATGTGAACTTTCGAAAATTCATTACCGTGAAGTGCATCATTTCTCCCAAACGCAGCAAAACCAGTTCTAGTGATAGCAGCAGCAAGATACAGTATCGATTTGGAAGTGAAACAAAAGGTAATTAAACATCACGAAGGTGGAAAACCAGTGAATGCTATAGCTCGTGATTTGGGCATGTCGCACTCGACAGTCACGACGATCTTTAAGAAGAAAGAAAAAGTTATCCAAGCCGTTAAAGGATCGGTTCCACATAAAGCTATAAAGCTTACGAAAATGCGAGAGAGACCTATATCAGATATGGACAAATTGCTAATGACCTGGATTGAGGACCAAACACAGAAGCGAATCTCTCTCGGCACGTTCACGATCAATGCTAAGGCACGAAGCTTGTTCTAAATGCTTAAAGAAAAAGCAGGACCAGACTACAATATCGAGTTTAGTGCTAGTTCTGGATGGTTCAAGCGCTTCAAACAACGTTTTTCGCTGCATAATGTGAAAGTGAGTGGTGAGTCTGCGAGTGCTGATGCTAAGGCATCAGAAGATTTTGTCGAAACCCTAGATAAACTAATTGTAGAGGGAGGTTATTTGCCCCAGCAAATTTTTAATATGGCGAAACCTCCTTATTCTGGAAACGAATGCATGAAAGGACCTTCATCCATAAGGAGGCCAAGTTAATTCCAGGCTTTAAGACTTTTAAAGACAGGGTGACAGTATTGTTAGCAGGTAATGTTGCTGGCTACAAATTAAAGCCTTTTATTATTTGGCATAATGAAAACCCCAGGGCTTTCAAGAACATTAATAAAAACACCTTACCTGTTTATTACAGGTCCAATAAAAAGGACTGGATGACAAAAGTGCTTTTGCTGGATGCACTCGATTGCTATGCCAAGGAAATGGAGAAGTACTGCTTGGAAGAAGGCATATCTTTCAAGAATTTAATGATTATAGACAATGCTCCAGGACATCCCCTTTCATTGGTGACCTCCACAGCAACATCAAAGTGGTGTTCCTCCAACCAAACACCACCTCTTTAATCCAGCCAATGGACCAGTGGGTCATTGCAGCTTTCAAGGCCTACTACCTGTGGTAAAGTGCGATGTTATAAATATTTATAGGGGACTTAGTGTACTGACTGAGATCAGCTGTGAAGGTATCTGTATCTAATAGGTGTAGTGTTTTACAGATAACCTTACTTGCTACCACATTATACCTCAGTCAGAATTATTCTGGAATATTGTGATGACTACGTTAAATGTCTAGGGTTATGTGAATGATGAAGTGTAAGTCACAACAACAACAGACAGATAAACAATTTAATTTATTCCACCACACTTGACAACACTATGACACTCACACACATGTAACACTCTATAAGACTATCTTAAATAAGTCACTGGTAAAGTTTCAAATATATATGTATTAAGTACTTTCACTTTTATATATCCTGATTCAACTACAAAGTGAACCAGGAATCACAATCAAATGTAATCACAAGTTATATATACATAATTTATAAATATGAACCTTGTAGTGACATATTTTATTAATATTATCCTATGTGTGTCAGTTGTGTAGTAGTACTATGAGGTAATACTGGTTTTGTTTTTTTTAAGCGATGTTGTTATTGGTCATCATGACTTCAAGTGTTTGTTTATCTGGGAAATAGTATTGGGGGAAAATTTCACAGTTCCTGTCAATTTAAACAAGGTATTGTCCCTCTTTTTTACTAAAAAGTCAATTTTTGAGGGGACCCATAATGTTGAGCTCCACTGGCCACAGAGGCTTAACTTTCGTGATGGCGGCAGGAAAAGACTCCTCTGCTCGATTGCTTCCCTGTGTTCTGGAGACACCTCACTAGTCGCTATCTGGACCCAGGAGTATGCTGTCAGCCTCCAGATTCAGCAAAGCTCAGACCAGGTGCTGCTCAATAACTTTAGGACCACAGTCCCTGAAACAAGAAGGTTGTACCTCCTATTTCAGAACTAATTTATAATCTTTTTCCAGACAGAACACAATACATAACAAACACTGAGTTCAGAGCGGTAGGCCAATTGCTATCTTCATCTGAAACAATTGACATCAGTATACTCCTCCCTAATGGTTACTACGCCTCTGCAATTCCAGCATTATTTCTTTCTAGTCAATAAGATAGGTGTCAGTGTACTGTTTGGCAATTCCATGTAGTTTTACTTTCCTCCGACACCTTCTGTTCAGGTTGGAGCATTATATAGGCTTTGCCTCATGTTCGCTACTGAACCACACACATATATAGACATAAATTATCAATTTACATTCAATTTTCATTAAAAAGATATCAAATATTTCAAGCTTACCACAATTTATAGGAATAATACACAATTACGTTGACTGGCAATGAATAGGCACAAAATCCGACCTGCCACTGTCTCAGGCTTTTATTTATAAAAATATAAGCTGAATTTCAACGCACTGTTGCTTTAGAAAGTTTATTTGAAAATGTGGTGCTGACCTGACGCCTCTGATTGACTATATTGGCGGGTCTAACCAATCGTGCCATGTTTACACAGCTTTTCAAAAAAAAAGTACCCTTCCTTCCGTCTCCCCTAACCACAAAAGATAGTATTTATAGCCCGACTAATCGTGTTTAGCCTTACATTTACTTTCCGCCAACCAAATAGGAGGTAACATGGGGACCTATTTGCCGTACAATGGTGGTGTCAAAATCTGCCACTGAGCGATTCTGATTTGGGTGTTGTCTGACAGCACCACCCTTTTATTTTGGCTATAATTTGTTAATTCCTAGACTATTTGCGTAACGTTTAACATATTATTTGTCAGCAAGTCCTAAGGAACCCAAATATACAAATTTAAGGGAGCCAAGTGGCTGCGTTCAAAATATGTATTTTCTAGGATAGTCGTGTAGTTGTTTTTTTATTTTTTATGTTTAGAACCGCCACCTGTCCTGCTGTACTGTCAGACTAATGTCAGGATTTTAGACATAAAACAGTAGAATGTCATGTTTCCTAATAAGCGTTTTGTAAGTTTAAAAACCTAACTCTCGTATGGGTAGTGTTTTTTATCACTGTCTATCTGAAAAAAGTTAGTGCATGTGGCATTACACGCGTGATGGTAGTAATTGTATAGCGAGACGCGTGTTTAGTGTTGCATGCGTGCCTGCTTTCAGCCCTCCCTTCTCTCTATCCTAAGTTCATCTGTCTTTCGTTTATGGTAACGTAGTGTATAAAATGACATGAATGGAATTTTAAATATAGGTCAGCTTGCGTATCTCAAGGTTTTTCTTAGAAATGGAGTACACGTTTTATTGTGTTGGGGAAACGCGTGTATGCTGCAGAAGGCTTTTACTATCAACGTGAAACGTTACAATTTGCAGACGAAGTAGAAAACAAGGGGGATTTCGAGTACAGTCATTGTGACAGCACTGTTCTTTACCATTCTTCTTTCCTTTTATTAAATTTATGTGTTAGGCTTTACATTTACCTGATAATTTATATATGTGGATTAGAATTTCTCACGACAAATCCTCCCCACTTAAAACAGACGTTATATGTCAGTCTATAATTCTATATACACATAGAGAAATTTATTATTTTTCCTGGAGTTTAGGGTGATTCTCATCACACGGATGGCGGCTTAAAAAATCCGCTCCCAGATTTGTTTTTCCACTTATATACTCTATGCTAAACTCAAATGGCTGCATCAGTAATGACCAACGGAGTAATCTAGAATTTTCATGTCTAGCCTGCGCTAGAAACGACAAAGGTTTGTGATCCGTTTGCAACTTAAATGCCTTCCCATACAGATAAATATTGAATTTCTTTATCGCCCATATTACTGCAAGACATTCTTTTTCGCTAGTTGAGTAGTTGGTTTCAGCTTTATTCAACTTTCTGCTAGCATATGCCACTGGGCTTAATTCCCCATCCAATGCATCTGATTTCTGTAGCAGAGTTGCACCTAACCCAATATTACTGGCATCCGTCCTTACTATGAATTCTTGACTTAAGTCAGGTAATTTCAAAATAGGTTTACTTGTGAGCTTTTCCTTCAATTCTTGGTAAGCCATTTCACATTGTGGTGTCCATGTAATTCGATCTGGATGTCCTTTACGTGTCAAATCAGTTAACGGTGCACATATGGAATTAAAGTTTTTGATATACTTTTGGTAGAAACCACATAATGAGACAAAGGATCTCACGTCTTTCTTGGTTTGTGGTCTCGGGGCTTTCTTTAGTTTCTCTAAATTCTTTGGGTCAGGGGTCATGTTTCCCTGATAAACTGTGTGTCCCAAGAATTCTAATTCTTTACATCCAACGCAACATTTGGTTGGTCGGGCTGTTAAATTCGCTTCCCTAAGTCGATTAAACAGCATGTTCAGAGAGTCAATGTGTTCCTCAAATGTTTCTGTTGCTATAAGGATATCATCCATGAAATTTGTGATACATGGATTATTCAGAGGGTCCAATAATTTTCTCATCATTCTAGAGAAGACACTAGGCGCATTCTTCAATCCAAATGGCAATCTATTAAACTCATAGTGTCCTTCTGAGGTACTAAAAGCTAGGTATGGTCTAACCTCAGGCTTTACTGGAATCTGATAGTATCCTTTACTCAGATCCACTTTTGAGAAATATTTAGCTTTATTTAGCCTGGCAAACAACTGATTTGTATCCGGCAATGGATCCACCTGTCCTTCTGTAATAGCATTCAGTCTCCTGTAATCTATACAGAGTCTATGTTCTCCAGAGGGTTTCCTTAAGAGTACAACACCGGAACTATACGAAGATTCACTGTGTGAAATAATTCCTTCCTTCAACAAATAGTCTATCTCTTCCTTCAAAGCTTTCTCCTTAGCAAAAGGAATCGAATAGGGTTTCATACAGACAGGTGTGGGGTCTATCAGTTTCATATCATATTCCAATAAGTTTGTATGCCCTGGTCGGTCTGTTAACACCTCTGTATGATTATCTAGAACCTGTTGCACTCTCTCTTTCTGAGTTTTCGTTAAATGTGTACTGATTTTCACCTGTGCCGCTGTCTCACAGGGGTGTAATGGATATTCAAATGATGAAAGTGGTTCCTTTTTCATCTCCATGGCAATGGACAAGGTCAACAAGTGTGTCTCTTCCTGATGTTCTCTTTCCAAATATTTCTTCAGGAGATTCACATGATAGATTTTTTCTTTCCCCTTCTTATCTATCTTATAATTGGTTCTAGACACCTTCTCTAGAACTGTATATGGACCTTGCCATCCAATTTGTAACTTATTCTGACTACCGGGTAGAAGAAGCAGTACCTTCTCTCCCACAGCCAAATCTCTGTCTTTAGCTTTCCTGTTATAATAGGCAGCATGTTTCTTCCTGGCTTGTTTCAAATTTTCATTGGCAAGTTTCCAGCCAGTTTTTAAACGAGTGGTCAGCTCATTCACATATTGGTATGAGGATGTAATATTTTCCTCTGCCTTTTCATCAGTCCACGTTCTTAACAGCGTTACATATGGACCTTTAATTGTGTGGACCTATTTGTCCATGCACCGGTATGGTCTCTTCCACTCGAAGCGCTATAGTGATGATTTTTCTTCCCAGAATTATCATGCACAAAACGACCGCTACCAATTTTTCTCTTGGGGCTTTCTCCCCACTTAGAATTCTTGATGAGAGATTTCCTCTCTACATCTTCTTCCTCCAGTTTGTTTAAGTCCGATTGAGGGATTTTCGGCTTATCCTGGGGTAAGACATCTTTTTGCACTCTCCGCATAGTGGCCATTGTAAAACAGTTAAGTGAAGCTTGTCCGTGAAAAGGGGCTTCCCATTCCATTTGGTCCACTTTATCAAATTTATTTTTCTTTTTATTATCAGGCCTAATTTTGCCCCGTGGCGTGTCCAGGTCCTGATCAATGTTCCCACTTGTGGGTGTTCCCTCATGTGCTATGCTACACCTTTCTACAAAATTCTCAATGTCCCATCTTGCCTTGGGCCAATAATAATTGTGAGCCACCTTTTGGATGATGGTACCTATTTTTTCATGGTCCCCATCTGGTTTCACATGTAGGCTCCTTATTAAGTCTGCCCTATATCTTTTAGGAAGTACCAGCTGTCCCTGACCTTTGGATCTAGCTCCAGTCTTCCTATACATCAACTTGTTTTTCATGTAAAAATCTCCCTTGCCTGGAGTTGTATGACAAGTTGACAATTTCCTGAAACAAGGCTTGAGGGTCTTATCCCCAGCCTGTGCCTTCCTCATCTCTTCTGGAGTGGTATCTAACATAATATCCTCCTCCTTTCTTGAGGTCGACCTGACCTGAAGGGTGGCCATAACTATAGGGTTCCTTCTGCAACGGTCAGTGTCATGATTGTTCATCTTACAATTTTTACACCACCTTTTCCCTTGGTTGAAAGATTTTCTTTCATCATATTTCCTTTCATCGAATTGTGGGATTTTATTTTTATTGTCATACCGTGGCCTATCAAATTGGTGCTTACCTTTGTTTTGATCTCTAGGATCAAATTTATTAAAGTTCTGTGGTGCCCTAAAATTTTCCACCTGTTTCTTTTTATTACCTGATACCTCTGCCTGAGCTGCTTGATACCTTTCAGCAACATTTAGCAACTCACCCAGCCTCTCTGCACCTTGTTCCATGAGAAACTTTCTCAGGTCTGGAGCCATGGACTCTCTTAATTGTTCTATAAGGACCATTTCCTTAAGATCTTGGGTTTTCCCCAGAGAAGTCCATTTCTCCAAGTATGTCTCTATCCGTGCAGAGAACTGGTGATAGGTTTCACCTGACAGTAGTTTAGCATTCCTAAATTTTTTCCTATAAAATTCTGCGTTCTTTTCATATCTTAACAAAAGAGCCTGCTTTAGCATGTCATAATTTTCCTGATCACCTCTGCTCATTTTGGCAAAAACTTCATAAGCTGCCCCACGAAGCCCTTGAGATAACTTTAAGCTCCACCTTTCTCTCTCTAACCCATATGTGGTAGCTAATAGTTCATATCTATTTAGATAGCTCTCAATATCATCGTCTTTCTCAACAAAAAGATCTAAATGAAAATTCATAGCTGAGGTTGAGGCTCCCTGACTAGCAGTGACATCAGAGGTAAAGGGGCTGGCACCATTTTCAGGAGCATGGCCTTGAAACTCAAACTCCCTTAGTCGTAACTCATGTTTCCTTTGTAATCTCTTATCCTCTCTTTCTGCTTCCCTTTCTGTAGTCCGTCTTCTTACCTCGGTGTCCAATGCTTTAGCCTCTTTGTCAGCCTCAATCTGCAACCTCTTAGCCTCAGCCTCAATCTGCAGCCTCTTAGTCTCAGCCTCAGTCTGCAACCTCTTAGTCTCAGCCTCAACCTCAAGTTGTGACTTCTTAATTTCCTTTTCAGCCTCTAACTTTCTTTCGGCCTCTTTTTCTAATCTTCTTTCTTCCCGTTCAATATATTTGTCACATTCAGCAGTGACATAAGCAATCATAATTTGCCCGTCCATTCCTAACTCTTTCGCAGTCTGTACAGCAGCAGATTGAAATTTGGCCAGGTCCGCCATTTTCTAACAGGTAAATTTATATAATGTCTAACTAAACAATACAATGTGATATTACTTATTCAAAGACACCACAGGCACTGAGAGCTCAACGTTATTTATTTTCACCCAAGGATACCTTTTTAATTTCTATTATTCCCAATATCTATAACAGGAGAAAGTTCAATATCCCGGGATCGAGACCCCAATATATGTGGTAAAGTGGGATGTTATAAATCCGTCGGCTTTACAATTCATATAATAAGTTTCAAGTAGGACTCCATTTTGCACCAATACGTCATTGGTACAACTAGACGTCTACATGAGAACGAAATACATAGTTATCTAAAATCATACTTGCTTCTTTTCCCAAGAAATATCACTAGAATACTGTTGACCCGAGTCCTCATCTTGCTAACAGACGGACGGTCATACACAATAAAAATATACCCACAACACGGGTTCGAACGCCACGAATCAATGGACTGATTCTTGGGCACTAAGCTTCTCAACCCCCGCTATGACGTAGACTGACTGACTAGATACACGTGCGGTCTGCATAACCCCCCTATACGCCTTAGTGCACAACCGTGCGCTAATGAAATCAAACTCACTAATAAGACTTACTCTCATGTGAGTCGGTGCGCAAAGTTATTACAGAGGTAGGACAACATATTAATAATATGATACTACCTTCATACTGTAAAGGAGTGTAGAGGTCTACGAAAAGGGCTCTACAGATTCCTTACCAATCCCCCCCAAAAAATTAATTATATTAATTTTTTTCTTTAATACTCGACACTAGAGGTGATTCAAGTTTACATATTACCATTTTTACAAATATATCATGATAAAAATAATCAAATATGAAATTCCATTCAACTCAAATGAATAAAAGGTATGCATAAAAGCATAACCAACGGGCTGATCACCCGTTTGCCAGTCACTTCGATTACGGAAACAACAGCAAATGGATTGATTTGCCGTTGCCCTAAAGACGCCAATAGGCGTGATGGGAAACAATGGCAAAGAAAACCTATCTGCTGTTGCCCTAAGACGCCACTAGGCGTAATGGCCACTGACTGCTTTGATGGTCGGTGGCTAAGGACGGAAGAAGAAGAAGAGATAAAAGCATACATCCACAATTGACCACCTTTGGTACAATGTGGTAAATGAAATAAAATAACATATTTAGAAATATTCAATTAACACAAATGTAAACGGAAATGAAAATAAATGATGAGAAACCAAAGAATAAACAGAAAAGTGATGGATATGTCTTTAAAATGACAAGTGAATAAAAATGAATAAAAATGAAAGAATACAATTTAAACACGCATAAGATCAACGCACTTAACTGTGTCTCTAAGTCATTTTGTGGTACTAATTAAATTACCAATGTTAAATTAATGTCCTTAAATACCGATATTAATAAATCTACTTAAATATTGTATAGTTAATTACATTAATCATTATGTTAACTAACTAAGTATCCAAGTTTAATAATCTAATTAATTCGTTTATTTCACTTAAATAGTGTTAATAGTTCCTTAAATAACGAAAGTTCCATTTTCCTGTTAGTGAACAGTTTATAATATAACAAGTTCAGTTGCACGAAGAAAATCCAAGTGTTTGAAATGTTATTTCTGTGAGAAAATATAATACTTTTCCAACGTTATTTTCCCTACAATGTCATAATTAAGTGACTTTTATTTTCACAAAGATAGTCATATACTTAACGTTCCATGTTATTTTGATACATAAGCATTGTAGATTTCACTTGACTGATTGTTAATGACTCTTATAATCGAGGTTTTACACGTAAAAGTTACAATCAACGAACTGTCAGTGTCGAAGTTCAGTTGTCTTAATTGCGTAGATGCTAATTCGATTCATTCGGACATCTCGACAAGATGTCAGCGAGAACATTCTGTGTGCCAGGTATGGATCGAATCGTGAAATTAAATGGTTGTAACGCGATCGCATACCTGGTAGATTTGGCAGATTTTACGTACTTTGTGTTGAGTGCAGTAAGAGCTTTTTGGTCTGATTCCACAATAAAGTGTGATCCAAGCAAATATCTCTGAAGTTTATTTATTGACCATACAAGCCCGAGAAGTTCTTTATCTAAAACTGAATAATTCTGTTCAGTTGGAGTTAACTTCCGTGACACATAGAGAACTGGATGCAAGGTCCCATTATATTCTTGTAGTAAGACACTTCCCATGCCGTAATTAGAAGCATCGCTGCGTAATACAAATGGCAAATTCTCGTTAAGTAACCTTAAAACAGGATGATTAGAAAAAAATTTCTTTATGATATCCAACGCGATTTGATGTTCGTTAGACCACCGAATCACGTTAGCTGCACCTTTCCTAAGTAATGAAGAGAAAGGAGCAGTAATGGACGAAAGATGTGGTATGAATTTCCCATAGTATTGTACTAGTCCTAATAGAGATCGCACTTGTTTCTTTGTTTTAGGTGTGGAGATGTTAAGGATTTTGGAGACATTACTGTCCTCTGTGTATAACATACCGCGACCAATACGGTGTCCCAAAAAAGAAATCTCGTGGAAACCCACAAATGCCTTTGATGGCTTAGCAGTTAAATTATGATTTTGTAACGTGGACAGTAATGAGTTTAATCCTTCTAAATGCTCTTCCCATGAGTCACTGAAAAGACAAATGTCGTCTATGTACGCAATGACGTTGGGATGATGAGATAGGATTCGACGCATCATGCGTACGAACGTGGCAGGAGCGTTAACTAACCCGAAAGGCATAAAATTCCATTGGAATAGGCCCCGGGGCATCGAGAAAGCAGTTAGTGGTTTTGCCCTTTCTGTCAATGGTACTTGCCAATAGCCTTTTGACAGATCAAACTTAGAGAAGAAAGTAGAATGAGATAATTTCACTAATAAATCTTCTGAAAGTGGCAAAGGTTCAGCGTCAAATTGTGTGACTTTATTTAATTTTCTATAGTCTACAAATAGACGAATGTTATTATCCTTCTTTCTAATTATAACCATAGATGAAGCATATGGTGACAACGATGGTTCAATTATTTTTAATCGAAGCATCTCATCTAATTCCTTTTCGACCTTATCTCTAAAGTGTAAAGGTATGGGATATGGACGAATACGGATAGGTGTTTCATCAGTTAGGAGAATATCATGCTGAATAGCTGATGTATGACCTGGAATGTCAGTGAGAACCTTATCATACGTTTGAAGAAGTGATGAAACTTGTTGTCGTTGATCAGTCGAAAGAGAAGAAGAAATAGTGACATCATTCCAGTTTTCCGTGGAATGAAGAGGTACAACTGGTATGGGCAATTGTACATCTTGAAAAGAAGATTCTTCTTCTTGTATAACTGACAAATTAGTATAGTTGTGAATATGAGGAGTAGGATCGTCAGTTGCTTGAAATACTGATTGTAAATAATCAGGACGTGAATAATACTCTTTCAACATGTTAATGTGAAAGGTTTTGTGTTTTCCATTAATATCTACGATGTAGTCGACATCGGATATTCTTGAGATGATCCTAAATGGACCTCTCCATGTGATAAGTAGACGATTATTATGTGAAGGCAGTAAAACAAAAGCCTCGTCACCAGGAATAAGCTGGCGAAGACGTCTATACCGATTTGCAAATAGACGAGCTTTTTCTTTAGACTCTTCGGATGATGCAGTAGCTAACCTACAGGCATCTATTATTCTCTTTCTTAAAGAGATGACATATTCATATGAGGATTGAGTTTCCTCAGGTATATTATCTTCGACCAATAAATCATGGATTAAAGACATAGGTCCGCGTGGTTGTATGCCAAAAACCAACTGGAAGGGGGAAAACCCTGTTGCTTGGTTTTGCACTTCGCGATACGCGAAGAGAGCAGCGGGTAGGACCCTGTCCCACTCCTGAGGGTGATCTTGAGTCATCTTACCCAACAACTGCTTAAGTGTCCTATTCTGTCTCTCAATTAATCCATTCGACATCGCATGGTATATAGAACTGAGAGATCTATCTATACCCAATGTCTTCATAACCTGTGACATGGATTCGGAAATAAACTGGACACCATGATCTGATAGGATCTTACGCGGAAAACCAATGCGTGAAAAGATCAGCATTAAAGCTTCTGCAACACTGGCAGATGAGGTGTTTTTAAGAGGTATGGCCTCAGGCCAACGCGTACACATATCGATACAGGTTAGAATATGTGTATGTCCTCTTGCAGATGGCAATATAGGACCAATGATGTCTATTGCCATTTTATCAAAAGGTCTAATAGGTATGTCCGCAGCTTGGATAGGAGCATCATGATACGGACCCCTTACCTTAACTTCCTGACATGTCACGCAGGAACGACAATAGAGATTAACATCCCTATGAACGCCAGGCCAATAGAATGCGGATAGCACTCTAGATTTGGTTCGGGAAAACCCATGTGACCTGCGCATTGTGAATCATGAGCATGTCGTAATATTCTGGGTCTCATAGCAGACGGGACCAGAATTTGTGAACGCACCAATGAATCTGTTTCTCTTAGTAATCTAACTAAAATACCTTTCTTTAGAGCAAATTGGTGTCTAGATTTTGCAATTGTGTTGTTATTATTACTCTTAGTCGCCAATTGAAAAAATCTCTGCAAAGAATTGTCATTCTTTTGTAAATTAGCAAACAGCTCCCTTGAAATAGGAGAATCATCATCATTACTATTATGAACCGTAGGTTCAGAAGTTGATTCACGCGACAATTCAGTAGCTTGCGCTCTGGTAACCACTGCATTTGCAGCATGAATGTGTCGCTTTTCCCATTCATTAATTTGCTCTGGTGTACACTCTCTTATACCGTGTATACAACCAAGTATCACATCGCTAACTGGATTCTGCAGAAGACAGGCATGTATCTTCCCTGAAAAGAAAGGTGTATGTAAGTTAATGATTGCTGTAGGGAAGGTTTCCACAGTTCCCCCAAATGTGACGCACTTGACCACGTTGCCTGTGGCCAAGGAGGGGTCGATCAGAGAGTTCCGCACTCCGACAGTACTGCAGCCTGAGTCAAACAAGACAGAGCAAGGAATCGAGTTGACGTATCCTCTGTTAAATTTTAAACACCCTTTCCCATGGTGAATTGATGTAGAAGTAGCTGTACAAACTACGGGTAGACTTGGTAAAGTGTGCCCGCATCGCAGCGTCGTGATCGCCTTGGGCTGGAATAGCGTTGAGCATTCTTGACATGTCTTTACCTGTTCTAGATCGATACAAGACATAGCGTTATGTTGATTAACATTAGTATCATTACCTTTGTTAGTTTGTGCTTCAATTGAAGCAACATTTGAATGTTGTCGTGGTCTGCTCGACGATCTATCTCTTCGTCGCGATCGAACCTGATTATTGTCATTAAAATTGCTATAATTACTGTTTCTGCTATCATTAAAATTTGGCTGAGTCCGCCAATGAAAGTTTTCACTGTTGTGATGTTGGCGAAATGACCTATTCATAAATCTATTTCTATTTTCTGGATGATATGATTGAGATCTCCAATGTTGTTTATTATTATTACCTTGATTATATTTAGGATTGTTGTTACTAAAATCTCGAGATCTGTGAGCTTGACCCCATGATACATTAAATGGAGCAGAATGTGAGTATTGTTTCCCCTTTTGAAAATGACCAAAGTTGAAATTATTATTACTTCCCCTTTGAAAATTTCTATCGCTACTTATCGAACGATTTCTAGGGAAATTGTTTTGTTGCATGGCGAAAGCAACGGGTAAATCGTCCTTAAGTTGCGCATTGCTGACATCCATGTTAGGATGAGCGGTGCAGAAATTTTTACAATGTTCTGACATTTCTTTTATATTACCAGGTTTACGTTCATGTAGGAACGCAAGAAATGCAGGACTTACTGCTGATAAAACTTTATCGCGAAGTAATAAGTCAAAAATACCATCATACGATTTCTCTACCTTGGATAGTTCTATCCATCGTTCTAAGGTAAGACGTATTTGAGAAAGAAAATCATCAAAATTCTTGCTAGATTGCGGGAGCATAGACTTGAACCTAAGTCTGTATTGATCCTCTGTCATCTGAAATTTGTTTAGAAGAGCGGCCCTGAGAGCATTGTAATCATTTTTATCTATAGAGCTAGTAGTGTGATAAACAGCCATTGCCTCTCCTGTTAGTAATCTGGATAAGTGGGTGCAATATAATGATTTATCCAAGTTGTACGATCGACATGTAGCCTCAAACCTGTCCAAAAAAAAATATGACATCGTCGGATGGTGGAGTAAATTTAGGCAATTTGAGATGAATCTCTCTAAAATTCTCATGTCTAGATGAAGACTGGCCTTCCTGAGTCTTTTGTGTATTACATTCACTTGACAATCTTATTCTATCAAATTCCAATTCGGCAAGTTTCAAATCATGCTGACGTTTCTTTTCATTCTCTTCTGTCTCAAGCTGAAGTCTTCTTGTATTTTGTTCAGCTATTAATCTCCTTTCTTCCATTTCCTTTTGTTTAACTTCTATCTCAATTTTAAGTAGTCTTTCTTTTTCTGCAGCATCTCTTTGCTTATTGTCCATCTCAATTTTAAGTAGCCTTTCTTTTTCCGCAGCATCTCTTTGCTTATTGTCCATCTCAATTTTAAGTAGCCTTTCTTTTTCTGCAGCATCGAATTTTTTCTGTTCGGACTCACGCTGAAATCGTTTCTCTTCTAATTCAGCGGCTAATCTCATTTTTTTCTCCTCTTCCGCAGCCTCAATCCGTTTTTGATCTGCCTCAAATTTCAACTTCTTTTCATTTTCCTCAGCCTCAATCCGTTTTTTATCTGCCTCAAATTTCAAATTTTCCAAACGTAACTTTTCAGCTTCCAATCTTTGAGATTCCAACCTTTGAGATTCTTTATATTCTGTCATAGCAAATGATCTAATCTCTTCCTGAGGTATATTAAGCGCCTTAGCCTGCTTAATAAAATAGTCTAAGGTAGACATTATTCAATATTATTATGTAATAATACTACTTAAAAGTGTTACTACAACGAGTGGTATTCGTTCCTGTCCTAGAACGGTAAAATCAAGTCATATAATAGGCAATTATATTAATAATTAATAAAGTAATTTATAACATGAAATGGTATGAAAGCAATAACGTGACAGACAATAGTACAATACTAACACGACACGATAATCAAGACAAATGAAAACAGTCGTAGAAATCAACAAAAATAAAAATGTGGAACTAAAATAGAATGTCGTAAAAAATTACGATGACATCTACGATCCGATAATACACAAGACAGTTGACAACACAGTGTAAAAACATATGTTTTGTAAAAAAACTGAACGATAGTCAGGTTAGAAGGACAATAATCACATACAAAATACATCATAAAACTAAGGTACGAGTAAAATAACTACCAAAAACAACGATTAAAACTTGACGCTACAGCTAAACAACTACTATCATAAGAAGCAAGTAGCGATCGGAACTACAGCAAGGTTTCTAGCCTTGAACCGGAATTATCGCTCAATTGAAACTTATAATTCAAAACCTACAGAACATCTGACAAAGAGCCCGAATCGGCTTCGAGATGAACCTCGTTTGTCAGATCGACCTCCCTACCTCCCACAAAAAACATTGAACATAGAACATGCAACATGAATAAAGAAACAGTGGACATATTACTAGATCAGATGCAGCTACACGTAAAACGGTGTAATAACAACACGACGTTTTTACTTATCTCAACCGGCTAACAAAAAAATATTCCTCGCATCCGGGACTGCATGTATGAGACATCTGCTTAAAGTTCTGTAATGACCGTTAGAATTGCTGCAAGGTCCAGGCTGTTGTCGCCTTGAAAGATACCATATTTCTTTTCAACCGAGTTTTGATTGTAGACTGGAGTTCGTTTCCGCTATTGAAAACTGGCTATTTTTTCAAACCACACTTGGCCGTCATACTGTTGGGGTTCGTTTGTTGTTGTTTGAAAGTGTAAAATGGGTTTGTTGAATCTGTCTACTTGACATAACGCGAATGGATAATTTCTGAACAAAGTAGTAAAAAGTCAACTTGAACTTCCAAGCATGGGCATATCAATTAATGCCAAGAAGGTGTATAGTTAATTCAATTTATTTGACATCATACGGTTGACTAGACGAACATTCAATGTTGACGACGAATGGTTGACGTTCACTGGACAGCACACAACGTAAGTTTTCATATTTTAAATTACAGTTAATTCGTTCCTTAAGATAACCTCTTAGGTAACGTCAGACTAGTTATACAGTGTTCATAACATGGCATCCAAGTAAAACAAATGAGGCAGTTATATAAGATATGTCAATCTTCCACTGTCCTATGACCTTGGCAATGACGGAGAACCTTGTCAGGTCTTTTATGTCATATAATGTTCCGATACTACGTATCTCCTTTTAGTACTGGCCTCTTATTTTCAATCAATGAAGAATAACAATAATATACTTTTCTGCCAACGACCTTCGTGGCATCATAGCTTAGATATAGCAAATACTTGAGTCACCTCTGCTTTGCGGGGTACGTATTCGAAACGGCCGAATACTGATTTATATCATAAACATATATATCAAGCCAATCCTGGATGATCCTAACGTCGGAATCCGTCGGCTTTACAATTCATATAATAAGTTTCAAGTAGGACTCCATTTTGCACCAATACGTCATTGGTAGAACTAGACGTCTACATGAGAACGAAATACATAGTTATCTAAAATCATACCTGCTTCTTTTCCCAAGAAATATCACTAGAATACTGTTGACCCGAGTCCTCATCTTGATAACAGACGGACGGTCATACACAATAAAAATATACCCGCAACACGGGTTCGAACGCCACGAATCAATGGACTGATTCTTGGGCACAAAGCTTCTCAACCCCCGCTATGACGTAGACTGACTGACTAGATACACGTGCGGTCTGCATAACCCCCTATACGCCCTAGTGCACAACCGTGCGCTAATGAAATCAAAATCACTAATAAGACACTCTCATGTGAGTCGGTGCGCAAAGTTATTACAGAGGTAGGACAACATATTAATAATATGATACTACCTTCATACTGTAAAGGAGTGTAGAGGTCTACGAAAAGGGCTCTACAGGGACTTAGTGTACTGACTGAGATCAGCTGTGAAGGTATCTGTATCTAATAGGTGTAGTGTTTTACAGATAACCTTACTTGCTACCACATTATACCTCAGTCAGAATTATTCTGGAATATTGCGATGACTACGTTAAATGTCTAGGGTTATGTGAATGATGAAGTGTAAGTCACAACAACAACAGACAGATAAACAATTTAATTTATTCCACCAAACTTGACAACACTATGACACTCACACACATGTAACACTCTATAAGACTATCTTAAATAAGTCACTGGTAAAGTTTCAAATATATATGTATTAAGTACTTTCACTATTATATATCCTGATTCAACTACAAAGTGAACCAGGAATTAAATCAAATGTAATCACAAGTTATATATACATAATTTATAAATATGAACCTTGTAGTGACATATTTTATTAATATTATCCTATGTGTGTCAGTTGTGTAGTAGTACTATGAGGTAATACTGGTTTTGTTTTTTTTAAGCTATGTTGTTATTGGTCATCATGACTTCAAGTGTTTGTTTATCTGGGAAATAGTATTGGGGGAAAATTTCACAGTTCCTGTCAATTTAAACAAGGCATTGTCCCTCTTTTTTACTAAAAAGTCAATTTTTGAGGGGACCCATAATGTTGAGCTCCACTGGCCACAGAGGCTTAACTTTCGTGATGGCGGCAGGAAAAGACTCCTCTGCTCGATTGCTCCCCTGTGTTCTGGAGACACCTCACTAGTCGCTATCTGGACCCAGGAGTATGCTGTCAGCCTCCAGATTCAGCAAAGCTCAGACCAGGTGTTGCTCAATAACTTTAGGACCACAGTCCCTGAAACAAGAAGGTTGTACCTCCTATTTCAGAACTAATTTATAATCTTTTTCCAGACAGAACACAATACATAACAAACACTGAGTTCAGAGCGGTAGGCCAATTGCTATCTTCATCTGAAACAATTGACATCAGTATACTCCTCCCTAATGGTTACTACGCCTCTGCAATTCCAGCATTATTTCTTTCTAGTCAATAAGATAGGTGTCAGTGTACTGTTTGGCAATTCCATGTAGTTTTACTTTCCTCCGACACCTTCTGTTCAGGTTGGAGCATTATATAGGCTTTGCCTCATGTTCGCTACTGAACCACACACATATATAGACATAAATTATCAATTTACATTCAATTTTCATTAAAAAGATATCAAATATTTCAAGCTTACCACAATTCATAGGAATAATACACAATTACGTTGACTGGCAATGAATAGGCACAAAATCCGACCTGCCACTGTCTCAGGCTTTTATTTATAAAAATATAAGCTGAATTTCAACGCACTGTTGCTTTAGAAAGTTTATTTGAAAATGTGGTGCTGACCTGACGCCTCTGATTGACTATATTGGCGGGTCTAACCAATCGTGCCATGTTTACACAGCTTTTCCAAAAAAAGTACCCTTCCTTCCGTCTCCCCTAACAACAAAAGATAGTATTTATAGCCCGACTAATCGTGTTTAGCCTTACATTTACTTTCCGCCAATCAAATAGGAGGTAACATGGGGACCTATTTGCCGTACAATGGGGGTGTCAAAATCTGCCACTGAGCGATTCTGATTTGGGTGTTGTCTGACAGCACCACCTTTTTATTTTGGCTATAATTTGTTAATTCCTAGACTATTTGCGTAACGTTTAACATATTATTTGTCAGCAAGTCCTAAGGAACCCAAATATACCAATTTAAGGGAGCCAAGTGGCTGCGTTCAAAATATGTATTTTCTAGGATAGTCGTGTAGTTGTTTTTTTATTTTTTTATGTTTAGAACCGCCACCTGTCCTGCTGTACTGTCAGACTAATGTCAGGATTTTAGACATAAAACAGTAGAATGTCATGTTTCCTAATAAGCGTTTTGTAAGTTTTTAAAACCTAACTCTCGTATGGGTAGTGTTTTTTATCACTGTCTATCTGAAAAAAAGTTAGTGCATGTGGCATTACACGCGTGATGGTAGTAATTGTATAGCGAGACGCGTGTTTAGTGTTGCATGCGTGCCTGCTTTCAGCCCTCCCTTCTCTCTATCCTAAGTTCATCTGTCTTTCGTTTATGGTAACGTAGTGTATAAAATGACATGAATGGAATTTTAAATATAGGTCAGCTTGCGTATCTCAAGGTTTTTCTTAGAAATGGAGTACACGTTTTATTGTGTTGGGGAAACGCGTGTATGCTGCAGAAGGCTTTTACTATCAACGTGAAACGTTATAATTTGCAGACGAATTAGAAAACAAGGGGGATTTCGAGTACAGTCATTGTGACAGCACTGTTCTTTACCATTCTTCTTTCCTTTTATTAAATTTATGTGTTAGGCTTTACATTTACCTGATAATTTATATATGTGGATTAGAATTTCTCACGACACTACCTGAGGAGGACCTTTGTTCAGGCTATTGCTGCAATTGACGTCACTGGCAAGACACTGATGTAGTTCTGGAAGGTGTACAACATATACCACTGGCTACTGCTGCAACTGACGTCACTGGCAACACACTGATGTAGTTCTGGAAGGTGTACAACATATACCACTGGCTATTGTTGCAACTGACGGTACTGGCAAGACACTGATGTAGTTCTGGAAGGAGTACAACATTTACCACTGGCTATTGCTGCAACTGACGTCACTGGCAAGACACTGATGTAGTTCTGGAAGGAGTACAACATATACCACTGGCTATTGCTGCAACTGACGTCACCGGCAAGACACTGATGTAGTTCTGGAAGGTGTACAACATATACCACTGGCTACTGCTGCAACTGACGTCACTGGCAACACACTGATATAGTTCTGGAAGGTGTACATCATATACCACTAGCTATTGTTGCAACTGACGGTACTGGCAAGACACTGATGTAGTTCTGGAAGGAGTACAACATTTACCACTAGCTATTGCTGCAACTGACGTCACTGGCAAGACACTGATGTAGTTCTGGAAGGAGTACAACATATACCACTGGCTATTGCTGCAACTGACGGTACTGGCAACACACTGATGTAGTTCTGGAAGGAGTACAACATTTACCACTGGCTGTTGCTGCAACTGACGTCACCGGCAAGACACTGATGTAGTTCTGGAAGAAGTACAACATATACCACTGCATAAAGAACCGTGCTTGGGCCTTGGATGATGTGACCAAACAATGCATGAATGGTATTTGGAAAAAAATACTGAGCTGTATGTGCACGATTTTAAAGTTTTTGAAAAGGATGAGGAGATTTCAAAGATTAATAGAAATGTTGCCGACATGGCAAACAGCCTGAACCTTGACATAGACGATGAGGATATTGAAGAACTCTTAGAGGTGGTACCTGAGGAACTGACTAATGAAGAGTTGCTGGAGCTAGAACAAAAGAGAGTAGCTGAAGAAGAGACAGGGGAAAAGGAAACTGCAAAAGGAGAAGAAGAACAGGTGCAGAAGAGGTTGACTGTTAAGGAGTTAGCAAAATTCTTTGCAGACCTTGAGAGTTTGCTGAAGAGTGCTGAAGAGATGAACCCAAACACTGAACGGTTTTCATTGATAGAGAGGAATGCTCATGCAGTGTTTGCTGCATATAAAGAAATATATGAAGAGAAGAAAAAACAAACTAGGCAAACAACACTTGACATATTCCCGAAGAGGCCAACACCTCCTCAAGAAGAGCCTCAGCCAAGTCCTTCAGGCATTATAGGAGATGATATTGTCATTGTTGGTGACAGTTCATCAATGGAAATTATTAGACCTGAAACTCTTCCAGTGGAACGCTATGTGGAAGCTGAGGACAGTGATGTAGATGATCCTGCTCCTCTTACTTAAATTGTGTGGGATATAGGCTAAGAAAGTGTTTTACATAAAAGTTTAAAAAGTGAAAAAAAATAAAAAAGTTTAAAAATAAACAAAGTTTATAAAGTAAATTAAGGTTAGTTTATAGAAATAAAATAAGAAAAGTATTTATTGTACATACAGCTGTACGGTGTATTATAGTGTACATAAAGTAATTTAGTGTAAGTTCACTATCTTGTACAGTATAGAACTGTACCAGCAACAGCATCCAGACTCACCCAACTCTACGTTAGCCCTGCAAGCTCCAATTGTGGTAAATACAGATGACATATTAGCCTATGTACAGTATACAGTATTTTACATTATTTTTCTACTTAACCCATATACTGTACAGTATTACCTTGCCAGATACAGTATATTAGCTGAAATACAGTACTGTTTGTGTACAGTATCTTGGCTATTTAGTCAATACAGGTACACTACAGTATCCTTTATAACTTTGCTTAGTATAAAGTATGGTGTTCGCACAACGTCCAAATCGCATAACGTCCTATTTCACAGAACGTATCGTGGACGTTAAGCGGCGCATGACTCTTTTGTGTATATATATATATATATATATCTATATATATCTATATATATCTATATATATATATATATATATATATATATATATATATATATATATACAGTATATATATACTGAAGCACATTGAAAACGCACCACTATTATATATACTGATGCCGAGAAGCTGGAAAAAAAAGTGTGAGAATGGATTTTCCCCGTGTTTATCATGAGGTAGAGAGCGAATGGCTGCTGGAATGGAAAGTGCATGATTCAACCCACAAGTTTGTGTACAGACTACATGAAAACAATGAAAGCTACACGTGCAACACGATTCCCAACAGCTATGACCCTGAAAATGTGTACGCGTTGTTGCAGTATACTCGGTATAAAAAGACCGTTGAGACAAAACACCCAGTACATGTGCTTGAAATGCCACGACTATCTGAAAACGATCGCCAACGAGCCATTGGTATGTTGGAGACCGGAATGAGCTCGCGGGCCATTGCCAGAAGGATGAATTGCCACCACAGCACTATTGTACGTCTCAATGAACGTTACGGAACCACTGGCAGTGCCCGGGATAGACTTCGGAGTGGCCAACCACGAGTTACTACCCCTGCGCAAGATCGTCATATTGTGCTGAGTCACCTTAGGAATCGTTCTCTCCCGGCAAGTCAAACAGCAAGAGCAATAGTGGGTAGACGTGGGCTAGTCTCTCGAATGACAGTCATACGACGACTTAGAGATACAGGCCTTACTGCAAGACGACCTCATGTTGGGCCAAACTTGACTCACAGACATCGTCAGCAGCGCCTGCAATGGGCAGAGCAACATGTCAGATGGACTAGACTGCAGTGGAATGCTGTCCTATTCACAGACGAGAGCAGATTCAACATATCCTTTGCTGATGGACAAATGCGGATTTGGCGATGGTGTGGAGAGCGCTTTGCAGATTGCTGTGTTCGTCAGCACAACCGATTTGGAGGTGGCAGTATTCACATTTGGGGAGGATTTAGTTTTCACCATCGCTTGCCTCTTCACGTCTTCCGTGGAAATGTTAATGCTGTGACATATCGAGATGAAGTTCTGGATGCATTGGTTGCTCCTGCGTTCACAAATTATCCAGACTTGCAGCTTCTCCAGCAAGATAACGCACGTGCACACACCGCATGCATTACGCAGCAATATCTACAGCAGCAGAACATTGTGACGATTGATTGGCCTGCCCTATCACCAGACATGTCCCCTATAGAACATCTGTGGGACGAGCTTGGACGCAGAGTTTACAGGCAAGGTTTTTCAGCTAATCTGCAACAGCTCGAAGCTGCTCTTACACGTGAATGGGACTTGATTCCCCGGAATTTCCTTCAGAGACTTGTGCGTTCCATGCGGAGCCGCTGCCAAGCTTGTTTGCAAGCACACGGTGGACATACCAGATACTGAGGATAGTGTGAATGAATTTTTTTATTAGTTGCATTTTTGGTTTTCTCCCTTGCCTGAACAGAATGCAATGAATTTCATAACAATCAAATGTACAAATTAACGACCAGCATGGATTCATAGGAAAATGAATAAAGATTCCAAATATGTAAACTTGTAAACACTTATATTTACATTTCACACTCTGTTCCTGGATTATACAGGTGGTGCGTTTTAATGTGCTTCAGTATATATATATATATATATATATATATATATATATATATATATATTTATATATATATATATATATATATATATATATATATATATATATATTTACACACACACACGTATAGAGCCAATACTAATAATAATAATAGTAATACTAAGAAGAATTTCACTGTTAATTCAGTTGGAGACTTGGACGAGCTAAATCATATAATATACCTCTTCACAAAAGTTGTCGGGCAGATAAAAGTTAACATTGCTAAGACACATTCGGCATTGTTCTTGACTTCTGAAATATCTTGTGAATGCTCCCACAAGGTAGAAGCATCATCATCCTTCTATCTGTATCTCTGCCAAGAGTAATCTTGTGCGAAGGTAGACACCTTTGAAGACCCACATTAGATACTCTAGGTTTTGGCCATTGTTGGACCATCACTGCAGAGAAAAAGGGAGGCAACCCGTGACATGGTGTGAGTTTATCAATGTACGACTTGCTTACATATGTGCAAGACTACTTTAGCAATGCGAAGTGTCACTTTAGACATTGTAAGGATTTTTACTTTCATCAGTTCGCGACTTGCTTATACAAGTGAACGAGAACTTTTCCATATCAATACAGTTGCATTTTCTTAACGATAAACCATTTTTTTTTCTGCTAGTGTCTATGAATTTCAGACCAAAATAAAAAATGACTACGTTTTTCTGCTAATAAAAGAGGACATCATTCAAGAGAAATGACTAGTTTCTATTCCAACAGAAGTGGAATTTCTCAATAAAAAAAACCTATATTTTCTGCTAATCCCAACTAACATAATTACGATGTATGTCACGTCGGTCGGTCTCACTCAAAATAGTAACTCGCGGTGTGCAACTTGCGCGGCGTGGGTGTTATATAAAACAAATACTTTGTTTTTTTTATTTTTATTTTTATTTTTATATTCTTTCACGAAATTAGTAGCGCTCGACAAAGAAAAAGTGCGTAAAAATTGGTGTGCATGAGCTCTCACTCAATACAAATCATGAAAACTTGAATGTTTTTGTTAAAACCACTTATTATCATGGGGACACTCTTTGAAAACAATCCACGCACTTTCACACGAAATGTTGTCATCAAAGAACTTGTAAATTGAATCTAAAATAACAATTCTCGCCGTGTGTACGTTGGTCACAGCTGATGAGTACAACCGTGTTGAAAAATTGTGTTATTTCCATTATATATACTCTCCCGAAAATAGTTACAATCAACAAAGAAAAGCGTTCAAATGACGGTGTTCATGAACAGTTTGATTACATTGTATAATGGAAAGAAAACAAAAACACTCTAAGAATGTACTTCTATCTGCTCATCCGGGAACGGAAACAGGCACACTATAATTAAAAACCCGTCAAGTTTGACGGGTTATTGCTAGTATTTAAGAATTTCAGGAGAAAAAGTTGGCGTTGCTCTGCCAACACAAGTGACCTTTCTTAAAGAGGAGTTCTTTCAATTGCTTGTTAATGCATCTTGACTTTTTCAGAAGAAACGAAAGTCCCTGAGAATAATTGGATGTTTAGAATAATCTTCCTTAACATTTTGATAATTTCTGATTTGCACTATTTACAAAGATTCGTATCTTAAAACCTAATCCAGGACATCCCGTTTGACAGTACACTGTCTAATACATTTTGTTGTTGTTGCTTTACACTGATTGTAAATTTACAAGGGGGTAACTGCATATACTATTTATATCAACGTAGACTTGGTAGACAGGTTGAATTTTTAAGTTTAGCTTTTAGATCCGGGATCAAAATCACATGAAACGTTACGTGCATAATCCGTAATATCTTAAAGGACCGGTGTGTTATAAAATAGGTTAATTTCGATACCTGCTGAATCTGATAGAGACAGGCGGTAAAAGAAAAAACTTGTTTTATGGACCGACTTTTAATATTGTTCCCACATATGTCCGATTGGCTAAACGCTTAACAGTGGTCCTCAACCTATTTTGCACCGCGGGCGCATTTTACATTTATAAAGAGGGTGTTTGGCAAAAACCAAATATCGCGACTCACTTATAAAAAAAAGAGTTCATTTTTGCAACAAAATGTACACAATATAGTATTATATAAGGCTGAGTAAACACATTTATTAATTAAAAAGAAGGTAAACGACCCCGTTACACGCCCATTGAAGCATATTGGGAATATGGTGTTAGGCCCATATTTTCTTGACCATCGGCACACTGGAGGTGATGTTGTCAGCATCACGCTGGCCGCGTTAACCTTCCCACAGTTGCTCTGGTACCCAACTCATGAGGCTGTGTCGACCCCGAAGCCGCTTGCAGTCTAAAAATCCCACCTCAAATGGGGATCGAACAATCGACCACCAAGCAACATTTCTTTATATAAGAAATATTCAGGATTAAAAAATGAGATCTTGAAATCATTTTAGTTAATCGTATAATCAGTGGGATATTTTGCACTGCATATCACTGGACAGTTAGGAGTATATGATGATGTTCCTGCTGAATCGTCAATAATGCTTGGATTGTTAGGGTATCAGCCCTTGAATATAACATAACTTCCTGCATCTTTCGGCAATATTTTTGCAATTTTATTTAGAATACTAACCGGCAATAGTTAACAAGTTCAGTAGAGGGTAAACCATAATTTCTGACCATGCAAGCAAATTTGTATATTTATCTTTCACCCTCAAATCTTTCGTGGGCACTCAAATAAGGCTTGTTGGACACCATTGGGCACCGCGTTGAGTACCCCTGGGTGAGAGTATAGTTACCGGGATCGAAGTCTGTTTAGCTTCAAACTCCAGTCTACTTTAGATGTAAATGGGTTCTTACTCTTCTTTTCAGTTGGGGAACGCAAAGGTAGCGAGGGAGGGAACTAGTCACACCAACTCTTAAAGTTGGACCTAATAAGGTGAAATCTCTAACACATCAAACCCCCCCCCCACCCCCCCCCCCCCCCACTTTACGATAGTTTCTGCTATGGGACTAACTTTATCTTTTTACTCACTGCACTTACCAAAGGAATAAAAACAGAAACAAACGAACAATAAATGTTCCAAACATTCAACTACACAGAACAAAATTAGACGGTCAACTGGCATTAATCAGTAATTCGTCATACTGTTCTCTCTCTCTCTCTCTCTCTCTCTCTCTCTCTCTCACACACACACACAAACAAACACAGATATACGCTCATACACACACAAACAAACACACACACACTCAAACAAACACACAGGCACGCACATACACACTCACACACTCACACTTCTTCATTCACTGTCAGATGTCGACTTGAATATGTTCAAATAAAGCAGTAGTCAGCATGAGGCTGATGGTATCTCCGTAGAGTTTTTCCAGAAATGGTATTGGTGATGGTCAAGTACGTGTTCTCTGTTCCTCATATGTTGGGCACCTTTGAAGTAGATATTCAGTTGTCACTTTATCGGTGCCACCGTTACACTGATCAGTCTTTAACTTGTTGAATAGATGGTATCCAAATATGTTGTTGCCTGTGCAAAGTCTGGAGATTACCACTTCCTCACTTCTGCTGAGCTGGTAATAGACATCTGCACCTCACTTGCTCCTGTATCTACGCTTGATAAAACTCTTGGCCTCTTCATAAGTTATGCTTATCTCCTTTGTCAATCTGTCAGCCTCTTCATTTCCGGGGATGTTGCAATGTCGTGGGATCCACTCTATCACAACTCTTTACTGATTAATGATAATTTATAATTAGCCATTGTATTCAATGCAACAGAATGTATGCAACATTTATTTCCGGTTTTTTTTTAAGTCGCAGCTGAGAGACTTTTTTCAGGCTATAAATCGAGGATCGTAGCACATGAGAAATTTGCAAGAAGACGAAGATGGCTGTAAATGTTCCAGTCTTGACTTATGGATACGAGTCGTGGGCAATGACTACAACCCACAAAAGCCAGCCCCAAACCTCAGAAATGAGGTATCTGAGGACGATGATTGAAGTAACAAGAAGAGACATGGTCCGCAACCGGACGATACAGTAAGGCCTCAAAACCCAGCCCCTGCAGACCCCAGCTACGATGGTTTTGGCCATGTGCAGAATATGAGTAGATCGGCTACCACGACATATACGTAAAACGTAGAGCCAGGAGTCCAGACCTCCAGGACGACCCAGAGTTCGATGGGAGGACAACATCAGACAGCCCAGGACTAAATTGGAAACAGGCCAGGAGGAAGACAGCCGATAGGACAGTATGGCGCTCTCTCTGGCAAACCTCTACACCCCAGGGTAGAAGAGCAACGACTAAGTAAGTAAGCAGTAATTTTCTTTTAAAGAACACTTGGTAATTTTTTTTCCTTGACCTTTTTTATGATTGTAAGTCATAACTGAATATTCGTTAATCAGGGCTGTCGTCACTTCCGGCTGGAAACATTCAACTTTGACTAAAATATATGTTGAAATGTTTAAACACCAAAATGAAATCACCTAGAGCTAACGCTCAATGACGGTGGATCAAAGACAAGACACGATAAACAACTGAAGTAAACATAGTTATTAACTACTAGAGATGTGTTTAAAATAAAAGACTCACTGATCTAAATGTTTGAGGAAATACATCTATTTAATCGGCACATTACCATTCACCATCCGGCGCGTCCGTTCAAATACAACATACAGACTCTATTCGTAGGTCATTATTTCCGTTATGTTAAAACTCTTACTTTAATGGACTTATTTTCACCTTATTTTAGGTTGTATTAGTGTCGTGTTTAGATAGGTTTTAAAGTTATTTAGGTCCCGCCTGAATATAGGATATAGTGAAAATACGTGAGAAGTAAAGGTGTAAGAAATTGAGTTTTCACGAGTGAATAGTTAAGGAGAAGATCTGTCTCTGGATTCAGTAATTTCTCTAGTCCAACCTTTCTATACGATTAGAGTTTATTGAAAGACAATCCTGCACTCCCTAATATTGAGAAATATAAGTTTACTAAACACATTCATACACACACACACACACACACACAGAGCTATGTGACAACAAGACACACAAGGTGAAAAACTATGGTAAATTGGGTATAGGTCTGACCAACACACACAAAGTTAGTTCTTTTGTTGTTTATTATCACTAAACTTTACAACATCCAATATCTAAAAGAGAAATACATCAGAATTACATATATAGAAAAAATATACCTATGCCCTCCCCTCGTTGAGAAGATAAGAACCCACCTAGTTAGTAACCCCCAAAGGTTAAAGGTTAGCAATAGGTTACAGTATAGACAGTAAAGAAATAACACAGTTCCCACTAAACGTTATCCAATAAAATTAAACAATAGTCTAACAGAGTTCATATGATACTGTGTTTCCTGTACTAAAGAAAAATTTTCTCTCTCTCTCTCTCTCTCTCTCTCTCTCTCTCTCATACGTGGCCACACAATCTCGCTTTTTACCCTATTCTTGGTGAAACAATCTGTTGGACGTAAAAATCCGTGAATATATTTATAATGTCCAGAGTAATTATCGTCCGAATTGTGCCCCAGTTCCTCCTTTCAATAATTAAATTTCATAAGGGGAACGCCTAATTTGGTGGTTGATTTCCTGGATACACAATGTCGCCTTGGATAGTTAATGCCGAGACTCTCTGAGATCTGGTGTTCCCCGTAAACAGTAGGAAAACATGTAATTGCTAAAAACTGTTAATTATTGTTATTTGATGCTGATGGTAAATCCTATCGGCTGGCTCTGGTGAGTGTCGATTCTGAAATAGCGTAGCTCTTCTGGATAAATATCCATTTGGAAACGACTATCAAATGTCGGGAGATTTTTTTTCTTGCACCCCAGTGGGCTAATAAAAATGCAAAAAAATATACCTGGGTATTTTGTAAGTCCAGTTAAAATTTACTATTAAAATGTTCGTTGGTCTCTGAGGCCCGTCCTGCTCACAACTGAAACTTGGAGACGTGTAAGCCAACAGAAGACAACTTTAATCCAATCAGTAAAAAATGGAGACAAGGCCCAAGATAAAGTCAAATGAAAAATAACCGCTTGTCGCTGTTGATCAGGTCAGGCTTTAACGGATATAGGAACATTATGAAAAAAATTACTGCTAATAATATCTACATATAAGCACACGTTGTCTCTAGCCTGTTCCTATCTGGTCGGTTATCATTTAATTTATCCATACGCGCACTTTAACAAATATCGCCTGTCATTAATAACTCTTTGATTGTCGGCGTCTGTTTATTTAGTCGCATGAAAGTCAAACACAGTCACTTACTAAATTTCGCACAATGAAATAAAAGTGAATTGTATTACTTCAATTATCCGTCGCCTAGTGTATTAGTTAGTCAACTAAACCGTCTCTTTATGTGTGATAGGGGGGGGGGGGGGATAAAATTTACATTACAGCTGAAACATCTGAAATAAAATAGCTACGGTACACGTTATTTAATTCGCTAGTTTTAACGCTAGAAAGTCACCGTGAATTACTCGTATAATGGTAAACTTAACACATTAAATCGCTTAAGCACAAATTTATATTACCAGAAATCCAGAAAGAAACACCACGAGCTATTAACACATCTTTTCCCAATGGTTCTAGATAACGTGTTTAGACTCTCCGAAAAATTATGAGCGACTCTTATAACTGATTTGGGAAAGACGCAGTTTATATACGATCATGTTATTATGATCTCTAGAAGATGTGAATTCTCACACTTTGCTTCCCAGCAGAAAAATCTGAAACTACGTTTCCCAGATACAAGGTTTTTACGGAAGCTTCTGTCGGCCATTTCTAATACGACAACAAAAGCTTAACCCGTGTAGCGGGTTCCGTCCGAGATTTTCCCTGTTTCTCGAGATCAAACGATTAGCTCCCCGTATAGGGAATCTTCAAAGGCCGTTTCACTTCCACGTGTTTCCCACGTGCGATCTGCTAGTTATCGTAATATTGACAGATCAGCTCGCGTGAGAAACTTGCGTAAACGAACGGGGTTCGTCGCCTGCTATGTATGACAGGTTGCGAAAGTTGGTAAACAAGCTCTTTGATATGGTCAAGTAAAAAGAGGCGTGGATTAAAAGGTGAATCAGACAGGCAGAGAAATGCGTGACTTAGTTAGCGAATCTTAAAACTACGCCGAGGTCACAAAAGGCTGTGGATACAGGAGGTTTCATTTCCATTGTACGTCACAATTAGTTATTATATAAAACCGGCTGGGTGAATGACGGTGAAAACTTGGCAGATTAAAATGTACAAAGAATAGAAAAGGTGTACACAGTTTTAGTTCTCTTCAATGAGCAGAACGTAGAGATTTGAGTATTAAAGATTTAAAAAACAACAAATATCAAATTCGGTTTTCAACATTAATAACAAGTTGCTTAACGAACGAAAGCGCCAAGGGATGCTTGGTGTATGTACGCTTCATGTTTTGCAATATATCTTTACTCATCGTTAATTTCAGAAATTATGGATAAACAGCTTTTTAATTCAATGTCTTTTCAGGGGCAATACTCCATGTCCACGATTCGGCTGTAGCAAGCCTCGATTGGTTTGTCAAAAACGCCACCTACCGGGAAAATGTGTATATGTGTGTGGACCAAGATGGATACATCATACTCAGTGTCTTCAGGGTTCCACCAATAAATAAAGGTTTGTTGCCCTCTAATATATAGTAGCCCCCTTCACCTTATGGAAATGCGCCCCTGAGGTGATAGCCCTCAGCTGTTTTGTTAGTCTAGTGTTCCTTTCAGAACGTTTTTTTCTCTTCTTCTTGTTGTGAGAACTTTTTTTCGTCAAATCTGTGGTGACGTCGTAGGGAGCATCGCCACTTGGTGCGATCGGCAGCTTCATCCTCCCAGGATGCTGGATTTATGTCCCTTGCCCTCATGTCTTTGAACCTCAGCTGTGTTCGCCCAACTGTTCTTCTGACATGGACCAATTGTCCGTAACAGATATCTTTTCGTGATGCGACCATCTTCCAAACGGCGGACAAGGCAAAGCCAGGGTAGTCTGCGCCGTCTAAGCAGTGTATACATACTTTGAAGGCCTGCACCTGACAGCACCTCGACACTTGTCACTTTGTTCTTTGTCGTATATTTTCGATAGGGTAATTAAGATTACTTTTGGTCCCTCCTGAATAGCACTAGAACAGGTGATAGCTCAGGGGGAGATAAGGTAAGGAAATAGAATGTTCACAAGTGAAATGGTGAAAGGTAAAGTCTGTTCCTGGATTTGATAGATAATCAAACCCGCCTATCGATTACGACTGAGAGTTCAGATCAGACAGTTTCCTATAAATATATATATTTATATATTTAACCACTCACATATACACACACACAGATAAGTGACGACGATTAGACGCACATACGTGAAAAAAAAACTGTATCTATGAAATAGGGATCTTTTTGAACAAGCTGACCGCCACACGTAGATAAAATTTATGTAAATTTTTATTTATCATAAAAAAGAAACTTTACATCGACAATATTGAATATCAAATCAAAGACAATAAACATAGGTTAAGATTCAATTAAAGAGATAGACTCATAGGTGCAATCCTTTCCCCCTCTGTTGCCAAGATCCCGTTATAAGAGAAGTTGTAGCCCATAGAGTCACAGATTTATACGCTAAGGTCCAAGGTTTTCCCTCTCTCAGTAAAGAACAGAGTTTATATATATTAATCTATCCTTTGAGGAAAACAGCATTAGCCAAAACTTGCATACAGGAGAAAATACAAAGTTATTACATGGGTTAAATCATAAACGAATTATTCATCCCTGTTATTCTCTCGCTCTGACAGCTGTGATCACAGACAACATGCGCACTCTTACCTAATCGTTGCTTTTCATAACATCTGAAACAAATTGTTCAGTCACTCACAGATCATCCAAGTTTGAGTTTACTGGCGAGTCAAACCCCAGTTTCTCCAAAGACTAATTAATCAAAATGTTTTGAAACGTTTGTCTCACTGTTGTAAAAGGAGGCTGATGAAGGTCACTTCCATTTTTGTCCAGTTAGGAAAGTACTTATGATATCTAATGTTCACAGGGTACAATAGCTTGGAACTTCACTCGTTAAGTTGAATGTCAGGTACATAAATCGGTTTAGGATAAATCTCCTTCACAACACAATGGTCGTTATATGGGAAATGTCAAATGTTATTTCAGTCGCCACTACAGGCGAAGTATGTATGAACTTGAGTAAGAAATCTGGATATTCTGTAAGTCCAGTTACCATTTATTCTTAATATTACTATTGGTCCAGTACTCTGTCGTTCTTCTGGGTGTAAAAAAACACGAGGCCAGACAGGTCACTTGCAAAACCCGGTAATTATATTCAGAATGTTCTTTAAGTAAAGTTCTTCTTATTTACATAGGTACTGAAAGCCGCTGGTAAGATTTAGGGTTTATGACCCAAAATACTGTATAGGGAAGAAAAGAAACACATAAATACTCAACCCTAATAGTATATCCAATCCTACGCGTAAATAATATTCACTTCGGTTATTCAACTTAAATTAGAAACCACAAGCTTAGAGCTAGTCTCATCGTTAAAACGTCCGTGAAATAAATTCTAGTCATTAAAAAAAAACAACAACCCATCATCATGAATTAGAAATACATAAAATTATAATTCGCCAATACTCATGAGTCATCAATGCATTTCCTTAGTTAGTTAAACTATTCTCTAGCTGGTTACTAGCAGTTTAATCAAATTTATTAATAGCCGAATGAGTTTAGCTAGAAATACAATTTATTTGCTCTCCACTGTAACGCAGTAACTTTAGAGACTATAACTGAATTATCATTTAATCTCTCTACACAGAAATTAACTAATGAAATAAAATAAGCAATCACCACTTAAATCACTCAATCCCTACTATATATATATGTATGTATATATATACATACACACACACACACACATATATATATATATATATATATATATATATATATATATATATATATATATATATATATATATATATATATATATATATATATATATATATATATATATATATATATATATATATATATATATATATATATATATATATATATATATATACCACAGCGGAGAAGTAGAAACTATCTCCAATTCGACCAACTAAATGATACTCTATTAACAGAGATCCAGGACTCGAAAGCTAGAAGGTTCTAGTCTTGCTGGCGGTACTTGGATGAATTTGTGTAGAAAATCTAGAGTATATATATATCTCGGATGAAAGAAATAAGTTACATCTAAGACCTGAAACAGAACCACTTTGCCAGATGTAGCACCTTGGAACAATTTACATATTCCTTAACTCGTTTCTGTAAATACCCGTATTTCTCACGCTGAGACCAAAGTCCCGACTTTACATCTTCCGCTTCAAATGGCCATTCGCAGCGGTCAAAGTCTTTCACCTCAAATTACTCATCGAAAATTGTTACTTACAGGCGAGCAGATTCAGGGGAAGATACTAGCAATTGTCTCTGACTTATTTCCCCTGATCCCGGTACTTAACGAAGATTTCGTTAAGACTTATCTCCACTCTCCTCTGTTTCGTCACTGTTACGTCGATTCTAGATCTCTGGCGTCTTACAATTAACATAAAACCACTCGCGTGCTAATCCGGTCTTCTCATAAACTCAACATCAAAGAGATGCAATTAAATGCTTGCTAACTTAGAAAATACTTGACAAAGGTTTGAATGGGAGAGTTAAGTCCCGACGGGCGTGGGTGACGAGACGTAGAAGAAGAAAATAAAGACAAAAAGAAAGATATATGAAATCGATAACATAACCTCTGTCACAGACGTCCCTGCTTAAGATACAGAACCATTCCATGTCCACGTTATGGAAATACATTTCCTATATCAGTGGTGTCTGGGTGACTGTCATCTTCTCTCTCATCTTCCCCCTCCATCTTTGTCCAATTCCTATTCATGTCTGCTCGCACGTTTACTTCCTTTGAAATGCATTCCGTGCGCGCTTGAAAGAGTGTAGCCGCTTTTGACATTTTTGAAAGATTCCGTGTGTTTGCAGTGGAATTTCCCTGCAACTATCGTCATCTTCG
Organism: Oreohelix idahoensis; assembly: GCA_024509875.1. Lineage (NCBI taxonomy): Eukaryota > Metazoa > Mollusca > Gastropoda > Stylommatophora > Oreohelicidae > Oreohelix > Oreohelix idahoensis. Next base: position 96,572 of record JAMPIV010003285.1, read on the forward strand.
TCAGTTTAGGCGAACGCCAGGAGATGTTCGGGGGTTGGCACTGGTCTTTCCAAGTATTTCTTTAACAGATTTACATGAAAGACCTTCTCCTTTCCTTTAATAGAGATCTGGTAGTTAGCATTTGAAATCTTTTTAAGGACGGTAAACGGCCCTTGCCATCCGATACGTAGTTTATTGCTTCCGGTTGGCAGTAACAACAAAACTTTCTCCCCTGGTTGTAGTTCTCTCTCTTTCGCGACTTTCCTGAATCGGTTAGCGAGCTTTGCGCTTGCTCGCTTAAAGTTGGTCGTTGCTAGGTCCCATCCTAGTTTCAACCTATCCTTTAAATCCGATACGTATTTACTGGCTGAGACAACTGTCTCATCAGCCTTCTGGTCTGTCATCGACTGAAGTAAGGCTTCAAGTGGCCCCTTGATAGGTCTGCCGAATAAAAGAGTCGCTGGGGGAAATCCTGTGGAAGTATTTGGGGCTTCCCTGTAAGCAAATAAAGCTGCAGGTATACAAAGATCCCAATCTTCAGGTTTCACTTGTCCCAGTTTACTTACCATCATGTTGAGGTTTCCGTTGACACGTTCTACTAACCCACTTCTGGCCGGATTATAAGGCTTTATGTAGATGTGCTGGTTCCTCAAGATCTTAACGATCTCATCCATTAACAGGTTTCGGTATGGAGATCCGTTATCCGTCAACACTTGTTGAGGCAATCCCAACCGAGTAAAAATCTGCACGAGGGCTTCTGCAACATGCTTCGCATCCGCGCATGTTAGCGGTATAGCTTCTGCCCATAAAGTGCATCCGTCAAATAAGGTCAGGATAAACCTGTTCCTTCTTTTAGTCCTTTCCAACTTCCTAAAATGTCGATCACTACCCGTTCAAATGGTGCTCCCATTATTGGCATTTCACCCAGAGAGACTGGGGGTGTCCGTTGCTTGGGTGGCACCCGTTGGCACTGGGCACAGGATTTCACATACCTGATAATATCAGTATTCATTCCTGGCCACCAATAATGAGTCGATATACGTTGATTTGTGGCGTTCTGTCCCATATGTCCGCTAAAGGGAAGAGAGTGCCCCATTTCTAGGATTTGGCTTCTGTACTGTTTCGGTACTAGGAGCTGATTGTAACCTTGGTCAGACTTGCCCATTCTGCGATAAAGTACGCCATCCTTAGAAAAAAATGTGTCCGTGCTGTCTAGGGTCCTTAGCTATGGGCAGTTTACTAAAGCAGGGTGCCATGGTAGGGTACTTTTGTTGCGCTTCTTTAAGTTCCATAGGTAACAAATTTTGCGCAGGCTCCCGTTCCTTCTTGGTTTGCCCTCTTGTAGTTACCGCTGCCACAATTGGCTCTTCCGGTTTCCCAATAAACACGTATCTACCGCCAAGAATGACTGGGTAGATGGGGTCATCCATAACAGCCGCTTTGATCACACCTCTGACAAAATCAGAGTGGATCTCAACCAATGCGATGGGAAGCGCTGTAGGTGCATCACTCTTAAAAACTCCACAAAGTTTAACGGTTTCTTCTGTCTCTTGACCGGGTTTGAGCAGGTGCCTGGCGACAATGCAATTATAAGAAAGCCCCGTGTCAAATAAACAAAAAGTTGAAGAACCGTTCAAAATAACAGTACCTCGCGTTGAGGGTCTCCCCTCTTCAGGTTGAGAATCACTGACATTAATTCTACCTTGCAAGACTGTTAGCAAGCATCCGATGCGTTTAGGTTCGGTGTGCTCGCTCTGATCATATGTCTCGTGCTCAGGGGTTTTTCCTTTGCCACCTTGTCCTTTCTTACCGCGCTGCCATGTAGGACGGTTGGGTTGATCAGACTGTTTGTTATTGTTGGGGTACTTGTTTTTGTAGAGCTTACACTTTTCAGGAGGGGGGTTTTGTGGTCCAGTTTCTCTGTGGTTACCTTGGTGAGAAGCATGAGAAGATTGGTCTAGATTATTCTTTCGAAAAGGCTCTTCTGTCGGTTTACGTTTTGTGGCCGGCAGTTCGGCCAGCGCATTATGATATCGCTCAGACTTTTCCAAAATGTCTACAAGCTTTTCTGTCCCTTGCTCAGCTAGAAATCTCCGGGTGTAAGCAGACAAAGTGTTCTTTATCTGTTCGCATATAACGAACTCCTCAAGACCTTCATAGGTAGAGGCGTACTGTGACAGCTCCAGACACTTTGACAAGTATCCCTTCAAACGAGTCGAGAACTGCTGAAGAGTTTCAGAATTCTCCTTTCTGCTGTTGCAAAACAGTTGCAAAAACTTTCGCGCAATTATTTCAAAGCGCTCAAGTAAAGCTTTCTTCAACACGTCGTAGTTGTCTTGTTAGCTGCTTTCCAGTTTAGAGTAAACATCGTAAGCAGAATCTTTTAGGGCCTGGGAAAGTTTCATACACCAACACGACCTCTCTAAACCGTACAGAATTGCAATTTTCTCAAACTTTTCTTGCCAAGTGTCAATCTTCTCATTAGGACAAGGGAAAGATTCTAGAGCAAAAGGCATAGCATTGAGTTGAAGAGATTGAGGGTTAGTTTGATCAGTTAAAGAAGAGTGAGGAGAAGGCTCTCCATTGCTGGAGGTAGAGGCAGCCCCACGACTTTGGACTTCTAGAGATTTAAGCGCCAACTCGTGCTGTCTCTCCTTCTCTCTTTCCTCATGCTGCCTCTGCTTCTCTTTTTCCTCATGCTGTCTCTTTCTCTCTTTCCTCATGTTGTCTCTCCCTCTCTCTTTCCTCCCGCCGTTTTTCCGTCTCTCTTTTGTTCGCCCTGTGGATTTCCATTTCTTCATCTATCTTCTTCTGCTCCCTAGCTTCGGCTGCTTTTTCCTTAGCATTGGCTGCCTTCCTTTCCACCGGATCATATCTGTCAAGTTCGTCCCTGACAAAAGCTTTCGCTTCTTCTCCGTCCAATCCCTCTTCTCTCGCTTCTTCTTTGAGCATCTGTCTAAGCTTCGTCCTCTCAGCCATAGTAAATAGCTGACTGAGACTTAGTCGAGAAAGAAGTAAGGAAAAAGATACACTGGTTCTCTAACACTTACGAGAAAATACCAACAAAAGATGATATATTTTAACTGGGATACATCCTCCTAAATAGTTATCTAACTATCGCTGCTATTAATTAGCAATAAAGCTCCTAACGCAAGCGACTACGCCAATTAAATGGTAGTAAAGATTAATCACTAACAAAAATAAGTTGCTACAGTGGAAACAAACAATTATTGCAAAACTTTAAGGAGAAGAAAAAAAATTCCTTTAATTTTTAAATCTACTACAAGTTCACCCCTGAAGACAGTTAGGGTAAGGGAGGCAATTAACAGGACGAATAGCCCGAACGCGCTCCTTAACTTAGTTCAAACACCTTTCTGCTTCAAAACCCAGTGATTGCTATACAATCACAAAATCTATTACCAGCGGCTTTGTATTACAAAATCAATACATAACATATTCTGACAAAGATCACCCTGTAAACAATTGTATAACTCTAATAATGCTGTGGAAAAACAATAGATATATATGTGTGTGGTCAGCAAGCCAATATCAGATCGTTTGTCTAGGGGATAATATTGTTTTAAAATACCAAAACCTACAAGACAATCACACTCTCTCTAACTAGTCTATAAAGATTACAGATACAAAAATCCCGGAAAAACGAGAAATTTCTTGTCGCTCTACTCATGATTAAAATTCAATTCCCGGAAAAACGAGCACCCATTTTGTCGTATATTTTCGATAGGGTAATTAAGATCACGTTTGGTCCCTCCTGAATAGGACTGAATAGGACTAGAACAGGTGATAGCTCAGTGGGAGGTAAGGTAAAGAAATAGAATGTTCACAAGTGAAATGGTGAAAGGTAAAGTCTGTCCCTGGATTTGATAGATAATCAAACCCGCCTATCGATTACGACTGAGAGTTCAGATCAGACAGTTTCCTATAAATATATATATTTATATATTTAACCACTCACATATACACACACACAGATAAGTGACGACGATTAGACGCACATACGTGAAAAAAAAAACTATCTATGAAATAGGGATCTTTTTGAACAAGCTGACCGCCACACGTAGATAAAATTTATGTAAATTTTTATTTATCATAAAAAAGAAACTTTACATCGACAATATTGAATATCAAATCAAATACAATAAACATAGGTTAAGAATCAATTAAAGAGATAGACTCATAGGTGCAATCCTTTCCCCCTCTGTTGCCAAGATCCCGTTATAAGAGAAGTTATAGCCCAAAGAGTCACAGATTTATACGCTAAGGTCCAAGGTTTTCCCTCTCTCAGTAAAGAACAGAGTTTATATATATTAATCTATCCTTTGAGGAAAACAGCATTAGCCAAAACTTGCATACAGGAGAAAATACAAAGTTATTACATGGGTTAAATCATAAACGAATTATTCATCCCTGTTATTCTCTTGCTCTGACAGCTGTGATCACAGACAACATGCACACTCTTACCTAATCGTTGCCTTTTATAACATCTGGAACAAATTGTTCAGTCACTCACAGATCATCCAAGTTTGAGTTTACTAGCGAGTCAAACCCCAGTTTCTCCAAAGACTAATTAATCAAAATGTTGGGACACGTTTGTCTCACTGTTGTAATAGGAGGCTGATGAAGGTCACTTCCATTTTTGTCCAGTTAGGAAAGTACTTATGATATCTAATGTTCACAGGGTACAATAGCTTGAAACTTCACTCGTTAAGTTGAATCTCAGGTACATAAATCGGTTTAGAATAAATCTCCTTCACAACACAATGGTCGTTATATGGGAAATGTCAAATGTTATTTCAGTCACCACCACAGGCGAATTATATATGAACTTGAGAAAGAAATCTGGATATTTTGTAAGTCCAGTTACCATTTATTCTTAATATTACTATTGGTCCAGTACTCTGTCGTTCTTCTGGGTGTAAAAAAACACGAGGCCAGACAGGTCACTTGCAAAACCCGGTAATTATATTCAGAATGTTCTTTAAGTAAAGTTCTTCTTATTTACATAGGTACTGCAAGCCGCTGGTAAGATTTAGGGTTTATGACCCAAAATACTGTATAGGGAAGAAAAGAAACACATAAATACTCAACCCTAATAGTATATCTAATCCTACGCGTAAATAATATTCACTTCGGTTATTCAACTTAAATTAGAAACCACAAGCTTAGAGCTAGTCTCATCGTTAAAACTTCCGTGAAATAAATTCTAGTCATTTAAAAAAAAATCCATCATCATGAATTAGAAATACATAAAATTATATTTCGTCAATATTCATGAGTCATCAATGCATTTACTTAGTTAGTTAAACTATTCTCTAGCTGGTTACCAGCAGTTTAATAGAGAAGGCCACTCTCCAAACCTCCGATATCTTGCGGGCAGTGTTAGGATGTGCAAGAACATGGACAGGAAGACTCCACAACTTCCCCACTGAAGACACGCCCACGGCGACCGTTGCCTCAATTGGCTGTGTGTGGTGTACCCGGAAACGGGGCCTCCCAGTACTGAGGCACAGTTAAGTCCCCGATGTCACTTATCGGTGCAGAGTTGAGAGAGATGGCTGAGCATCACAATCCCCCCTGTGTTGCAGCATGATGAGAACCCAGCATTGCACACTGAGCTTGGGGGGATCACTCGGGCACCAGACTTAATACTGGCTCTTGGCTGGATGGCCGCATGCAGGAGATTTCTACAATGGAGGGTTGGCAGGTGGTGGGTATCTGGAAGTGGCTCTGTGCAGGACGTGAGGATTCCTTGGGAGAGCCCAGAACCAGAGCACAGCATTGTGCAAGCTCTGCATAGTTGGAGAGCCCCCTGGATGACGGGGAATGCACAGTGTGCTACCCCACCTATCCCAACTGCTAACTTAGAACCAGAAGTGGGGTCCTCTGTATGCGTGCCAGGCCAGGATAAAATGCCTGGGAAAGAGACTGGAGCTCAGAACTCCCTAACTCAAAGTTGCAGGATGGCAGAAAAGCCATGGGAAAGACAGGGCTATTTTGAAGATAACGCAACCATATTTTCACCATACGAGCTCGGACGCCGCCTCGGTAAACAAGGTCCGCGCAGAGCAGTGACACCCCCAGGCTGCTTGCGAATAGTCTACTACTGGGAACATAAACAGATTAGGGATGAGCCCACTCTCCCGTTGAACAGGTGCTAAAGTCGTAGATACTGGGCCAGAAGGCGCACCGGAAACCACAGTATCACGCAACTCGCTTTTTTTTTCTATGGAGAGTACACCGTTAAGCTATATGGAGTTAAAGAGGAACTTCAAACAACAGTCGAATTCATCATGAGAACTCGTCTGACGGTGTAATCATCAAAGATGCGATCGCAAAAAGAAGAAGAAGAAGCAGTTTAATCAAATTTATTAATAGCCGAATGAGTTTAGCTAGAAATATAATTTATTTGCTCTCCACTGTAATGCAGTAACTTTAGAGACTATAACTGAATTATCATTTAATCTCTCTGCACAGAAATTAACTAGTGAAATAAAATAAGCGATCACCACTTAAATCACTCAATCACTACTATATATATATATATATATATATATATATATATATATATATATATATATATATATATATATATATTTTCCACAGCGTAGAAGTAGAAACTATCTCCATTTCGACCAACTAAATAATACTTTATTAACAGAGATCTAGGACTTGAAAACTAGAAGGTTCTAGTCTTGCTGGTGGTGCTTGGATGAATGTGAGAAGAAAATCTAGTGTATATATATATATCTCGGATGAAAGAAATAAGTTACTTCTAAGACCTGAAACAGACTCACTTTGCCAGATGTAGCACTTTGGGAAAATTTACATATTCCTTAACTCGTTTCTGCAAGTACCCGCATTTCTCACGCTAAGACCAAAGTCCCGACTGTACACCTTCCGCTTCAAATGGCCATTCCCAGCGGTCAAAGTCTTTCATCTCAAATTACTCATCGAGAATTATTACTTACAGGCGAACAGATTCAGGGGAAGATACTAGCAATTGTCTCTGACTTATTTCCCCTGATCCCGGTACTTAACGAAGATTTCGTTAAGACTTAACGCCACTCTCCTCTGTTTCGTCACTGTTACGTCGATTCTAGATCTCTGGCGTCTTACAATTAACATAAAACCACTCGCGTGCTAATCCGGTCTACTCATAAACTCAACATCAAAGAGATGCAATTAAATGCTTGCTAACTTAGAAAAGAATTGACAAAGGTTTGAATGGGAGAGTTAAGTCCCGACGGGCGTGGGTGACGAGACGTAGAAGAAGAAAATAAAGACAAAAAGAAAGATATATGAAATCGATAACATAACCTCTGTCACATTCTTCCACGAAAGGCCGAGGATGTGGGCCCACTTTGGTATTGACTACGAAGTATTATCCTCCACTATTATCTTCTTCAGTGCATGCCATAGGAATCAAATTCATTCCATTTGCATGAATACAACTGTGACATTCTAAAATATATCGCCCATATTTACTTCCAACTTAAACATCGTTTTTCTTCTTCAACTTTCTGAAAGTTTAAATCTTCCAATTCCACGAGCCGTGTAATGTGCCATGAGACGGTACAATATTATTTTTCTCAAAAGCCGTCAATTACGGCATATTTTCTCTTGTTTGTACTTTACACGACATCATTCAATACCTTTTAATTCCCCAAGGAACATAGGTTTTCAATAAACAAATGGCAAGTACTCCTGTCACGTGACATCAGCTCAATGTATTTTCACGTCTTCTTCATCATTTTCACTTCTGTCTCAAGGTATCTTCTCCATATTTCCTTCAGTCTGCAAGTACTTCTCCTATCCTGGAGATTCAAACACAAGGAACGTCTTGTAATTTTATCAACATGTTGCCTCAACGTGTTTCCAATCCATCTCCAGCGTCTTCTTGTCATCTCTTGTTCCACTGGTACTTATTTGGTTCTTGTCATCAGTTTCACATTGTTGAGTTTGTCGTACAATTCCAATCTTTCTATTCTACGCAAGCATCCATTTAAACGGTATAAGACAAACCTATTTGTTTCATTTGAATCTTAGCACCCCTCAAAATATTATTCAGCCATTTTACCAACAACAACAAAAATGTCAATAACATTTTGAGATATTTTCATATAAACATTTAATCTTATTTGTCGGTCTAAAACACCTGCCGTGTAAAAAAAAATAATGTCGTTTTGGTCCCCGGGTAAAGGTAATCCCATAGCAGATACTGCCGTAGGGGAGTTAATTGTTAGAGATCACACCATACTAGGTAGGTGGGGTGACCAGTTGCCTTCCTCGCATTCCTTTCTTGTTTTCCTGGAGACGTAGATATCTCATGATTGACTGTAGGTGAAAGTTGAAGGAAGATCGATAGCTTCATGCCTTGTCTTCTCGGAATCACCGGGTAAAGCCTACAAAAAGTGACTGGGATAGGAAACATTCAGGTTCTTTGCTGCAAGTACGAGCCATTTCATTCTTTTTCCATCACTGCTTGTTCAAGTTCTTTGATGTCAGCTGGGTTCTCGCTATTCGTAGTGGATGTTTATTTGGTCCAGTACCATAATAATAAGCTCCAATAGTTACATCATTTTTCACTGAATTAATTAACAAGGATAATTAATAAACACCGATTCTTCAAGAATTAAGGCAAAGGTACTACAGTAAGCGGATATTGTCATCTGGGAGTTAACCGTTTAGAGCAGGGGGCAATCAGACTGTGAATCTGGGCGCCAGGGATATAAAAGTCGTTGACCCTTAAAACTTTGAAGGAGCGCCTACCTCTTGACATATGATAAGAAAAACAAAAATAAAAACTGGAAATACGACGGAATAATATATCTTTCCAAACGGCTTTTTATCCCGGATGAAGCCTATAGCCGTAAAACCTACGTAACAAAATCTGTTCGATCATGTTACATTGGTAATTGAGGGAACTGTTTTGTGACTGGAAATTAGGGCAGGATATCGCTTAGCACATAGAATAGTTCACGAGGTTGCTAAGGTCATAAAATACAGAGTAGATATCATGTTCAAATATCCGGGAAATTACTATATCCGGCATTCCTTTCTTGTTTTCGTGGAGACGTAGATATCGCTTGATTTATTGTAGGTGAAAGTTGAAGGAAAATCGATTAACATGCCTTGCCTTCTCGCAACCTACAAGAAATACGTAAAGAAGCTATAAAAAAGGGGGACGCAAAAATAAATCAATAAAAAAATCAATAAAAATTGATATATAGTCAATTATATAATTTAACAATTCACTTGATACTAGGAGTATGTTGGTGTTTACCTTTCGTCAGACACAGTCCTAAGCAGGAGACTAGGTCGAGACATATCAAAGGTTTGCGAGAAAAGAACAACAGAACTGCAAAGAGGCGTATAATAAATTAATTTAAAAAAAAACAACATAACAAAAAACAAGAGAAGATGAGCAACTCTGAAAAATTAAAAAAAAGAGAAAAAAACACGAATTAACACTAAGAAACAGAAATACTAAATAAGTAAGTCTAAGTACAGAATAATAAAGCAAGAACTATCAACGTCACGAATCAGACTAACAACAAAAATGCTAAGAAATAAAATGCAATATATTAATAAATAAAATAATACAATCGAATGACTTGATTAGTTTGTCAAAAGCGTGTATTAAAGTGCATGAGACTAGCAATACTACTACGGAAAACAAATTGCTTAATCACAAATAAACATGCATACAGTCACACTTATAAACTCCCACTAAAGTACACACATAGATTTACACACAATCACATATTTAAACGCACATGCGATACACGTGATACAGTCACACACATACATACTTACATACAATCGCACACATAACTTTACAATCAAACATATAAACTCACAAGCAATCACACATAAAACTTACACACAATCACATATAAAAACGTAGCACTCAAACGCACATGTAAACTTGACACATAATCACACATATAAACCTACAGACAATCAAACATATAAGCCTACAGACAATCACACACATAAACCTAAAGACAATCACATATATAAACGTACATACAATCGCTCATATAAACATACAGACAATCACACATTTAAACGTACAGACAATCACACAAATAAAGCTAGACAATCACACAAATAAACCTGCAGACAATGACACATATAAATCTAACAACAATCACACATATAAACCTACAGACAATCACACATTTAAACGTACAAACAATCACACATATACACCTACAGACAATCACACACATAAACCTACAGACAATCACACGTATAAACCTACAGACAGTCACACATGTAAACCTACAGAGTATCACACATAAACCTACAGACAATCGCACATTTAAATGTATAGACAATCACACATATAAAGCTACAGACAATCACACATATAAACCTACAGACAATCATACGTATAAACCTTCAGACAGTCACACATGTACACCTACAGAGTATCACACATAAACCTACAGACAATAACACATATACACAAACATGCAATCACACATATAAACCTACAGACAATCACTCATATAAACGTACACACAATCACACATAGAAACGTACACACAATCACACATGTACAGTAACACACAATCACTTATATAAGCCTACAGACAATCAGACATTTAAACCTACAGACAATCACACATATAAACCTAACAACAATCACACATATAAACCTACAGACAATCACACATTTAAACGTACAGACAATCACACATATACACCTATAGACCATCACACATTTAAACCTACAGACAATAACCCATATAAACCTACAGACAATCACACATATAAACCTACAGACAGTCACACATGTAATCTACAGTGTATCACACATAAACCTACAATCTATCACACAAATAAGCCTACAGACAATCACACATATAAACCTACACACAATCAAACATATAAACCTGCAGACAATCACACATATAAACCTACACATAATCGCACATATAAACGTACACACAATCACACATGTACAGTAACACACAATCACAAATATAAACCTACAGACATTCACACATATAAACGTACATACAATCAAACATATAAGTGTACACACAATCACACATGTAAAGTAACACAAAATCCCACATATACAGTAACACACAATCAAACATATATAGTAACACACAATGATATATATACAGTAACACACCATCACACATATACAGTAACACACAATCACACATATACAATTACACACAGTCACATATATTAACCTATACACACCCACTCACACATATAAACTTACACATTATTACACTTATAAACTTACACACAATCGCACGTATAAATGTATAATTACGCATTTATACTTACACTGCACGTATAAATTTATAAAAACGCATATATACTTACACTTCACGTATAAATTTATAATTGCGCAAATTTACCTACATGAACATATCAATTTACAATCACACATAAACTCAAACACAGTTATACATATAAGCTTACACACAATCACACCTTTAAACGTACATACATACAAACGTAAACATATCACACATATACACGTACAAACAATCACACGTACACACCTACAAACATAAAGACGATCACACAAACGTAAACTATACTATTTCTAACTCCCAGCCTGCCCGTGGATGAGCGTCAGAGCTGAAAGAGAAGCTTCCGGTGACGCTGACTTGTTTGATCAGAGGTAAGTTTCATGAACAACAAGTAAGCACACTGTGATGATGAAACTCGCGAAAACTGCACCAAACAAGAACAGACCATCACAAAAATCATCGTATGTACACAGAACGGAATACAGTGTACTTGAAATAAGATGACAAAATCAGCAGCATGGAACAGATTCAAAGAACCAGTCGAATACTAGTGGAACAAAAGGTGGGGAATGAAAGATGGACTTGGATAGGCCACACACACACCCTGAAGATATCGTTCTCCCCGTCATGCACCTTTAGAATTCGTAACATGGGCTGGTTACAGACATCTCAATCAGATTACCAGTGTGGAACTGAAGACGAAAACCAGACAGATACCAGTGACACATGAGATGAGAAGATGGCTCTAGCGGTGAATGAGATACACATTGAAGAAAGCCGTTGACAGCATTACGAAATCGTTTCATAGTTTAACACGGTTCAAATGTAAGTCACACGTACGTAAAGTGGGCGGTATTTGAACTAAAAGACGTTCTCTAAGTATGAATGTGTCAATCCACTGAAAAATAAGACTGCCGTGCAAGATATCATAGGGTTACAAAACGGTTTGTGCGCTCTCATGTCCACTCCGGCAGGATTGCATTACATTCCTGTGTGATTGATATTTTGTTATTTCTCTCTCTCCTCTGCCCTTATTTGTCAACACAGAAAACTCATCCGAAGGTCAATGTTTTCATAACTTTCACACTTCAATTCACTTCAATTCGCCGGTCCATCTCTGAGGGACTAATTGGGTCACAAAACGTGACGGTCCCACATTTGATCCCAGGGAAAAGTTTAATGACGGTGTTTGCACAAAATGGGAGTAATCCTTTACGATTCTACAGAATAACAGACGTGCTTATTGGAGGTGCGGATAAACCACGAAATGTCCAGACAAGACGGCCGAATTGCGCCGAGTCATAGTCTGATTATGACGGTTGAATTACGTGGGATAGGCAAGTCAGATAATCCACCAATCTGAGAGGACATGTTGAAGTGTGAGACACGTAACTTGACAAAGTAATAATCGGATGTTTACAGCCCAATTTTAGAAAAGTAACGTTTGAAATTTTGCACTGGATGAGTCATGCATAATATTTCATTATAAATTTAAACGTTCAAATAATATTAATTGATAATTTGAGGCGCGAATAACAATTTCGTCGATTGGGCGTTTGTCCCAACAGCCCGGAAAAGCGGGGGCAGAAAACTTGCAATATAATCTGACACTTTTTGCAAGTCTAGTTCACTGTGAGAATCGCTTGCCAAGACGACCACCAGACTGCCAGAAGTTAGAATCAAGATTCTTACATATGAACCGGACCATTGTTTGTGAAATTTTGAGGACTTCAGATTCCAAAATAAACTCTACCATTTAACAAGAACAACCGGAATCTGACGAATCTAAAACACGGAGTCATAGTGGGAATTCAATGTTAAAGTAACGACCCCTAAGAACACGTGCAAGAGGCCTACTCCAGTGCCTTTATTTATCTGAGCAAACATTTTCTGAGCCAATTGGCGTAAGTTGTATTTTTTACATTCTATAATTTTCATTACAAACATGTGAACTAATATGTACATATTGCCATGTGAATATTCATTCATTCATAACCGTCCACTCCCAAAGGAGCATAGGCCTTCAACAAACACATACCAAGCCCTACTGTCACGTGCCATCATCTCAAGTTCCTTCCACGTTCTCATCATCATTTTCACCTCTGTTTTCAGCTCTCTTCTCTGCATGCTTCTTGGTCTACATCTGCCTCTTTTGCCCTGGGGGTTCCAGAACAAGGACTGCCTTGTAATGCTATCAACAGGTTTCCTCAGTGTGTGCCCTATCCATCGCCATCGTCTTCTTCTCACTTCTTGTCTAGTTCTTGTCATCAGTTCCACGTTGGTAACCTTGTCATACCATTGTAATCCCTCTTTTCTACGCAAGCACCCATTTATGAAAGTCTGTAGCTTTTTGGTTATTGTTTTTGTTGTTCTACATGTCTCAGAGCCATACAATAGGACTGACTTCACATTTGAGTTGAAGATTCTTATTTTCGTGTTGGATCCGATTTCTCTTGATCTCCATATATTTCCCAATGCAATGAAAGCTTCTCTTGCTTTTTGTATTCTTAGTTGGATATCACTATCTGTCCCTCCAACTTTGTCTATATTGCTGTCAAGATATGACAACGATTCTACATCTTGATATTTTGTTATTTCTAGTTCAACCCTGTTATCATTACTTGCATTTATTCTCATTATTTTTGTCTTTTCCCTGTGTATTTTCAGACCCAATTGCTGTGACCTCTCATCAAGTGTTTTCAATTTGTCCTGCATCTGATTACGGTTATGGGACAGAAGAGCCAATTCATCAGCAAAATCCAGATCACCCAACTACTTAGTCAGAGTCCACTGGATTCCAGTTCTGTTGTGTGTTGTTGATGTTCTCATAACCCAGTCTATTGCTAATAAGAAAAGAAATGGAGACAAGAGGCATCCCTGTCGCACTCCTGTTCTTATCCCAAACGGTTCTGTAAACTGTCCTCCGTGAAGAACTCTGCATGTCATGTCTTCATATGTTTTCTTTATAAATTAATGATCTTCAGGGGAACTCCATAATGCCTCATCAATTTCCAAAGTGATTCTCTGTCTACACTGTCAAATGCCTTTTCGTAGTCCACAAATCCGATGTATAGTGGTGAATTCCATTCCAGATTTGTTCAACTATTATTCTCAATGAAATTCTTTATGAGAAACTATACCCACAATGAACAATTGGGTATAAAATGGACAAATGGAAAATTCCTGGGGGACCTGGATTTCGCAGATGATGTAGCATTCTTAAGTTCAACACCAAGACAATCCCAAGAAGCAATAAATAATTTGGGTCATCTCTCGGTTAAAATAGGTCTCCAAATAAATGCCTCCAAAACTAAAGCTATGAACTTTTCTAACGAGACCTTTGATATCATCTTGAACGGGGAAAAACTACAGAAAGTTGAAAGTTTCAATTATTTAGGCAGTAAAATGACTCAGGATGGTGACACAACAAGAGAAATCCATACTAGAATTGCTTTGGCAGCTAGCGCCTTCAATAGATTATCTAACATTTGGAAATTACGATCATTGAATATACATACCAAGCTTCGTCTGTTTAATTCAAATGTTATCTCAGTGTTAACATACGGCTGTGAGAGTTGGAAAATAACAAAATCATTGGAGAACAAGCTGAATACATTCGAGAACAAATGTCTTAGAAAACTCATGAACATCAGTTGGAAAGAATTCAAGACTAATCGACAAATAAGAGAAGACTCTAGGCAGAAATATGTCTCCGACTATATAAGGAAAAGACGATGGTCATATATCGGTCATGTCCTACGAATGCAAAACAACAGAATACCACTACAGGCGCTCACTTGGGTTCCTGAGGGTAAGAGGAAAAAAGGAAGACCAAAAGAAACACTCAGAAGAACAATAATAAGAGAAGGAAGAACGTTGGGCCTAAATAATGTGCAAGAGCTAAGAGGAGTGGCGTCACAACGAACAACCTGGAGAGCACTGGTTTCTGCCTTATGCGCCGTGTTTGGTGCTTAAAGAATTTATTATTATTATTATTATTCTCAAAGTGGATATCTGGTCTGTACATGATCTGTTTTATCGAAAACCTGCTTGTTCATCTCTCAGTTTCTTGTCTATGGATTCTTTTAATCTCTCAAGGATAATCCTGTTTAATACTTTTCCTGGCACTGATAGTAACATTATTCCTCAATAATTTGTGCACTCTTGTAAATTTCCCTTCTTAGGCAACTTAACCAGATAACCTTCCTTCCATTCTTCTGGTATCTCTTCCTTTTCTCAGACTTTACCAAGTAATTCATATAACATTTCTGTAGCCGTGTGATATCTGTTTTGATGGCCTCTGCTGGAATACCATCAGGTCCAGACGCTTTTCCATCTCTTAGAAGCTTTATGGCTTTCTTTATTTCTTCCGTCGTTGGCCTTTCACCGTTAATTTGTAGCTCTTCTTCTGCTGGCTTGATGTCCGGGGGGTTTTGTGGAGCTGGTCTATTGAGAAGGTCCTCAAAATATTCTGCCCACCTCTTCATTTGCTCTTGTATATTGCTGAGCAGTTTTCCAGTCTTTTTCTTTTATGAGGCAACTATTTTGCTTGTATTTCCCTGTTAGCTTCTTTGTGCTGCTATACAGTTCTTTCATGTTTCCTATCACTGTGACGAAAGTACTGAGATTCTGTCTTTCAAATGGCCCATGTCTTTTTCTCCTTGCATTTTGTTCACTATTTTTAGGAGGGATTACAGGAAATCCTCTCCATGTTTCTTCTCCTTCTATTATTTACGTTTTTTTCAAGATGAGATCACGAGGGAGTTTGATCTCATCTGCTTTATGGTTCTTCTTTATGTGTTTAGAATGGGGGTGTAGGGAATTAGAAAGTATTTTTCTAGAAGAAAGATTATAGATGCTAGATCAGGATTGGCACCAGATTGTCTTTTTTTAAAGATATTGCGTGGCCATATACGCATTTTTCGGGAGTTAAATTATTTGCGGCCATTTTTGCTTCATTTCCGCAGTATAGGGCTAGGACCAATTCCCGGTTCTTTGTCTAGCAGAAACTGGTTGCATCAGAAAGATCTAAGGTTCTGACTGGCTGAGAGATAACTGCAGTTGAAATGCAGAGCTCCGATTGGCTTTAGAACCACGCCGCGCATATGACGTCATGAAGTCGGCGCGTGGGGGTCTTGATTATAAAAGGCCTATATTTCATAGCCTCTTTCTCTTTTAATGAAAAATTGCCAAAGCCGGGTGCCAGAAGCATATTGTCGATTGCCTTCAGTTGGACATTCGAGATTTGGTAAGCATGAATTTTTGCGTGAGGACTTTATTTAATTTTTCTAGTCCTAGCCGATCATTTAAGTTTCTTTGGGCAGTTTAGTTTAATTTAATTCTTAACTCCAGAGCCATCAATTCGATCTGAGTGATAGACATGAGAAACTAGGTCCATTTAATTCCTTGTTGAAAGAATAGCGGCATGGTTTAAAAGTTGAGATATCACCGCTTTGTATTATTGCAAAGTCGGTCGGGAGAGAAACTCGCATCTGCGAATCATATGTATTTACAGAATAGTCGGGAGCGTGTGTAATGTGTATTTTTATTTGTGATTTTAGTGAGAGTATTGATGCTCGCTATTTATATAGTTACGCATATATCTGTGGACGGAAGTGATAGAGGTATTAATTGGAGCACATGTGTGCTATCAGTAATGAATGTATGCAGGAGCGCGTGGTTGAAAAACTGCGGCACCACGTGGCTGAACTACGGGGTTTTCAATTTGATAATCGGGGGTTATGTATAACTTTTGACGGCAGGTAGATGCTAGCGTAAACAGGATTATATGTTATTGATTGTGCATTATTGTTCTGTGAATTCAGAAGATGGGAGAAGTAATTTTAAAGGGAATTATTTTGTATTACATTTTGAATGTGATTACTATTATTGACGGGAATTTTAGGAATTCCTAGAGAAGGCTAGTTTTAGTTGTGTTAAACATTACGGCATTAGTGTCAGCGTAAGAAGTAGGCCACAGTACGTCTGCCCAGACGGGCCATTGAAAATATTGTTGTTGCTCGGAGTTAGTCAGGCAGAACAAGCGATCTGGGTTAGCCAATGTTTACCTTGTGGGCTCAGGTAGAGAAGGGAGCTCAGTGGGGGAGCGGACTTTGTTTGCATGATTTTGTATGGTGGTGCATAACGGGAGAGAGTAGGGGAGCTGTATTGATTATAGACGGGGGAGACTTACGTGTTAAAGACTTAAGGGTTTGTCAGGAAGTTAATTGTTATTTGTAATAGAGTATTAACGTTTTGTTTAGCTGTTGTTTTTGCTTTTGTCTAAACAGCAGGTGCCGGCTTTTTGTGGGAATGAGAGCGGAATTTTGAGACCACAAAATTTCTCCCACGGCAAAGTTGGGGCATTCGCAGAACCGCAAGGGTTTTACGTTAGTTGCCAGTAGTGGAAGGAGAGGAAGAAAATACGTTTTCCCAGCCAGGGGAAGACATTTTCCAGCGAATAGGATTTTTGTGGATAAATCCTGAGCTCTGACGCTCGTTACACACGCAGATTTGGCAGGCTGCAAGCGTTGTGGTAATTTTGTGTTCGTTTCTTCACGGCCATAATAAAGCCGACGGCCCAGTTATAGGTACTCGGGCAGGTAATTTCAGAGTGGTAGAAGTCAGCTACAGTTCCAGTCCAGAATCCAGTGGGGTTCTGTTAAACCTCAGTCATCAATTCCAGAGTTAGTGGAGAGAGAAAGGGTAAACATTCTCTCTACTGAAGTCAGCACAGATAGGCAGAACTGTTAGTTTTGGTGAATCATAGCAGAGGACAGCTGCTGAAGTATAGAGGTGCAGTTAGTTGTGTTCAGGAGATTCCAGGATAGGCTGGGTAGAACCGAAGTCTGTGCAGAGATTGTGTAGTCACTTCGCAGTCGTTCCAGCTATCAGTGGACTTAGAGTTAGAGTTAGAATTTAGAACAGCTAGTTTGGAGTGTAGGCGACATCAAGTGTAGTGTAGTTCATTTCAGTTAACCTTACCTTCTTTCTCCATACAGGTTGCAATTGTGGGAGAAGGGTTGGGGTTGATGCATTTTTAACTGTGCTTGATTTTGTTTCAGGTGTGCATCCTCGCAATTTTTGTATTTGACATGCATATGTTTGTTTATAGGTGTATAATAAACTTGTATAAATTGTAGCTGGCATCAGTCATTTCCTTTAGTACAGTAGCTATATGTTGTCTGTACCTTGGTGTTTGTGAATCTTAATTGAACCTTATCCCCATAGGGTAGTTAGAGGTGGTTCGAGGCCATAGCAATTTAAACGTCCGAAGTGGTGAGGAAAGAATCAACCTCGGTTCTCAACCTCGGAGCCAATGGTCTCAACTTTCACATTTTGCACTATATTTCTATCTGAATCTATCATTTCAGTCTTTCTTCTTACTATTGTCTTGTCACTATATGTAGACAGTCTCTAGTCCTAAATCCATTTCGTGACAATCACTGCAGCATCTTCTGCCTCTCTTGCCAACTCCTCAATATACTTCCTCTTGTCTCTTTTGATACTTTTTAAAACTTCTTTGTTTGCTTCTGTGTACACTTCTTGAGCCTTGGCTTTGGAACTTTTGGTTTTGCTTGTGTTTAAATGTGCTTTCTTGTTTTTTCTATCTTTTATCTTATTGATGGTTTCTGTTGTTATCCATGCTTTTTGCTGTCGTTCCCTTTTCCCCAGTATTTCTTTACATGTCTCATTCCATACAGTTTTGGTTTGCTGCCAATAGTCTTCTGTATTCTCTACGTCTTTCAGCTGTTAGAGCACTTGGAATTTGTTGGATATTGCGACCGCAAATTTGTCTCTTGTTTCTTGATTTCTTAGATGTCCTAAATTAAACTGTTGTCTATAATATGTGATTATTAATATGTGAAAATTGCTGGTGGATGTCCAAGTCATTTGAGGCTGGCAACCTCCGCATATAGAATGATGACTTCATTAACCACCACTGCAAGAGCTGATGACTGCTCTATTTCTAGTTTCTTAAAGAGAACTAAAAAGCATAGGTAGTCCCAAGTTCCATATGGAGCAGGGACATAAAGATGAAAGAAATGATGTACATCCTAATCATAATATTTAAATTTCCAAAAACAGTGTAAATGTCCATGTAAACATATTCACTTTAAAAATAATGAAAGTTTTCGAGCTTTTCAACCAGTGTAGATGTAAATGAAAACATTTTCAATCTACTTTGTAGATATCTTTCAACAAGTGTACATGTAACTGAAAACATATACAATCTATATTGTGAACATTTTTCAACCATTGTAGATGTAAATGTAAACATATTCTTTCTATAGTATTAACCTTTTCATTTGAATGTAAAGTAAATCTAAAGCTATTCAATTTAAATGTAAAGAAAGTTTTCTCTCGACGGATTTAGCTTAATTCGCATCGAGGGTATAGTCTGAGATAGATGGAATGGTGGAATAGGAACATGGGGACACATAAGCATGTGTCGGGAAACTCAATACTCAGAGGATATTTGTTTCTATTCTTTTACCATACTAGTTGGTAGAACCAGCTGAGGGTACTAATCTCTCGAACAAAGTGAGGGTAGAAGTGGCCTGACATAGAGCTAGACGCCATCATCAAAGGGTCTTAGTGACGCGGGACCAGCTTTGCAGTTACTCCTTGATCTTACTTGGAACGTGCTGCGCCTTTTATCTTGACCAGAGAAGCGAGAACTCCAGTGACCTATCTGCACAGAACCCAGAAACCCAGCGGGAGCAGAAACTACCAATTGCAGCTAAGCCAAACCTTAAATCTGCCAAGTGACTTCTTACATAAAACACCATACCATCACACGATGATGAGTATTTTCTGTTAAAGAGTATTTAATTTTTTAAACTGTTAAAACCTAGTTGATTATTCAATCTGTTATTTGTAAATATACAAATGTAACTTCGACTTAATCATTTTGAATGTACTGCGTGTTTGTTTCAGTCAATTTACTAAACACACTCTAAACAGAGCTATACCACAATAAGAAGAATTCCACTGAGTAAATCAAGATGGGGGCTTGAACGAGCTGAAATTAATAATTGCTTAAATCTTCATAAAAGGCGGCGGATTAGATATAAGTTAACAATTTCTCTGCTCAACGCAGCATTGTTCTTGACTTACGAAATATATCGTATGAACACTAACTTGAGATAGAACCGTCATTATCCTTATATCTACAACTCTGCCAAGAGTAATCTTGTGCGAAGGTAGACACATTTGAAAACCCACATTAGATACTCTTGAGTTTTGGCAACTGTTGGACCACTACTGCAAAGCAGGGGAGGCAATTCCGTGGCACATAGGAAACAAAAACAAAATAAAATGTAAAATAGAAAGAACATCGGGTTTTCCTGTATAGATCAGATTGCCACTTTAGTAAACATTTTTAAAGAAAAATAGTGGAACAAAGTCTAGAATGGTACTCGCCTCTTTGAACTGGACTTGTGAACAATAAAAAGGCATTTGCCAGTGGAGACAGAGAATCTGGAAATTGACGAGCCATTATGGAGTCTTCTGAAGATTACTAACTTAATAAAGAAAACATATGAGAACATGACATGCAGAGCTCTTTATGAAGAACGCCTTAAAAAAAATGTTTGGAATAAGAACTGGCGTGCAACAGGGGTGCTTATGGTCACCATTTCGCTTCCTAATGGCAATAGATTCGGTTATGAAAACATCCACCTCAGCCAATAGAAATGAATTCATTGGACTCTGACCAAACAGCTTGACGATCTAGATTTTACCGATAACCTGTAATATGTAATTAGATACAGGACAAAATAAAGAAATACTTGATAAGAGATACAGCTGGAAGGAGAGACAATGCTATAAAAAAAATACAAAAATCAAGCGGAGTTTTCATTGCATGTGGAAATATAGTGAGATCTAAAGTAATCAGGTTGAGCACACACAAATCACAATCTTCAGTTCAAATGTCAAGTCAGTTCAAATGTCAAGTCAGTTCAAATGTCAAGTCAGTTCAAATGTGAAGTCAGTTCTATTTTATGGCTCTGAAACATGGAGAACAACAAAAATAACAACAAGAAAGCTACAGACTTTCATAAATGGATGCTTGCACAGAATAGAAGGATTAAAGTGGTACGACAAGATTACTAATGTGGAACTGATGACAATAACCAACACAAGTGTCAGTGGAACAAGAGATGAGAAGAAGGGGCTGGAGATGCATAGGATATATATTGAGAAAACCTGTTGATAGCATTACCAGGCAGTCCTTGTTCTGGAATCCCCAAGGTAAGAGAGGCCGAGGAAGACCAATGACACATGGAGACAGGCATGAAGGAGATGAAGTAAACATAAAAAGATATTGAGCTGATTGCACGAGACAAGAAGAGTCAACATAAGTTTATTGAAGACCTATGCTCCTTTGGGAGTTTGTGACTAGTCATATCTTCAGTCGTTACATTTTCATATGATTATCCCTGCTTCCTTGTGCTGTGCTATCATTTTTGTCTTCTATCTGCTCATTATCTTAATCTTCGCCTGTATCAAGCGATATTTCCTTTTTTTTCGGTTGACTTCGTTCATCCCCCCCCCCCCCCCCCCCAACCCCCGGGTTAAGCTCGACTGTACTTAACATGCGATCCTTTGTTCGCGTGATCAGGCATTCCTAGCCAGATGGAACAAAGCCACCTTTCAAAGATGCGTTTTGAGTTGTATATGCCCATTAAATTGCATAACTACTTCCGAGAAGGCGGCAGATGAGTCTGATAATGTTAAAACAGATTGTCGTTAAAGAGATAACGCGGCAACAACGCGCAAAGAACGACCTATCCTAAAGTTATCGTGAATTAACAATTTTGAGCTTTGGGGCACGAGGAAATGATATAACCGGTTCTGGTATTTGGATGGTTATAACAAACCACTATTGGGATTATAACAAACTTGGAAAAGATTTATCAGAAGTAACAATCAAGGACAGGCCGGTGATATACTGATTTTGGTAAAATGACATGTATAGGGGCAATACCTTTTATGGTCATGTTGTAATGTTGATGAGTGGGGAGGGGTAACCTCTACTAAAAAACAGACACATTTCCTTTGTCGTTAGTTAAGATTAGAATAATAAACTATACTTCATTATGATTGGATCTCACCCTACAGAATCTCACGGGCTTGATCTTTGCACTTAGTTTTGATTGAGTCTCCCCCAACACAACCCCATAATGCATCATTTGTGCATGGGCAAATATCGAACGTTAAAACCTAGTACTTTTTAAGACTTTCCGACTGCATTCCATCTTCGTCAACGGGAAATTGTAGACAGCCAGAATAAGAAGTAATGCTAAGGATTCCATTAAAGACATGCCTAAAGGACTCGGAGTAGCTTTTAAAATTAAAAAGGGGCAAAATTACCAGTATAATACTCAGCGCCACAAGTCCGAGGAACCTTCTTCAAGTGTACCCAGTTAGGAACCTAACCTTGCTCACCCGAGGGACAACATCATCTTAAAACAGTTTCCCGACACATAAGAGCTTTTTGTTCGTCAAGTCTGTGTATTAATTCGCCCAATATTGGGGTAAGTTGTAATGTGTACATTTTATTAATTTTTATCTGCAATTTGACATGCATACATTACATATTGCTAAACAGTTGCACATGAGGCTGACAGCCTCATCATATAAAAGAACTGCCACATGAACTACCACTGCAAGAGATGATGACTGCTTCGTGCGGATTCCTTCACAAAAATACAGCAGAGTTAACCCTAGGCTCCATATGGAGCAGGGAGTGGAAAATGATAACATTATGGTTTAGATATTTAATAGCTGTAAGTGCCCGGCGTTGCCCGGATCTTCTACTAACGGTTTATGAAACTTACATACATAAGTTACACACATGGAAGTTACATAAGTTACAATTAATACATTTGACTACATCATGTCATATTTAATTATTGTGATTTTCTACATTTATTATTGCAACAATATTCCAGTGCTTTTTGATAAACAAAATTCTTGGTGTTGCCGCCTGGGGCACAAATGAATAAATGTCTTGGTGTGCCCACCCTGGAGCAAGCAACAAGATGTCTGTGTGAAAAGCATGGATTTTCTAAGTTATTGCCTGCTATCGTCCTTGGGCCTTGTTTATTGTCATTGCAAATGCAAGACGTACAGGATATTGCAGCCGCTTAAAATCAAAAGGCATGTCAGTTGGGATCAGAGGAACGCGTGGAATGAATGCTTCTTCTCCCCTGTCATAACTTGTTAATATTGTTGCTTATACCACGTTTGGCACGAGGTTCTTAACACATAATCTGGTTCCATTACACAATTTAGGCGGTTCAAGATTTCGCAGCAATATTATCGGTGCACCGATTTTTAAAATTAAGTTACGCGGTAGCATTCCAGTTGGTTCCAATGAGTTCAGGCACTCAGTCGGATAAAATTCAGACTGCTGGCTTTCTATGATAGTGTCAATTGATTTGCATGTTGTGGCTAAACCCGGCAGCTGATTCTGTATTCGGAGATTGATATTACTAACGCTCTCATTTTAGGCGCCAGAATCGCTCGTTTACAATGCCATTTATGATTTATAAAGTTGTTGTGAATGTTCTGAAAAATGCCATCTTGTAGATTTAAAAAAAAAAAAAATCACACTGTGACAGGCTAAGTAGATGGGTAGTCACGTTTAACAATAGAAATAGAAAATCTCAAACAAATCAACATCAATCAAATTTGACGCAGCTGCAACATCATGGCGTGGATAGCCGGAAGTTATTTAAACAACCAGACTAAAGCCAGGCATTTTCTAAATTTTAGTATCTTAGCGGGACAAAGGTTAATTAAAAAAAATTATGAAGCACCGTCATACCATATTGTCGTACAGGATAGATTTGTGAGTTATTTTTGGTCCCGTCTGAGTAGAGTGGATGGTGATAAGTACATGAGAAAAAGGTGTGAGAAATAGATTTCACGGGTGAATAGCTTAAGGAGAAGATATATCTCTGGAATGAGTAAGTTTCTCTAGTCCAGCCTATCTATACGACTATAATTTAGTACAAGACAACCTTGCCCTCCTCATACATATAAATATAAGTTTAACTACACACACACACAGCTATGTGACAACAAGACACACAAACGTTAAAAACTACTGTTAATTGAGTATGGGTCTGACCAACACACAGAGTTAAGTTTCTTTTGTTGTTTATTATCATTTAAACTTGACAACATCAAATAGCTAAAGAAAGATCAAATAAAATCAGATTTACATACATATGAAATAGCAGAATAAATGTACCCTCCCCCTATGGAGAAAAGAACCGTAAAAAAGTTAATACCCCAAAGGTCAAAGGTTAGCACTACGTTACAGAATAGACAGTACAGAACAAGTTCCTACTATATGCTATCCAGTAAAGTAAACAAGTTTAAGCAAAATCCAATGTTGGTAAAGTTCCTGTAACAAAGAAATATATTCACTCTCTCTGTCATACAGTGGCCACTCAATCACGCTTACCTACTCTTGGTGATATCCCTTGGAAATACAATTATCCTGAATATAAAAATGCCAGGTTTTTATTTCCCAAATTGGCTACAGTCCATCCTCTAACAAATAAAACTAGCGAGGTGAACACAGCATCGGGTGTTTTAATTTTCTCTTGAATAACAAAATGTCACCGCGAATAGTTAGTGTAACCACCGTGAATAGTTAGTGTAGCCACCGTGCTCTTGAGGTTCACAGTTAAAAAAGGAGGAAAATACTTTCAGTTTTGGTAAACATCTGGTTGCTAAAAATGTTACAAATAATGATAGTGATAATCTTATCGGCTGACTCTTTGGTAGAGTACCGATTCTGAAACAGCGTAAATTCTGGATACTACACTTGAATACGACTGTCAGAAGTCGTGGATAATGTTATTTGTTTCACAGTCCAGAGGGCTGATAAAATTGAAAAAAAATATTGCTGGGTTTTGTAAGTCCCGTTAAATTTACAAGTTAAAATGTTTCTCATGTATCGTTGGCCAATCCTTGTTCACAAATGAACGTAGGGACGCACAAGCCAAAAAAAGACAACATTAACCAATCAGTAAATGAAGACTGGGACAAGACGATCTCTTATCCACTCCGTCAGTCCCGATTAAATTTAAAAGGCACACGGTGTCGTTCTTTTACGCCTATACGGTCAGCTATCGCTAGCGTTGCGTTTCTCGTTCGGGTGAAGGTATGCAACTCTCCCCGCCCCGTGCGCGCGCTTTAACGATCAGCGTACAATGTCAATTATTATTTAATGATCTATATGCGCACTTACAAAAAGTATGCCCGTCTTTAATAATATTAAGTTGTCGGCGTCTGATAGGTTAGTCGTATGATATTAAATAATAGGCACTTATAATAAATAGGCACAATGAAATAAACCATGAATTCTTTCCTGTCACTGTCAGTCGCTCCTAGCATATAAATCAGTCAACTAAAACCGTCTCTTGTTATGTGAGAAAGCGGGTGGTGAAATTTAACATTATACCTGAACATCTGGTATATAATAGCTACGCGTTATTTTATTCCACTGGTTTTAAAAACTAGAACTCTTAGTGAATTATAATGGTAAAAGCTTAACACTTTTAATTGATAATAGGTAACTCTTTTAAACACGTTACTGAATGAAAAATATTGTGTAGAAAAATCACAAACAGCTAATAAAAGCTGGGGTTGATTGCCACGTCCTGTAAAGGATAAGCAACTAACTTTTTAAAGACGTAACACTAATTTCTATAACCAGAAAATCATATCGAAAGATTCCTACGAATGCTATTAACACATTTTCTACAATGGTTCTAGAACTACGTGCTTAGACTATCCAAAAAATTCTGAGTGACAACTGATTGCAGGTTTAAGAAAACACAGTTTATATATCATCATGTTACTCTGATCTATAGATGATGTTAATTTTCACACTCTTGTGTATAACAGAGAATCAGAAACATGAGTTCCCCAGATAAATATTTACGCCCGTCTTCCGTCGAGCGCTTTCGCCTGGATATCAAATGACTTATACGGGTAACGGGTCTCTCGAAGATTTTCTCTGTACGAATGCCCGCTTATGAGATGAAAGAACCCAGGGATTTTTCTGACTTCCCTGAGAAAGAACTTCAAAAGGGTCGGTGTTATTTACGTGCGGTCTGTCAGGTATCGTATGATTGACAGATAAGCTCGCGTGATGAGACTCGTTAAACAAACATGATTGGCTACCTGTTATGACGGACAAGTCACGAAAGTTGGTAAACATTGCGTAAGCTCGTGTTAACAGAAAGAGGTAGGACTAAAAAGTGAGTAAATACAGACTGTAAATCCATGGTTTTGCTAGCAAATCATAGAAAGCTACGAGGTTACAAGCCTGTCAGATTACTGTAGGCTCTCTTTCCAAAATACGTCACACATACGTGAAAGAGAAGGAATGCATACTTCTGCTTTTTCAATCAAAATAGACATACATTCACATGAACTGAATACTTATTTGACAAAAAGCCACCAGCTTATTTTTCTTTTAACCAAAGCGGTAGAAATAAAATTATGTTACCTGGCAACATGTGACAAAATTACTTCCATTTAAACCGTCCTTCAACCATCATAACTATCTAATAATTTTGTTCTCTGCAACAACTAAAGTTTTAACTATAAAATAATTTAAAAATAATTGCAACGGAAAAAAGCGACGATCGAGTGAGTTTGGTTTTTGCATACGTCGATACAGTTATTTTACACTTTAAATTCGTTGGACCACGCATTTTAAAAATGCTGTAAAAAATAATACGTTAAACCATGTTCGATTTTCATTCAGATTAAGCACGCATAGTGGATGTTCATCCTCACAGAACATTCATTGGTTTTAATATATATATCGATACAGCTCTAATCCAATTTGAACCCGCCTGGCAAAATGAGTGCCATTATAATTACACAGTTCAAAACAAAGTGCTACATAAAACTGGGTTTTTTTTTTCTATTTCGTATTAAAGGAAGCATATGTAGTTAAAGATTTGTAATTATCTTGTGAAATATGCAAACGTATGCTTAATAATCTCATCTCATAATCGGAACCTCTTCTACCCCGTAAAACGAAGTGTAGAGGTGACCCAAAGAGCACAAGGCTCCTGGGCAAAACATGTAATCAAAATGTTTGACAAACAGGTGATTAGTCCATTGTGCCTTGCTTATTAATAACAGACATAAAATAATAGTTTTAACATTTGTGTTATTTTCCTTGATATTTTTTAAATATCTCTTTATTTGATTACGGCCCCTGAGAATTAACTGGCTTGTGTACATTTCGTTACGGAAAAATTTAATTATTCATAAAGTAATAATTACAATATTAAATTATGAAATACCTACATGGCGTTACACGGCAGTAATTAAAGAGACTCTCTGCCAAAAGTCTTACTTACTTAGTCATTCCCCTTCTACCGTGAGGTGTAGAGGTTTGGAAGAGAGAGCGCCAGACTATCATATTGGCTGTCTTCCTCCTGGCCTGGTTCCACTCCAGTCCTCGGTCCTTCAAAGATTGTCTAATGTTGTCCTCCCAGCGGACTCTGGGTCGTCCTCGGGGTCTGGATCCTTGGCTCTTTGTTTCCCATGCTTGTCGTGGTAACCGATCTTCTCCCATTCTGCAGACATGGCCAAACCATCTTAATTGGGACTGTTCTACTTGGGTCTGCAGGGGTAGGATTTAAGGCCTTGACGTATCGTCTGGTTGCGTACCATGTCTCTTCTTGTTACTTCAACCACCTTCCTCAGATACCTCATTTCTGAGGTTTGGATCTGGCTTTTGTGGGTTGTAGTCATTGCCCATGACTCGCATCCATATGTCAAGACTGGGACATAGGTGGAGCGGTATACAGCCATTTTCGTTTTCTTACCAACCTCTCTTTTGCTGAGGAATCCTCGATTTATGGCCTGAAAAAGTCT
Organism: Oreohelix idahoensis; assembly: GCA_024509875.1. Lineage (NCBI taxonomy): Eukaryota > Metazoa > Mollusca > Gastropoda > Stylommatophora > Oreohelicidae > Oreohelix > Oreohelix idahoensis. The sequence continues at coordinate 124,789 of JAMPIV010003285.1, forward strand.
CCCAGCTGCTGCTTTTCGAGTGGCCAACTCTTCTTTGATGCCTCCCTTTCGGTCTATAATAGCTCCGAGGTATTTAAAGTGGTCGACCTGCTCCAGAACCTGTTCTCCCAGCTTAATCTGATGTCTTCTTTCTTCTCGTGATATCACCATGGATTTTGTTTTAGAGCTGCTTATGACCATCCCTCTCTTCTCCAGCTCTTCCTTCCAGACTTGCAGGTTGGATTAGAGATGTGTCTCTGATTTAGCAATCAGGGCAACATCATCAGCAAATGCCAGCTCCGAAATATAGACCTGTCTCATCTTCCAGTACCCCACTGAATACTTTCTTGTCTCTCCTTACATGCCTTGATGACATCGTCCATAAGGAGTATGAAGAGGTAAGGTGATAGGATATCACCTTGTCTTACACCAGTGGTGGTCCTGAACTCTTCTGACTTATGGTTTGCTGTCCTCACATAATTTCTGCAAGACTGTAGAAGCTCTGTATAGCATGAATCAGAGGTGCTGGAATATTCTTCCTTGCCAAACAGTCCCAAAGTTTGCTCCAGGGGACCCTGTCAAACGCCTTTTCCAGATCTATGAAACAAAGATAGATCTCACTCTTATACTCAAGGGCCTTTTTACTCAGCTGTCTGAGTGTGAAGATTAGGTCTTGAGTACTTCGGTTTGCTCGGAATCCGCACTGGACCTCATCTAATTGTGGCTCAGTGTTGCGTGCATATTTTGACGCACATATTACAAAAATCGATATGGCTATTTAATATGGAAAAGATATAGACATTCATTCATTTGTGTATGAAAATGCTGTCTATGGGAAGGCTAGATAATCCATAATTGTTTTACCCTGTTGATTATAGGAGTAATCGTTCTTGATATTAATTCGGCGCATGGATATGACACCCTTGTCTGTACCTATTTCTTAGGGCCAGAAAATAGATTAATTTGCTTATTATGTTTATGGCCTGAATTCATATGTATTACATATTATTAGTACAAGTAGAATCAGTCCTATATTGTATATTTTGGATGGGTAGGCAGGACTATATTCTTGTTACACCGCTCTAGCGGAAGTAGGAGTTGTCTTGTCTAGTCGTGATGAGTTCCGATGTACCGTGACAATGGCGGGTACGCATTTTTCCAGGGCTGGTATATTCTTCAGTAAAAATGATTTACGAAGTAGTTTTTCTTCTATAGGAGATTGTGTCTCTACTAGAGTTGTGTTAGAGACTTTCCTAATGTACGGTACCATGTATGATTCGGACTCCAGGTAATTCCAGTCCCTGTTTTGATGATCTCAGGTCGGTTAGGCCTAGCGGGAATTTTGTGCTTCGCAACGCTAGGGTCAAATTTGTATCGACGGAGATGACAGGCTCCATACTGTAATTATGTCTACGTGAGGTAACTGGATTACGGTAGATCTGTATGGAGGAACTTTATGAAATTATGCATATGTATTGCAAATTAACTTTGGCTTATATATATATCCTCCTGTGAGCGAGTGAGCGACAACTCAGGAGGCGGCCATGTTACATTCCTGTCATCGCATTTTTTGGATCACTGTCTAAAGAACGGGGCATGTATCTTATTATTCGGACAGTGGCAAGGAGATCTCAATTTTGATAGAAACCCCTTATCGTGGTTTCACAATATGATAAACTGTGAATATAAAGCAACTTTAGTTACTTACCGATCCGCCTTCACTGACGCGCTTAGTCAGATAGGGGATGCGGCCATTGATGTACTACCTATTATTTATGAATGTGCCATGACATAGGATCTACTATGTATGCCTGCAAATTGATATGTCAACATACCCATGATTTACTCGTTATGTCCCAGTGTGAGCGTCCAAATAAACTGTGTAAACAAAGATTCCAGCAGTCTGCATTGGTGCCTTGTAGACACAAGTGAATGAGTGTTTAGATTGGTCAGAACACGAACAGTACACCATTCGCGGTAAACACACTCTACACTTCTACCCATATCTACACCATCCTGCGTCGGTTGAAGTGACCAAGTTTAGGGCCTGCTTCCCCTGGAGCCTTAGAGGGAAACTACTGTTTACAGCTGCCTTTGCCTTCCCTAACTTAGGACTAGGGTGAGTTACCCATTTACAGCTGGGTAGACTGGAGCATGCCTGATCTCGACAACTCTGTACACTACCATGGACACATACAGTAGTGGCACCACAAACAACATGCTACAGTGATTGATAGTGGAGCTTTACAGAAGAAAGAGAACACACCACACTTTACAGAAGGTTTACAGTATACAACTGATACTTCTTTACAGACTGACATTTTACAGTAACAGTGGTGAGCCAGATCCCTGGGTCCAGCCTACGCAGTCTTGTGTTGAGAATCACATTTTACAGTTACAAGAACATTTGTTTGACCACATCAACACCAGTAGGACAGCTATACAATCAATGTCAGCTTGACCTGTTCTGACAAGTGTAGCAATATCTGGGACAGCACTTGTTGACATTTGGCACAGTACAGTCAGTGTTCTAAACCAGTGATTGTTTATCCTGCTGTAATAGAAGAGCATTGTTGAACATAAAGTGCAGATTTCATCGGTGGATCTTCTAATGTGCTCAAAAAAATTGGACAGTGTAATAGTTAGAAAGCAAATCTATTACTCAATAAAGTGGTAGTCTAATTTATTAAATCTGAGCATACTTTGCAACACATTCTATCCACAACACATATATTATATTATATATGCATTTATGTTATTTGTTATGTATTAAATTAGTTTATGTTCTGTGTGACTAGTACAAGGTATGCCGAGTGACATTGGTCTGGTACTAGTATTCTATAGGTACACATTTTCTTAATTGGAAATTTGTTAGCAACAATTTGCTGCTATTTCTGTTAGTTGTGATGAGGTGTTCTTTTCTTCGTTGTTTTTGTTAATAATTTTGTGTTCCTTAGTTTTGTTTGATTTGTTTGTATAATTGTAGGTCTCATCTTTCCTTTCATTTCAGTTTCTTACACCCTTATGTTTATACACTGTGGCGTTATTTGTCTTGTTATCTTATTGCAGTTATCATCACGGATTCTGTGATCATTTTTTTCATTTCTCCTATTTAATTTAATTTGATCTCTGCAAATGTTTTCAGATTGTCTTTTCTTGTTTGTCCTTTGTAATGTCTTTAGTTGACATATGACATATGAGGTATAGTGGAATACACTTATATTATAGTACAGATCAGTACTTTATGATTGTTATTGTTATAAAACAAAATGTACAAGACCTTTGTAAGGCTTGTCTCCCAAAGTGATTGGTAAAGGGAAATATTATTTTCCACAGGTACTCAAGTGATCATTGATTACATTAGGTATACAAGACCTTTGTAAGGCTTGTCTCCCACAGTATTTGAGATACAGTTATTGTTGTCCACAGGTACTCAAGTTATCATTGGTTATTATAAACCATACAAGTTTTCACTAAGACTAAGTCTATGGTATAGACTTGTCTCCCATTAAAGTGAAATAAGGTAATTTATTTACTTTTTCAGGTTTCTGATTTAAGAAGACAAAATGTCTACATTAGATTACTTTATTGCACAAGGAAAATCCCTTGATAAGACTGGGAAAGACTTAGAACAATGGGCTGTTGCTCAATATGACAAAGCATTAGCTGCAGAAGAGAGGAAAGCTCTAGCTGAAGAAAAAAGATTAGAAAAAGAAGCTGATACTGCTGCTGAACTAAAGAAATTGCAGATGCAAGTGGAGGAAAGGAGATTTGATGCAGAACAGAAGAAACTGGAAGCTGCTGCGGCTGAAGAATAGAAAAAATTAGAGGCTGCTGTAGAACAGAAAAAATTAGTTGCTGCTGCAGAACAGAAAAGATTAGATAGAGAAGCTGAAGAGAGAAAAGCAATAAGAGAACATGAGTTTGAATTAGAGAAATTAAAATTGACATGTATGAGTAATGTTAATCAGGCATCTGGTGGTAATGGTAAACCCTTTGTGTACAAGGTCAAGGTACCAGCGTTTAACCCTACCAGTGATGACATAACATTTTGGCTTTCTAGATTTGAACGGGCTTGTCGATCTCATAATGTTGACAAATCACAGTATGTGAATCAGTTGTCTGAAAATCTAAAAGGGGAGTCTCTGAGTAAGTTATATTTTGTTGAAGAGGCCGACAAAGATAATTATGATGCTGTTAGGGCAGCTTTGATAAAGAGATATCAGCTGTCTGAGGAAGGTTATCGTCTTTTGTTTAAAACAATGAGACCTGAGGTAGGTGTAGAATTCTCAGAATTCATCTCAAAAGCACGAATTACACTTTCACGATGGATTGAATTATCCAAAACAGAGAAAACATTTGATGGTCTTACGGATTTATTGCTAAGAGACAAGGTCATGTCTTCTGTAAATAAATCATTCCTAGAGTTCTTACATGAGCGTAAACCTAGTACAATAAAGCAAATGGAAGAATATTGTGACCAGTATGCCACGGCACACCCTGACATGATTCTTAGTAACTCTAACATTAAAGAGAGTATGCCAGTTGCTTCGGCAACAGAATATAATCAGAATTACTCACACAAATTCCAAGGAGCTAAAAATAAATTTGATAAAAAGGTTAATTGGAATAAGTATCAAAACCAAGATAACCACTCAAATCAGGGTTCTTCTTCGAAGAACTGGAATCGGGCTGATAGTCCTCGACACGCGAGGGGTACCCATAATGTTAGAAATTCTCGGAAAGGGAGTAGCTATAGGAACTACCCAAGTGCTTCATGGAGACAAAAGAAACAATATTACAGGGATACTCAATATAATGAGCATGATGATTATGATCATGAATATTATGATTCAAACCCAAATAGGGGTTATAACAGAGGCAATAATAATTATAGAGACAATTATAACCGAGGTAGATCACAACACAAAAGACATGGTAAATCTTATTACCAGGCTAACTCTGCACAACAGGAGTTCCACGACACCGATAATCAGAATAATGATAAAAAAGACTCCAATAGTGTAGCAAATTCCGCTTTCGATTTTGCTAGAGCATCTGAGTGTTCGCAATGCAAAACATTATTCGATCCAACCACAGTTTCTACTTTAAGCTGCGGTCACCCGCTTCCCGCTCTCCATGCGTCAATTGCGCATAATGGAAGGGGTGCTCTTGTCTTTAATAGGGGCCTAATAGATGGTACTCCGGTATCAATTCTTTTCGATTCGGGGTGCACTACCATTGGAGTGAGGCAATCACTCGTAAATCCTTCTCGAGCTACAGGCAATATAGTCAAATGTGTAACATTTGGTGGCACATTGGAGAAGTACTCCACTGCCATTATCAATATTGCTACGCCTTTCTTTACAGGAGAGGTGCAAGCATGTCTCTTGCCGAATCCGATCGCTGATCTTATCATCGGTCGCATTCATGGAGTGAAAGAATGCACTCCACAGCAAATTTCTAATTGGGAAAATGTTAATATGCAATCTGCTAATGCAGTAATCACTAGGGCTCAAGCTCTTAATATGCCACAATCTTCACATTCTGAAGATAATGATGCGCAGATCCAAGATGATCCCTTGGAGATTTCCCACGATTCCTTTATCAAACAGCAGGAAGATGATCCTACTCTAAAGAAATTCTTTACTCTGGCAACAAAAGGTGATCCGAATAAGGATACAAATCGTAAATCTTGGATTACGATGAAGAATGGCGTACTTGTACGTATGGTACAAGACTCCGCTAAGTCCATTCATTCTCAAATCCTTGTGCCTAAAAATATGAGAGTTAAAATCTTACAGCACGCTCATGATTCGCAGTGTGCTGGACATATGGGTTTTTCCCGTACTAAAGCTAGAGTTCTTCAATCTTTCTTTTGGCCTGCTGTGAATAAGGACATACGAATCTATTGTCGATCTTGTAAAGTATGTCAAGAGATTAAATCCAGAGGTCCACGCCATGATGCACCTATTCAGGCTGCAGACATTCCCATTCGGCCATTTCAAAAAATGGCGATAGACATCATTGGTCCATTTAAGATAAAGTCTGCTAGAGGACACCAATTTATTTTGACGTGTGTTGATATGTGCACACGTTGGCCGGAGGCTGTTCCTCTAAAGAGCATAACTACTGCTGATGTCGCAGATGCTCTTTGGTTAATATTTTCTCGTCTGGGGTTTCCAGCAGAAATATTATCCGACCATGGTACCCAACTCATATCGGATACCATGTCTCAAGTAATGTCGACTCTGAAGATAGAGAGATCGCTGAGTAGTATTTATCATCCTATGTCCAATGGGATGGTGGAACGTTTGAATAGAACTCTGAAAAACCTACTAGGTAAGATAACAGAAGATCATCCTCAGGATTGGGATAGGGTTTTACCCGCGGCTCTCTTTGCATATAGAGAGGTCGCCAACGAACATACAGGATTTTCTCCCTTTGAACTTGTCTTTGGCGCGAAACCGCGAGGTCCTATGTCCTTACTTCATGATCTTATAACTGCTGATAATATTGTCGATGACACAAAATCCTCTTATGAATATGTCATCGCACTTAGACACAAGATTATTGAAGCATGCAAATTGGCAACTGCTTCTTCTGAATTTGCGAAACAGAAGGCAAGGGAATTTGCCAATAAAAAGAGATGTTTGCGACAACTTTGTCCAGGTGACAAAGCATTTGTCTTGCTACCTTGTAGGGAAAATAGACTTCTCATTTCTTGGAAAGGTCCGTACGATATAATATCAAAAGTTTCCGATGTTGACTATATCGTCGATATTGACGGGAAGCGTAAAACCTTCCACATCAACATGCTCACGGAATTCCATGAACGTCCTGATTATTTACAACCTGTTTTCCAGGCAACGGACGATTTTCCAGTCCAACATGGACAGTACTCATCTCTGTCAGTAATACAGGATGAGGAAACGAGTTTCTCGGATGTAAATTTACCTTTTCCAATGATTCCTCTTCACTCTAATGAATCATGGAAAGATGTTGCAATTTCTCCAGAATTATCTCCAGGAGAGCAGAAACAAGTTTCTACTATGTTAGAACAATTTCAGGATGTCCTTACTGACATTCCTGGTCAAACTGATGTCATTCAACATGACATTATTCTTACTGACCATAGTCCTATAAGAGTCAGACCGTATCCTATCCCGATACATTTTCAAGCACAGGTAGAGAAAGAGTTAGATGAGATGATAGAGTTAAAAATTATTGAACCATCCACATCAGCATATTCTTCGCCGATGGTTATAGTACGAAAAAAAGACAATAACATACGTCTTTGCGTGGATTATCGCAAATTGAATCAAGTGACTAAATTTGATGCTGAACCTATGCCTTTACTAGAAGAGCTACTTACGAGACTATCGAATTCTCACTTCTTTACTAAACTCGATTTGTCTAAGGGATATTGGCAAGTTCCACTATCCGAACACGCCAAACCGTTTACTGCTTTTTCGACGCCTAGGGGTCTATTCCAATGGAATTTCATGCCTTTCGGTCTTATGAACGCCCCTGCAACATTTGTACGCATGATGCGTCGAATCCTATCTCATCGCTCAGATGTCATTGCGTATCTTGATGACATCTGTCTTTTCAGTGATACTTGGAACGATCACTATAATGGTATAAATGAACTATTGTCTATCTTACGCGAGCATAACCTGACAGCGAAACCATCGAAAGCATGTATTGGTTTTAGCGAAATATCTTTCTTAGGACACCGTGTTGGTCATGGGTTCCTAAAAACAGAAGACCATAATACAAGTAAGATACTTAACATTTCTATTCCTAAGACTAAAAAGCAAGTACGAAGTCTCTTAGGTCTAATACAATTTTATGGACGATTCATCCCGAATCTGTCCTCCATTATGTCACCTCTTTCTTCCTTGCTAAAGAAAGGGTCTCCTAATGTAGTCCATTGGACTCAAGAATGTCAATCCTCTTTGGATAAGGTTAAAACTATGTTTTCTACTTCACCTATCCTAGTATTGCCTTCTAAGGATAAGACATTTATTCTTCGTAGTGACGCTTCATCCACCGGGATTGGAGCTGCACTAATGCAAGAGTACTCTGGAACTCTGCATCCTGTGATGTATATTTCTCGGAAATTAAATGCCGCAGAGAAGAATTACTCGGTCCTAGACCGTGAATTATTGGCTATGGTTTGGTCAATCCTTAAACTGCAAAGATTTCTTCTGGGCGCGCATTTCATTGTGGAAACTGACCAGAAAGCTCTTACGGCTATTCAGAGTAAAAATCTGAAGAGCGCGAGATCAACGCGATACGCGATTGCTCTACAGCCATTTCATTTTTCGGTGCGAGCTATCCGTGGGTCAGAAAATGTGATGGCAGATATTTTGTCTAGATGCCCACATGATTCATAACTGTTATACAACTTTGATACAGTTGTTTCTATGTTGAAATGTGTACACATATGTAATATATCATATATTGATTGTAACACTACTTAGCGGTTCATTGATATTTATTCACCGCTGATCTTTCAATGTTTTTCGTCTTTGATGATCATGATGTTAAGATATCTTAGATGAAATTTATGTATAAACTAATGTGGAAATTGTGTCATTGCTAATATTGTAGTATGCGTTGGTGACACCTCTCTGGAAATATTTATACTTAGAGAAGTACTTTCTCTAAGGTCATAAAACTTATGCTTATCATCTGCGCATTGTTATTGGTGCGTTGTGAGCCTATTGTATGTTGCTCCTAGATGTATTTCAAAAAAAAAAATGTACCATTTTTTTTTCCCGAGGGGTGTGGTAATCTGTTGCGTGCATATTTTGACGCACATATTACAAAAATCGATATGGCTATTTAATATGGAAAAGATATAGACATTCATTCATTTGTGTATGAAAATGCTGTCTATTGTAAAAGCGAGAGAATCCATGTTTGATTCACACTTTTGATTATAGGAGTAATCGTTCTGGATATTGATCCGGCGCAAGGATATTGCGCTTACGTTTGTACCTATTTCTTAGGGCCAGAAAATAGATTAATTTGCTTATTATGTTTATGGCCTGAATTCATATGTATTACATATTATTAGTACAAGTAGAATCAGTCCTATATTGTATATTTTGGATGGGTAGGCAGGACTATATTCTTGTTATCGCGCTCTAGCGGAAGTAGAGTTGTCTTGACAAGTCGTGATGAGTTCCGATGTACCGTGACAATGGCGGGTACGCATTTTTCCAGGGCTGGTATATTCTTCAGTAAAAATGATTTACGAAGTGGTTTTTCTTCTATAGGAGATTGTGTCTCTACTAGAGTTGTGTTAGAGACTCTCCTAATGTACGGTACCATGTATGATTCGGACTCCAGGTAATTCCAGTCCCTGTTTTGATGATCTCAGGTCGGTTAGGCCTAGCGGGAATTTTGTGCTTCGCAACGCTAGGGTCAAATTTGTATCGACGGAGATGACAGGCTCCATACTGTAATTATGTCTACGTGAGATAACTGGATTACGGTAGATCTGTATGGAGGAACTTTATGAAATTATGCATATGTATTGCAAATTAACTTTGGCTTATATATATATCCTCCTGTGAGCGAGTGAGCGATAACTCAGGGAGGCGGCCATGTTACATTCCTGTCTTCGCATTTTTTGGATCACTGTCTAAAGAACGGGGCATGTATCTTATTATTCGGACAGTGGCAAGGAGATCTCAATTTGGATAGAAACCCCTTATCGTGGTTTCACAATATGATAAACTGTGAATATAAAGCAACTTTAGTTACTTACCGATCCGCCTTCACTGACGCGCTTAGTCAGATAGGGGATGCGGCCATTGATGTACTACCTATTATTTATGAATGTGCCATGACATAGGATCTACTATGTATGCCTGCAAATTGATATGTCAACATACCCATGATTTACTCGTTATGTCCCAGTGTGAGCGTCCAAATAAACTGTGTAAACAAAGATTCCAGCAGTCTGCATTGGTGCCTTGTAGACACAAGTGAATGAGTGTTTAGATTGGTCAGAACACGAACAGTACACCATCCGCGGTAAACACACTCTACACTTCTACCCATATCTACACCATCCTGCGTCGGTTGAAGTGACCAAGTTTAGGGCCTGCTTCCCCTGGAGCCTTAGAGGGAAACTACTGTTTACAGCTGCCTTTGCCTTCCCTAACTTAGGACTAGGGTGAGTTACCCATTTACAGCTGGGTAGACTGGAGCATGTCTGATCTCGACAACTCTGTACACTACCATGGACACATACAGTAGTGGCACCACAAACAACATGCTACAGTGATTGATAGTGGAGCTTTACAGAAGAGAGAGAACACACCACACTTTACAGAAGGTTTACAGTATACAACTGATACTTCTTTACAGACTGACATTTTACAGTAACAGTGTGTGCAAACAAACTTTACACTCAGCTAGTCGTTGGAGTCTCTGCTCCAGGATTCTAGAGTAGATTTTACCAGGGACACTGAGAAGGGATATGCCTCTATGGTTTCCACACTGTCGATTGTCACGCATTTTGAAAAATGGTGTTATGATGGCAATATCCAAATCCTTTGGTATGGTCTTGTTGTACCACGCTGCCTGTAAAATCCCTAAGAGTAATTGGTCGCCTGATGCTCCCATGAACTTAACCATTTCTGGTGTTATACCATCATGCCCTGCTGCTTTGCCCATCTTGATTTTCTCCAGTGCTGCCTTCAGGTCTTCCATCTTTATGTCATCTTCACCATCATTGGTTTTCTCCTCTGTGTTAGTGGTTATCATTTCTGATGCTTCACCATGCTCACCATCCAGGAGTTCTGAGAAATAGTCTTTCCATGTTTCCATTACTTCCTTCGGGGCAGTAAGCAATTTGCCTTGCTTGTCCTTTATAAATTTGAGAGGGCATTGTTTTTCCTTCCTCATGTTCTTTAGGGTCTTATAGAACAATTTCTGGTTTTCTTGTGCATCTTTTTCTAGCTTTTCTCCAAATTCTTCCCAGGACTTCTGTTTTGCTGCTAGCACTTTGTTCTTTGCTTCTGTTCTGAGTGTCACATATTCTCTATTTTTTCCATTCGTCCTGTTGTGTTTTTAGCTCCTAAGTATTGTTTCCATGCCATTTTCTTCTCTCTTATTTTCTCATTGACTTCCTCTGATCACCAAGGTGTCCTCTTTCTCTTGTTCCCAAGTCGGACTTCACCGCATGCTTCTGCAGCAGCTGTCTTTATGATATCCTTGAATTTAATCCAGAGGGTTTCCAAGTCATCAGGTCGTTCTTCTGTGTTGCTCACCGCTGCAGCAATAAGCCCCTGATATCTGGTCTTAATTTCTGGCTCTCTCAGCTTGTAGGTCCTAATGCTCATTTCTCCCGCTCGTTTACTTGGTTTCTTGCGTGATTCTGGGCAGTTCCTAGGCTTAGCAACTCTTTCAGTTGTTCTTTTGATTGTTAGCAGGTAGTGATCACTTCCAATCTCTGGTCCCCTCCAGACTCTAGCATCTCGGACATATTTGAATGAGCTTCTCCGAACAATGGCATAGTCGATCACTGACTTCTCATTCTTTGTTGGTTCACATCTAGTGTATGCATGTATGCGCTTATGAAGGAACTTTGTGTTTGTAATGATCAGATTCTGCTCACTGCAGAATCTAAGGAGTCGCTTTCCATTGTCATTGAGAGTATCTTCTCCATATCTTCCGATAACTCCACCCCATCTAGCATGGTCATTTCCAACTCTGGCATTAAAATCTCCGAGCATGATAACTTCATCTAGGCAGTCATCCACTGTCCTTTGAAGCAGCTCGAAGAATTCCTACTTGACCTCTGCTCTCTCATCCTCATTTGGCCCATACACTATGACCAGGTTGACTATGGTTTCTCCTTCTTTTAGTTTTACAACCATAATGCGCTTCGAGACAAAGTTCCATCCCTTGATACTATCTTTTTTATTTTGGGCCACAATGCAACCCACGCCCCCTTTAGCTCTTTCAGATATAGGTACACCACTGTAGAGCAGCGTGTTGCCATCGAGATCCATGACTTCTTGTCCTTTTTTCTTCGTTTCCGTTATAGCCAGGATTTCTAGTTTTGCTTTCCTCATCTCTTCCATCAGCTCCTCTTCCTTCCCATTTATACTTCTTGTGTTCAAAGTTCCATAAGTCGTAGTACGTAGTCCGTTCCAGTTCGTCGCCTTTAGAATCAGTCAAGTTTTCTCTCTTGTGTTGCTCGTAATCGGGATTTAAAGCAAATAGGTGATTGGCCTGTTGTGCCTTTGCATGGTGGATGGGCTGCCTCCTTACGGCCTCCATGCAGGCCGCCCTCCTCCTTTTTCATCCGGGCTTGGGACCCTGCCAAAATTCATTAAGAAGTAACAAGGCATGCGGATTTGTACTAAGAAGATAGATACATACATTGCCTTTTATGTATATAGATTATGCACACCTTTTAAATTATGTTTTATATGTATATTTTGTGTGTATAGAATTAATGTGCACTCTACTGCTCTCCTAAAGCACTTTTCTCTGACTCAATCGGTTTAGATTTAATGCTTAGGGGTATCGGGACACATTCTGAGGAAGATGAAATGGTGGATGGTAGCGGAGGCCGCCTGAACGTTTGGCTCAGAAGACATGAGACTTATAAGATGTATTTCATTGACGAGGCAAACTAAGCAGTTACCCCAGCCTTGCTACAACGGAGGAGCTGCTGCCAAAATATTCAATTCCTGAAGAGAAGGAACAGTCAAATATCCACGGGGAACCATCAGTGACTGAATCAGATCCATTTGACCTCACACCGCCAGTTAAGTAAAATACTAGCCCAGCACATGGACACTTTAATTTCTTATCCACCTTCAATTAAAATCTTCTTGTGAAGATAAATTTAGCTGTTTTGTTTTGACAAATTGCATTTTCATCCCTTTCAAGCTGTTGATAAAAAAAATCCACAATAAATATTCTTTGTTATTTATGTAAATATAAATCAAGAGTTGAGTCTATCAATTATTGAGTGAATTTGATGTCTGCACCAATATGAATAATTTTTAAAATACAGTACACAGAGCTAAACTCACATCTAATGTTTTGCTGAATTACCTTCAGCTGGTGCTCATAAAATACAAGTCAACATTAATATTTGCCACAAGAAGTGGGCAGAGAATACAGAGGTTATAACAACTAAGAAGACTCAGATGTTATACTAACTGTTCTAAAATCCCTGTGAGACTCCCTGATATAGAAGCCCTTCTACTCTATTTATATCTCTTACTTACTTAGCCGTTCCCCTTCTACCGCGAGGTGTTGAGGTTTGGAAGAGAGAGCGCGAGACTATCCTATCGGCTGTCTTCCTCCTGGCCTGGTTCCATTCTAGTCCTCGGTCCTTCAAAGATTGTCTAATGTTGTCCTCCCAGCGGACTCTGGGTCGTCCTGGGGGTCTGGATCCCTGGCTCTTTGTTTCCCATGCTTGTCGTGGTAGCCGATCTTCTCCCATTCTGCAGACATAGCCATGCTATCTTAGTTGGGACTTTTTTACTTGGGTCTGCAGGGGGTGGGATTTTAGGCCTTGACGTATCGTCAGGTTGGGGACCATGTCTCTTCTTGTTACTTCAACCACATTTCTGAGATACCTCAGTTCTGAGGTTTGGGTCTGGCTTTTGTGGGTTGTAGTCATTGCCCATGACTCGCATCCATATGTCAAGACTGGGACATAGGTGGAGCGGTATACAGCCATCTTCGTTTTCTTACCAACCTCTCTCTTGCTGAGGAATCCACGATTTATGGCCTGAAAAAGTCTCCCAGCTGCTGCTTTTCGAGTGGCCAACTCTTCTTTGATGCCTCCCTTTCGGTCTATAATAGCTCCGAGATATTTAAAGTGGTCGACCTGCTCCAGGACCTGTTCTCCCAGCTTAATCTGATGTCTACTTTCTTCTCGTGATATCACCATGGAATTTGTTTTAGAGATGCTTTTGACCATCCCTCTCTTCTCCAGCTCTTCCTTCCATACTTGCAGGTTGGATTGGAGATGTGCCTCTGATTTATTTATATCTCTGCCAAGAGTAACCTTGACCGAAGGTTGCTACCGTAGTAAAAACTCATTCTTTTACTAGAATTTTGTCTATTGTTGGACCACTACAGCAGAGCAGGGGAGACAACCCACCACAGAGTTGAAAGCTGAAAGAAGAAGAATAACATGTGGTTTCCTTACTTGCTAGGACATTTTATAAACCGGTGCTACGTCACTACACAAAGAATGGCCACTGACCGAACAAAATGGAACAGAGTTTGTTGCTACCCTGCAAGACGCCACTACGTGCGATTGTCACAGACTGCTTTGTTAGTCAATAGCTAAGGATCCAAGAAGGAGAAGATTACTCCGCTGAGAGCTAAAAGGGTACTAAATAGAATGAATCATGAGTGATGTCCCATGATTATCTTAAACCTTAGCTACATCTTTTTATCTTTCGCAGGCTAAAGACCAACTTGAGCCTCTTGGCAACTGATCCTCTGACTACGTACGCCAACAACGCTCAGATTTGGATAAGATTCTTAAAATCTTTCGCACAGGTAAAGTCAATTTTTCCCTATTTACTACAACTTTATTTAGAATATATGATGGTGTCAATGAAGTTAAAAACAAAAGACATTAGAAGTTGGGTTAAATATGCGTATTAACTAAAACGAAAATCATGGCCTTTGAAAAGAAGCTAATTATATATGTCAGATTAGCAAAGAAAAGTGGAAGGCTTCCTCAGCCTGATTCAAGCATAAGTTTCTAAGAGGCAAAAAATTATGTCAGAAGCAGCAGATAAGAGAACAGGTGGGATGCAGAGCAGCCAGGCCACCGAAAAAAATAATGCATATTACTAGCTCAGCAGAAGGGAACAAGTGGTAATCATCAGATTCCTAACGGGCCACAACAGATTTTGATACCATCTATTCAACAATTTAAAGATAAGAACTACCGATGAGTGTAACTGTGCAACCGATAAAATGACTCATGAACATCTGCTTCAAAGATGCCCAACATTTGAGGAACAGAAAAAACACATATGGCCGTCACCAGTACAATTCCTCGAAAAAACTCTATATAGATACAAATAGCCTCAAGCTGACTAGTGCTTTCTTTGAAAATATTCAAGTTGACGTCTGAGAGTGTACAAAGAAGAAGAAGAAGAATGTCAAAAGAAGTCTTTCCTTTCAATAGAGTATCCAACCACCATTGCATCTTGACCTCTTGCAGCAAGCCTGCATTAAAACATTCATATCTTTCACTCATTCACTCATTTTCCTTTTCACTCTCCTTAATGAGCATGACGCCACCACTGGAGTTGGTCTCTTTGTAGGAAGCCTGCACAAAGCCTGATATTAGCGCACCTGTTCAGTTGTACTTCTACACCTCCCAGAATTTCAGCTTTCTAGTTCGTCGGGAATTATTGTCGTAAATTTATTTTGATAGAAAAGAGTCTTAGAAATAGTGGTCCGGTTTAGAGTGAAATGATGTTGGAAAACTCAGTGATAGAAAATGTAGAGATTAAATAGTTGCTTCACAGCGTGCTGGAGGAGAGTAAAGACAGACTTATTTACGACAAATCGTTTCTCTCAATCTTCTCTTCCGCTCTCCTGGTCAAACAATTATTTGCCAGATTTCCAGACACACCTCTGCGCGCACACCGATTTGGTGTTTTCAAACACACAGACGACGTAGATACAAACTATATTAAACGAATAGGGGAAAAGTTGGGCTTTGGGTATCTCCAACACAGTACTCAATGAGTTTATGTGATTTTATTCACCTTAAACATCAATCACTAACAAATATCAGGTATTACATAAATTATCATAAGTACACAAATGC
The DNA here is from genome assembly GCA_024509875.1 of Oreohelix idahoensis. Classification (NCBI taxonomy): domain Eukaryota; kingdom Metazoa; phylum Mollusca; class Gastropoda; order Stylommatophora; family Oreohelicidae; genus Oreohelix; species Oreohelix idahoensis. Next base: position 140,621 of record JAMPIV010003285.1, read on the forward strand.
AAATAACAAGTTTGGGAGGGGTGAAGAAGATTGGTATCGACTAAGCCCTTCCCGCTTATTAGACAAAGATAAACCCAGTCCAGAGATAGATAATATCAGGAACACGGGTACGTTAACCTAACAGTGAAGTTAATTGCTCTGAAAGAGGTGTTACAAAGTTAGGTATAGGTGATAGAAAAAAACCTGTTTCTTCCCCAGCTGTTCTCACACACTTACCGAATGCAGCCTCAGACGATCCATAAAAGTATATAAAACAGCAAGTATTCCTTTGACATGTGAAACTGTCTAGCACTTCGATGTCCCGCCCCAGATGTTTGCGAGATTTTGCTGGTAACAAATATTCTCACTTATCGCAAGACTTGAAGACTAAGAGTTCTTGTGTTTTTATTATATAAAAAAAGGAGTCTATGGGATGGCACTGACACAGTTCGGCACAGGGGTGAAAATGAAGTGGTCTCTTTTAATCTTCCGCTATGGTAAAATTCCTTCAATGCGCGATGATAGTAACTGACCGGAAAGTTTTATTAAATCCAATTGAGGAAAAACTAGGCTCAGTCACAGTCAGGAAAATATGTACTCTCTCACAGTAAACAGTAAATATAATATCGCTACTGGCGATGATTACCTTCCAGTTTATCTTACAGGTTTGTAATGGTAATTTGATGATTGTTCTTTACAATGTTCTTGGGTGGTGTGGTGAAGTGGGATGTTATAAATACTTATAGGGAACTTAGTGTACTGACTGAGATCAGCTGTGAAGGTATCTATATCTATTAAGAGTAGTGTATTATAGATAACCTTACTTGCTACCACATATCTATATATCTCAGTCAGAATTATTCTGGAATAGTGTGATGCTACGTTATGTGTCTAGGGTATGAGTATGGTGAAGTGTAAGTCACAACAACAGACAGATAAACAATTTAATTTAATCCACTACTCTTGACAACACTGTGACACTCACATACATATAACACTCTACAAAGATATCTTAAAAGAGTCACTGATAAACTTTCAAATAACAATATGTATTCATTACTGGCATGAATGAATATGTGTCCTGATTCAACTACAAGGGAACCAGGAATCACAATCAATTTAAATTACAAGTTATGTACAGAATGTATTTAATATGAATATTGTAGTGACATATATTATTACAAATGTTCTATGTGTGTCAGTTGTGTAGTAGTAAAATGAGGTAATACTGGTTTTATTTTGTTCAAGCTCTGTTGGTATTTGTCATCATGACTTCAATAGTTTGTCTTTAGGGACCAGTATTGGAGATGTTCACAGTTCCTGATTTTAAGACAAGTAAATTCCCCTCTTAATGTTAATTTTAAAAAAAGTCAGTTCAAGATGAGGGGACATAATGTTGAGCTCAGCTGGCCAATTCGCTTATCTGGCGTGATGGCGGCAGGAAAGGACTCCTCTGCTCGAATTCTCCTCTGGGTTCAGGAGACACCTCACTGATAGCTAAAAAGACCAAGGAGTATGCTGTCCGACTCAGGATTCAGCAAAGCTCTGACTAGGTGCTGCTCAGTACCATCAAGACCACTGTCCCACAATTCATACGAATAACACAGATACGTTGATTAGCAATGAATTCTGGCACAAACTGGCACAAATTTCCATCTGCCTATGTTCCAGGCTTTTATTGAGCAAAATATATGCTGGCTTCAACGCACTGATGCTTTATCAAGCTATTTTAAACAAGTGGTTTCGAACTAACGCTCCCAAGTGTGTATATCAGCGAGTCTGACCAATGAGCCCCGTTTCGACAAGTGTTTGAAAAAATGTTACCTTTCCCCGTTTCCCCTAACAACCAAGATAGTATTTATAGCCCGACCAATCGTGGTTAGGCTTTCATTTGTTGCGCTCCAATCAATTTGGAGTTTACATGGTAGGCTATTTCTGTAACGTAAATTTTTTTCAAACACGTTAAAAAAAAATCTTATGAGCAGAAATGATTTTATGCTGTCAGGCACCCCCAATATTTTATTTTGGGTATAATTTATTAATTCCTGGACTATTGGCGTAACGTTTTACATATTATTTGTCAGCAAGCCCTAAGGAACCCAAAAATACAAATTTAAAGGAGCTACGTGGCTGCGTTCAAAATATGCAATTTCTTTTACCTCCTGTTTCGAAGATGTTCTGTCTGGGTACTGTTATGTTCTCAACCGTAAACCCATCTAATGTTATCTTTTCTAATAAGAGTTTTTTTTGATTTATAAACCTAACTCTGGGAAAGGGTAGTGTATTTTATCACTGTCCGTCTGAAAAAGTTAGTGCTTGTAGACTTACACGCGTGATAGTAGTAATTGTGTATCGCGCGACGCGTGTTTAATGTTCGGCTTTCTGCCTCTCCCTTCTCGCTATCCTTTTGTCCATCTGTTCGTTCGTTTTGGTAACGTAATGTAGAAAAAGACATGAATGGAATTTAAAATTTAGGTCATTACGCAGTCTGCCTCTTAATGTTTTTCCAAGAAATACAGCACACGTTTCATTGAAGAAAGCGGGTATAATACAGTAAGCTTTTACTATCAACGTGAAAGCGTTACAATTTGCAGACGAAGCAGAAAACAAGGGGGATTTCGAGTACATTCCTTGTGACAGCACTGTCATTTTACCATTGCTCTTCTCTTTATTAATTTTATTTGTTAGGCTTCATATTTACCTAATAATTTATATATGTGGATTAGAATATTTCATGACAGGTGGGCTTTATTTCATTTAATTCTGACAGCTAGGTCGCAAAGCACCGCCACAAGATTATATTTAAAAGAAATGTTTCTTCAATATGACTGGAAGTTTATAGGATGATTTCTTTATTTCTTTCTTTATTTAGCTGGGACCGCAGGTTACGATCACTCTGTGTGAAAGAAAAAAGACATGTAACATACCGAAAAATCAAGCGCGATAAATTTCCCGTTAAGCCTATAATACACTCGAGTATTTAATTATGTATTTAATAAACACTGCGCGAATTCTAGTGGTTATAAACACACATCTATAAAACTAGGACTTAACTGAATTCATTAATTATAAATTCCTTCGCGACTTTAAAAGTTAATTTAAGCATCTATTATCTTTTGAAATAATATAATAGATAGATCATTATATTTACAACTGGAACTATTGAGATGGTTTAATTTAATAGATTTAAATTAACACAAAATCCATTGAAATAGAATGACTGAACTAGACCACTGATCACTTTACACAATATATTACCGCTTTGCACAGAATAGAAATCACTGCAAATATATATATATAAAATCCAGGGGAAAATCTATAACAAGATTTCAATAAAGTTAGTGCTTCTGTAAAGGTCTGGCCAGCGAGTGATAAAGTGTCTATTCTTCATGGTCTATTTATCTAAAATGGAATGAAAGTTGAGTGGGACATGAGGAACTTGACAGTTTTTTTCATCTCAGGGACTTTTGGGGATCTGACCGCCAAATCAAGGGAAGAAGCCGCCCCTGGTCTTCGTATCTCCGCTCGCTGCTGCCCGTTTCGGCTTTCCCCGTTCGCTTTCCCTGCGATCGGTTCTTCGGTTGACACAGAGACGCGAAAATAGCGACAAGAAACTGCGTCTCGTATCAGGGACCACTACTGTCTTTGATAGCGCCGATAGTCTCCCCTGAAATCCCTCAGTCTGTCTCTTTGATCGTGGTCGCATTATCTGTTTGATTCTGGCAACGCCCCCCCACTGGCCAAGTTAATGAAAATAACTGCCTATGATTGTTCAAGAGATGTTAGTGGGCGTGATTTAATCTCTCCTTAAATCAATGCGATGACCAGAATAAACGATAGGTAAACTCTCCGCATATCAATCAGCAAACGTGTTTGCCCTCTGTGTGGAACAGTTGCATAGCTAATGAATCCACGTGAAAGAAGTCCCGTTTTTTACAAGAAGTTACAACAAAGTTCAGGGTCAGCCGAGTTCGTCCATCACAATTGTCCCCTCTTTTGAGACGTGAAAACGTGTTTTCATGTTTGATTTATGACCATGAAGCTGCCCTGATCGGTAACTTTTGGATGATTGGTATCTTCACCTTCCTCCTCTTCCTCTGTAGTCCAGTTTCTACTCAGGAAATCAGCCCCGACATTCTGTCTTCCCGGAATATATTCCACTTTGAAAGAATAAACGCTTAAAAGGAGGGCCCAACGCATGAACCTAGCGTTAAATTCTTTATTGGCACCAAGAAATGCTAACGGAGCGTGGTCTGTTTGCACCGTGAAAGATGTACCATAAAGAAACTCATGATGGCGTCTGATACCGTCAATCAGAGCAAGACATTCCCTTTCAACTACGCTGTAGTTCCGTTCCGCTTTATTTAATTTCCGACTGCCATAGGCAACTGGAAATAGCATGTTCAGGTCACTTTCATCGGCTTGAAGCAGTGTTGACCCGATGCCCTGACCTGACGCGTCGACTCTCAGTACAAAAGGTTTCTTGAGGTCAGGCAACCTCAAAATGGGGTATGCAGACAACTGTCCTTTCAAAGTGCTATACGCGTGTTCGCACTTTTGATCCCATATGACCTTATCAGGACAACCTTTCTTTATGAGGTCAGTCAGAGGTGCCGTCAGTCCGTTGAAGTTCTGGATGTACTTCTGATAGTATGCACATAGCGATATGAAGGAACGTACGTCTTTCTTCGTTCGGGGTCTTTTTGCTGCCACTATTTTCTCCACGTTCTTCTTAATAGGCCAACTGCATCCGTGAGAAATAGTGTGCCCCAGGAAGTCTAACTGTTCAAATCCGATGAGACATTTGCTAGGTCTGGCTGTGAGACCCGTTTCCTGTAGTCTCCTGAGGAGCATAGCAACCGTAGCAATATGTTCTTCATAGGTTTCCGATGCAATTAATATGTCATCCATGAAATTATGGATATGGGGACTTTGCAAAGGTTCTAGAAGCTTCCTCATCATCCTGGTGAACACTCCTGGTGCGTTATGCAAACCGAACGGCATCACATTAAATGTGTAATGTCCTTCGCTAGTGCTGAAAGCTAACAAAGGTTTAATTTCCTCCTTGACTGGTATTTGATAATAACCTTTACTGAGGTCAATCTTGGAGAAGATCTTTGCTTTGCTGAGCTTGGTGAACAACTCAGAAACAGTTTGGAGAGGTTCAGGCTGGAATTCCGTTACAGCGTTTAGCAACCTGTAATCAATGCACAGCCGAACTTCCTTATTGGGCTTCTGCAACAGCACTACACTCGAGCTGTAAGGAGATGTAGACTCACTGATAATTTCTGCCTGACGCAGCTTGTCTATTTCTCCGCGAAGTGCATCAGCTTTAGCGTACGGGATGGGGTAAACTCTGGTTTGAACCGGGGTCTCGTTTGTTAATTTCATATCAAATTCAATGAGATTTGTTCGACCAGGTACATCCGTTAAAACTGCACTGTACTGTTTTAGTAGAGCCCTGGTTTCTGTTTGTTGTTCTGGTGAGAGATTATCGCCGAACTTGACATCTTTAAAGGATTCTGTGGGTTGCAGTGGATACTCCATGCAACAATCATCATCTTCCTCGTCTTCCGTTGCTATGGCGACAGCCAGGAGATGCTCGGAGGATGGCACCGGTCTTTCCAAATATTTATTTAGCAGATTTATGTGGAAGACCTTCTCCTTTCCTTTGATGGAGATCTTGTAATTGGTACGTGAGATCTTTTTAAGGACGGTAAACGGTCCTTGCCATCCGATGCGAAGTTTATTGCTTCCGGTTGGAAGTAGCTATAGGACTTTCTCCCCTGGTTGTAGTTCTCTCTCTTTTGCAGCTTTGTTGTATCTCTTAGTAATTTTAGCGCGGGCTTTCTTAAGGTTGGTAGTAGCTAGATCCCATCCTAGCTTTAGCCTTTCCTTAAGCTCAGATACATACTTGCTTGCAGAGACGACTGTCTCGTCAGCTTTCTGGTCTGTCAGGGACCGAAGTAAGGCTTCTAGTGGCCCCTTAATAGGTCTGCCAAATAAAAGTGTAGCTGGCGCAAAACCCGTAGACGCTTGGGGTACCTCTCGGTAGGCGAATAAGGCAGCCGATATATATTGGTCCCAGTCTTCCGGTTTCTCCTGACCCAGCTTACGTAACATCATGGTGAGGGTACCGTTAAAACGTTCCACGAGCCCATTTCCGGCCGGATGGTAGGGACATGTGTGGATATGTTTGGCCCTCAAGATCTTAAAGATCTCCTCCATTAACAGGCTACGGAATTGGGATCCATTGTCCGTCAAAACTTGTTGATGGAATCCCAACCGTGTAAAAATTTGCACAAGGGCTTCTGCGACATGCTTGGGTTTAGTGCATGGTAGCGGTACAGCTTCGGTCCACATAGTGCAAGTGTCGACTAAGGTCAGGATGAACCTGTTCCTTCTTTTTGTCTTTTCCAGGGGACCAATGATGTCGACAGCAACCCGTTCAAATGGAGTCCCTACTATTGGCATTTTCCCCATAGGTACTGGGGGTGTCAAGTGCTTGGGTGCTACCCGTTGGCACTGGGCGCAGGATTTCACATACCTGACAATGTCAGAGTTCATTCCTGGCCACCAATAGTGGGTTTTTATTCGCTGAATAGTGGCGTTTTGTCCCATATGTCCGCTAAAGGGAAGAGAGTGCCCCATTTCTAAGATCTGGCTTCTGTACTGCGTCGGTACTAGGAGCTGGTTATTCCCCGTGTCCGGGTTGCCCGTTCTACGATACAATACGCCATCCTTAGAAAAGATGTCTCCGTAGTGTCTGGGGTCCTTAGCCATGGGCAGTTTTTTAAAGCAGGGCGCCAGAGTAGGGTCCTTTTGTTGCGCCTCCTTCAGTTTATTCGGCAACAAATTTGGCGCAGGCTCCCTCTCCTTCTTGGCTTGCCCTCTTGTGGTTACCGCTGCCACAATCGGCTCCTTAGGTCTCCCAATAAACACATATCTACATCCCAAGATAACTGGGTAGATAGGATCATCCATAATCGCCGCTTTAATAACCCCTCTGACAAAATCAGAGTGTATTTCTACCAATGCGATAGGAAGCGTCCTGGGTGCATCACTCCTGAAAACTCCACTAAGTTTGACGGTTTCCTCTGTCTCCTGACCGGGTTTGACTAGGTGCCTAGCGACAATACAATAAAAACTTAATCCAGTGTCAAAAAGACAAGTAGTAGAGGTACCGTTCAAAATTACAGTTCCTCGAGTTGAGGGTTGGTCCCCCTCAGGTTGAGAATCACTGACTTTGACTCTACCTTTCGAGGCTGTATGCAAACATCCAATGCGGTTTGCACCGGTTTGTTTGCCCTGATCAGACGTTCCTGGTGTAGGGGTCTTCCCTTTTCCTTGATCTTGGTGGCCGCGCTGCCACGTAGGCTTGTTGGGTTGATCAGAATTGTTGTTGGGGGGGTATCTGGTGTTGTAGAATTTCGATTTTTCCTGGGGGGGTTTCTGGGTATTGTTATCTCGTTGGTTATAATGTTGAGAGGAAGTGGAAGAATAGGATGCCTGCTCTAGATTCTGTTTACGAGATGGCTCATCTGTGGGTTTACGTTTAAGGCTGGGAAGTTCGGCCATTGCATTGCTATAGCGTTCGGCTTTATTGAGTATGTCTTCAAGCCTGACTGCCCCCTGTTCAGCCAAAAATCTACGAGTTTCATTCGACAAAGTGGATTTTATCTGCTCCACAAGAACAAGTTCGAGGAGTCCCTCATATGAAAGAGGTAGGTCAGATAATTCAATGCACTTTGTCAGATAACCCGTGAGACGTGAAGAGAACTGGGGAAATGTTTCCGTGCTCTCTTTTCGGCTGTTTCTGAACAACTGCAGAAACTTTCGGGCAGTCATCTCAAACTGCTGTAGTAAGGCCTTCTTCAACAGGTCATAATCATGTTGATTCGGTCCCAGCTTTGTGTACACGTCATAAGCATTGCCTTTCAGTGACATTGACAGTTTAAGCGCCCAGCGGGTACTCTCTAATCCATAAAGATTCGCGAGTCTCTCGAATTTTTCTAGGTAGCTGTCAATTTTTTCGTTAGGGCTAGGAAAAGATTCTAAAGAAAACGACATAGCAGTTAATTGGGCAGATTGAGTACTGGAGAGGTCCATTGATTGAGACTGGGGCGAAGACGGCTCTCCGTTAGTCGAAGTAGAGGCGCCCCGACTCTCTAGAGCCTTAAGCGCCAGTTGATGCTGTCTTTCCTTGTCTCTCTCTCTCTCTCTCTCTCTCTGCGAGTTTCCATCTCTGCTTCAATTTTCTTCTGTTCCAAAAGACGTTCTTCCGCTTCTTTCTTATCTGCCCTCTCCTGGGCTTCTCTCCTCTCTGTTATTTCTTTCTCTTCCTTCCTCTCAGCTTCTGCTCTCTGTTGCTCCGCCTTCCTCTCAGCTTCGGCTCTCTGTTGCTCCGCGTCATATATTTCCAATTCCTGGTTAATAAACGCGTTTGCAGCTTCTGCATCTAATCCTGCCTCTTTCGCTTCCAGTCTCAAGATGGACCTTATCTTTATCCTCTCTGACATTGTTAAAGAATAAGATGAAGTATGCCTAGAGAACTAGTAAGAAGCAACGCGAAAGGGAGGAACTCTGAACCGCTACGAGAAAAAAACACAAGTATAAATTTACATGTGTTACCTCCTACCTGTACTGTGCAAACTTATCGCTGCTATTATCTGGCAATTAAGGCTCTAAACGCAAGCGACTATGCCACTAAATGGTAAGTTACAGTGGAAAAGAATCTACTTTTACTAACAGTCGAGAAAAATTTATATTAAAACAATTTAAAAGGAAAAAAAAAAAAATTTTTTCCTAAATTTTAAATCTCTGACAACAAACTCCGTCCCTAAAGTCAATTATTGAGATGAGACGTTGTTAACTTACTTATTAAAAATCAGAACAATCCGTCTTTAGCTAAGCTCAACTCTTTTTAACTTCAAAAACCTTAGTGACTGTAAAACAATCACGCAATCCAGCAACTCTTATAAAGAAAGAAATATAATTATCTCCGCCAGAGGATAATAAAAATAGCCAATATTTTTGTTTATCTGTACTTTCTACTGCTGTGGAGAGAAGACAACCTGTAAATATGCTGTGTGGACAACCCAAAAACTTAAAGAACGTTTGTCTAGGGGTGTAATTATTTATTTATTTCCCCAATTCACAAAGACAGATCATTCACACTCTACCTAGTTAGACCCAGACTAAATCAGACTCAAAATATCTTTAACCCGGCTATGCGATTGCCTCAAATGTAGCTCAAGATCCCAGAACCAGCCCACAAATATGTGTGCATCAAATGTATCTCAAAATTATCCCGGCGAGCCAGCCAAATATTGTCGTAAATTTATTTTGAGAGAAAACAGTCTTAGAAATAGTGGTCCGGTTTAGAGTGAAATGATGTTGGAAAACTCAGTGATAGAAAATGTAGAGATTAAATAGTTGCTTCACAGCGTGCTGGAGGAGAGTAAAGACAGACTTATTTACGACAAATCGTTTCTCTCAATCTTCTCTTCCGCTCTCCTGGTCAAACAATTATTTGCCAGATTTCCAGACACACCTCTGCGCGCACACCGATTTGGTGTTTTCAAACACACAGACGACGTAGATACAAACCATATTAAACGAATAGGGGAAATGTTGGGCTTTGGGTATCTCCAACACAGTACTCAATGAGTTTATGTGATTTTATTCACCTTAAACATCAATCACTAACAAATATAAGGTATTACATAAATTATCATAGGTACACAAATGCAAATAACAAGTTTGGGAGGGGTGAAGAAGATTGGTATCGACTAAGCCCTTCCCACTTATTAGACAAAGATAAACCCAGTCCAGAGATAGATAATATCAGGAACACGGGTACGTTAACCTAACAGTGAAGTTAATTACTCTGAAAGAGGTGTTACAAAGTTAGGTAGAGGTGATAGAAAAAACCTGTTCTTCCCAGCTGTTCTTCCTTTTACTAAGCAATGGGATGGCACGGACACAGTTCAGCACAGGGGTGAAAATGAAGTGGTCTCTTTTAATCCTCCGCTATGGTAAAATTCCTTCAATGCGTGATGATAGTTTTATTAAATCCAATTGAGGAAAAACTAGGCTCAGTCACAGTCAGGAAAATATGTACTCTCTCACAGTAAACAGTAAATATAATATCGCTACTGGCGATGATTACCTTCCAGTTTATCTTACAGGTTTGTAATGGTAATTTGATGATTGTTCTTTACAATGTTCTTGGGTGGGCTTTATTTCATTTAATTCTGACAGCTAGGTCGCAAAGGACCGCCACAAGATTATATTTAAAAGAAATGTTTCTTCAATATGACTGGAAGTTTATAGGATGATTTCTTTATTTCTTTCTTTATTTAGCTGGGACCGCAGGTTACGATCACTCTGTGTGAAAGAAAAAAGACATGTAACATACCGAAAAATCAAGCGCGATAAATTTCCCGTTAAGCCTATAATACACTCGAGTATTTAATTATGTATTTAATAAACACTGCGCAAATTCTAGTGGTTATAAACACACATCTATAAAACTAGGACTTAACTGAATTTATTAATTATAAATTCCTTCGCGACTTTAAAAGTTAATTTAAGCATCTATTATCTTTTGAAATAATATAATAGATAGATCATTATATTTACAACTGGAACTATTGAGATGGTTTAATTTAATAGATTTAAATTAACACAAAATCCATTGAAATAGAATGACTGAACTAGACCACTGATCACTTTACACAATATATTACCGCTTTGCACAGAATAGAAATCACTGCAAATATATATATATATATATAAAATCCAGGGGAAAATCTATAACAAGATTTCAATAAAGCTAGTGCTTCTGTAAAGGTCTGGCCAGCGAGTGATAAAGTGTCTATTCTTCATGGTCTATTTATCTAAAATGGAATGAAAGTTGAGTGGGACATGAGGAACTTGACAGTTTTTTTCATCTCAGTGACTTTTGGGGATCTGACCGCCAAATCAAGGGAAGAAGCCGCCCCCTGGTCTTCGTATCTCCGCTCGCTGCTGCCCGTTTCGGCTTTCCCCGTTCGCTTTCCCTGCGATCGGTTCTTCGGTTGACACCGAGACGCGAAAATAGCGGCAAGAAACTGCGTCTCGTATCAGGGACCACTACTGTCTTTGATAGCGCCGATAGTCTCCCCTGAAATCCCTCAGTCTGTCTCTTTGATCGTGGTCGCATTATCTGTTTGATTCTGGCAACGCCCCCACTGGCCAAGTTAATGAAAATAACTGCCTATGATTGTTCAAGAGATGTTAGTGGGCGTGATTTAATCTCTCCTTAAATCAATGCGATGACCAGAATAAACGATAGGTAAACTATCCGCATATCAATCAGCAAACGTGTTTGCAATCTGTGTGGAACAGTTGCATAGCTAATGAATCCACGTGAAAGAAGTCCCGTTTTTTACAAGAAGTTACAACAAAGTTCAGGGTCAGCCGAGTTCGTCCATCACAATTATGCAAAATGGAGCGGACAGACAGCTGGATACATATAACACAGTTAGCCTTTCGTATATCATGTCTCAGGGCTTGTTTGCTCTTCTTCTTCTTCAGAAATACCATGCCTAGTGTCGCAGGAGATCATGTCTCTCCACAACTTCCTGTCTCCAGTACAATTTATCAATTCTGCTGTTGACTGCTCTAACTCGAAATAAACATTGACATGTCGAGACAAAATGACATTTTGTGTTTATAGTAATATATACTGAAGCACATTAAAAACGCACCACATGTATAATACAGGAAAAGAGTGTGAAATGTAAATATAAGTGTTTACAAGTTTACATATTTGGAATCTTTATTCATTTTCCTATGAATCCATGCTGGTCATTAATTTGTACATTTGATTGTTATGAAATTCATTGCATTCTGTGCAGGCAAGGGAGAAAACCAAAAATGCAACTAATAAAAAAATTCATTCACACTATCCTCAGTATCTGGTATGTCCACCGTGTGCTTGCAAACAAGCTTCGCAGCGGCTCCGCATGGAACGCACAAGTCTCTGAAGGAAATTCCGGGGAATCAAGTCCCATGCACGTGTAAGAGCAGCTTCGAGCTGTTGCAGATTAGCTGGAGAACCTTGCCTGTAGACTCTGCGTCCAAGCTCATCCCACAGATGTTCTATAGGGGACATGTCTGGTGATAGTGCAGGCCAATCAATCGTCACAATGTTCTGCTGCTGTAGATATTGCTGCGTAATGCATGCAGTGTGCGCACGTGCGTTATCCTGCTGGAGAAGCTGCAAGTCTTGACAATTTGTGAGCAGGAGCAACCAATGCATCCAGAACCTCATCTCGATATGTCACAGCATTAACATTTCCACGTAAGACGTGAAGAGGCAAGCGATGGTGAAAACTGAATCCCCCCACCCCCCCCCCCAAATGTGAATACTGCCACCTCCAAATCGGTTGTGCTGACGAACACAGCAATCTGCAAAGCGCTCTCCACACCGTCGCCAAATCCGCATATGTCCGTCAGCAAAGGATATGTTGAATCTGCTCTCGTCTGTGAATAGGACAGCATTCCACTGCAGTCTAGTCCATCTGACATGTTGCTTTGCCCATAGCAGGCGCTGCTGACGATGTCTGTGAGTCAAGTTTGGCCCAACATAAGTGTCGTGAAACATTCTAAATCCACATATATAAATTAAAAGGTAAATGTAAAGCCTAACACATAAATTCAATAAAAGGAAAAGAAGAATGGTAAAGAACAGTGCTGTCACAATGACTGTACTCGAGATCCCCCTTTTTCTGCTTCGTCTGCATATTCTCACGCTTTCACGTTTACTAGTAAAGCCTACAGCAGCATACACGCGTTTCAACAAAACAATAAAACGTGTACTGTATTTCCTAGAAAACCTTGAGATACGCAAGCTGATTAATGACCTAAATTAATACTAGCATTAATTTCATTTTATACACTACGTAATGAAAAGACAGATGGACTTAGGATAGATAGAGAGAGAGGGCTGAACGGAGGACGTATGCAACACTAACACGCGTCTCGCGATATAAAATTAATGCCACCCCCAAGCGTAAGGCATGAAGCACTAACTTTTTTTTTTCAAATAGACAGTGATAAAAAACACTACCAATACACGGTTAGGTTTTAAAAAAAATGTTTAATGCTTATTAGGAAACATGACATTCTACTGTTTTATGTCTGAAATCCTGACATTAGTCTGACAGAACAGTCGAAAAGGCAGGACAGGTGGCGGTTCTAAATCGAAAAAAATAAAAAAATACACGACTATCCTAGAAAATGCATATTTTGAACGCAGCCTCTTAGCTCCATTAAATTTATATATGTGGGTTCCTTAGGACTTGCTGACAAAGAATATGTTAAGTGTTACGCAAATAGTCTAGAAATTAACAAATTATAGCCAAAAGAAAATAGTGAGGATGTCTGACAGCACCAAATCATAATCGCACAGTGGCATGTTTTGAAACCACCATTTTACCGGAAATAGGCCACCATGTTAAATCCGATTTGATTGGAGGGAATGATATGTAAAGCTAAACATGATTAGTCGGATTGCAAATACTATTTTTGGTTGTTAGGGGAAACGTAGGAAGGGTAAATTTTTTCAAAAGCTTTGTAAACATGGCCCTATTGGCTAGACCAGTTAATATAGTTAATTAGGAGCGTCTGTTCAGTGCCACATTTTAAAATAAACTTACTAAGAAACAGTGCGTTGAGATCCAGCTCATATTTTTCTAAATAAAAGCCTGGGACAGAGGCAGATCGGAATTTGTGCCATAATTCATCGCCAGTCAACGTATTTGTTTATTATTTCCATGAATTGTGGTAAGATTGACATATTTGATATCTTTTTGATGAAAATTGAATGTGAATTGATAATTTATGTCTGTATATGTGAGTGGTTCAGTAGCAAACATGAGGCAAAGCCTAAATATTGCTCCAACCTGAAAAAAAACTTGTTGGAGAGAAGTATATCTGCATGGGATCGCCAAATAATACACTGACACCTATCTTATTGACTAGAAGGAACTAATGCTGGAATTGCAGAGGCGTAGTAACCATTAAGGAGAAGAATACTGGTGTAAATTGTTTCAGATGAAGCTAGCAGTTGGCCTACCGCTCTGAACTCAGTGTTTGTTATGTATTGTGTTCAGTGTGGAAATAGATTATAAATTAGTTCTGAAGTAGGAGGTACAACCTTCTTGTTTCAGGGACCGTGGTCCTAACTTATTGAAGCAGCACCTGGTCTGAGTTTGCTGAATCCAGAGGCTGATAACATACCCCTTGGTCCAGATAGCGACCAGTGAGGTATCTCAAGAACACAGTGAAGCAAGCGAGCAGAGGAGACCATTTCCTGCCGCCATCACAGAAGATAAGATTCTGTGGCCAGATCAGCTCAATTTTATGTGCCCCCTCTAAGATTGACAATATAGTAAATAAAGAGGGACAATAAATTGTTTCAAATGACAGGAACTGTGAACTTTTGCCAATACTATTTCCACCATAAGCAAACACTTGAAGTCATGATGTCAAACAACAACCTAGCTTGAAAAAGCCAGTATTACCTCATAGTACCACTTCACAACTTACACACATAGGATAATAATATTAAAATATGTCAATACAAAGATCATAACTATAAATTGTGTACATATAACCTGTAATTACATTTGATTGTGATTCCTGGTTCACTGTGTAGTTGAATCAGGATATCTATTATTGAAAGGAATTAATACATATATTTTTAAACTTTAACACTTGACTCATTTAAGATAGTCTTATAGAGTGTTATATGTGTATGAGAGTCACTGTGTTGTAAAGTGTTGTGGAATAAATTAAATTGTTTATCTGTCTGTTGTTGTTGTGACTTACACTTAATCATTTTCATAACCCTAGACATTCAACGTAGTCATCACAATATTCCAGAATAATTCTGACTGAGGTATAAATGTGGTAGCAAGTAAGGTCATCTGTAATACACCACACTTATTAGATACAGATAACTTCACAGCTGATCTCAGTCAGTACACTTAGTCCCCTATAAATATTTATATCATCCCACTTTACCACATATATTGGGGTCTCGCTCCCGGGATATTGAACTTTCTCCTATTATATATTGGGAATAATAAAAATTTAAAAGGTATCCTTGGGTGAAAATAAATAAGGTTGAGCTCTCAGCGCCTGTGGTTGTCCTTAGATAATTATTGATAGATTGAATTGTTTACAATTGCCTGTTCGAAAATGGCGGACTTGGCTAAATTTCGATCTGCTGCTGTGCAGACTGCAAAAGAGTTAGGAATGAAGGGGCAAGTTATGCTTGCTTATGTCACTACTGAATGTGACAAATTTATTGAACGTGAAGAAAGAAAATTTGAAGCTGAAAGAAAGTTAGACGCTGAAAAGGAAATTAGGAAGTTACAATTAGAGGCTGAGGCTAAGAGGCTGCAGATTGAGGCTGACAAAGAGGCTAGAGCATTGTAGGCAGATAGGGAGATCAAAAGGCTCCAATTAGAAGAACAAAAGGCAGAAAGAGAGGAAAGAAGATTGACTGCAGAGAGGGAAGCAGAAAAGGAGAAGAGATTACAAAGGGAACATGAGTTACGACTAAGGGAGTTGGAATTTCAAGGCCATGCTCCTGAAAATGGTGCCAGTCCCTTTACCTCCGATGCTACTGCTAGTCAGGGAGCCTCAACCTCAGCTATGAACTTTCATTTAGATCATTTTGTTGAGAAAGACGATGATATCGAGAGCTATCTAAATAGATATGAACTATTAGCTACCACGTATGGGTTAGAGAGAGAAAGGTGGAGCTTAAAGTTATCTCAAGGACTTCGTGGTGCAGCTTATGAAGTTTTTGCCAAAATGAGCAGAAATGATCAAGAAAATTATGACATGCTAAAGCAGGCTCTTTTGTTAAGATATGAAAAGAATGGTGAATTTTATAGAAAAAAATTTAGGAATGCTAAACTACTGTCAGGTGAAACCTATCACCAGTTCTCTGCACGGTTAGAGACATACTTGGAGAAATGGACTTCTCTGGGGAAAACCCAAGATCTTAAGGAAATGATCCTTATAGAACAACTAAGAGAGTCCATGGCTCCAGACCTGAGAAAGTTTCTCATGGAACAAGGTGCAGAGAGACTGGGTGAGCTACTAAATGTCGCTGAAAGGTATCAAGCAGCTCAGGCAGAGGTATCAGGTAATAAAAAGAAACAGGTAGATAATTTTAAGGCACCACAGAACTTTAATAAATTTGATCCTAGAGATCAAAACAAGAGTAAGCACCAGTTTGATAGGCCACGGTATGACAATAAAAATAAAACCCCACAATTCGATGAAAGGAAATCTGATGAAAGAAAATCTTTCAACCAAGGAAGGAGGTGGTGTAAAAATTGTAAGATGAACAATCATGACACTGACCATTGTAGAAGGAAACCTCCTCATTGTGCTGCTATGACATCTGGAAAAAAGGAAAAAAAGGTCAAACCTGCGGAACTACAGGAACCATACCACCCCCCAGTGTGTGAAGATGTAATCTGTAATGGTGTCACCATAAGGTGTTTATATGATACAGGTTTAGATTATGATTCCGTTGTGAGTTCTCACCTGGTGCAGGCAGATCAATACACCACAGAAACAGTGGAGATTCAAACTGCAACCAAGGATGTAGCTACCATGACACTTCCCGTCGCCCGGATAAAGGTGAAAACGCGATATGTGGAAGGAATCATAAAAGCAGCAGTGATAAATGAGCCAATCTACCCTCTGATATTGGGGTGTAGATATGTCTTCTTGGGGAATCCCAAGAGACCTGTGATATTGGCAACAGTGCAGACCAGATCACAGTCTAAAAAGGAGGAGGATAATCCAATAAATACTCATCCAGATGAGATGAGGAAGGCACAGGCGGAGGACAAAACACTCAAGCCGTGTTTCAAGAAGTTGCCCAATATCTCATACACCTCCAGGCAAGGGAGAGATTTTATATGAAGAACAAGCTGATTTATAGGAAGGCTGGATCTGAATCCAATGGTCACGGACAGCTGGTCCTTCCCACTTCATATAGGACTAAAGTGTTGGAACTAGGGCATGCGATTCCCTTCAGTGGTCATATGGGGATCAGCGCAACAGGACAGCGTATAGCTTGTCACTATTTCTGGCCAGGGATAACTGAAGATATCAAACGATATGTAAAATCCTGTCCAGAGTGCCAACGAGTAGCACCTAAGCATTGGACTGCACCAGCAACTCTGGGGGAAATGCCCATAGTGGGAACACCCTTTGAGAGAGTTGCCGTGGATCTTGTGGGACCTCTCACTCGAACTAAGAGAAGGAACAGCTACATTCTGACTCTGGTGGACACTTGTTCTATGTGGGGAGAGGCGGTAGCCCTGTCATCGATTGACTCTAAACATGTGGCAGAGGCATTACTCACAATTTTCACAAGGTTAGGCTTTCCCAATCAAATCTTGACTGATAATGGCTCTCAGTTCAAGGGGAAACTAACAGAAGAAGTTTTCAGGATCTTCCAGGCCAAACACTTCCATTGTAGTGTGTACCATCCCCAAGGGAACGGCCAAGTGGAAAGATTTAATGGCACGTTGATGTCGATCCTGAGAAAGTTGGCACACGAAAAACCAGATACATGGGACCAGTACCTTCACGCCGCCCTCTTTGCTTATCGGGAGGTACCCCATAGTTCAACCGGTATGGCCCCGGCAACATTATTATTTGGAAGGCCAATAAAAGGTCCACTCGAAGCGCTGTTAAGAACGTGGACTGATGAAAAGGCAGAGGAAAATATTACATCCTCATACCAATATGTGAATGAGCTGACCACTCGTTTAAAAACTGGCTGGAAACTTGCCAATGAAAATTTGAGACAAGCCAGGAAAAAACATGCTGCCTATTACAACAGGAAAGCTAAAGACAGAGATTTGGCTGTGGGAGAGAAGGTACTGCTTCTTCTACCCGGTAGTCAGAATAAGTTACAAATTGGATGGCAAGGTCCATATACAGTTCTAGAGAAGGTGTCTAGAACCAATTATAAGATAGATAAGAAGGGGAAAGAAAAAATCTATCATGTGAATCTCCTGAAGAAATATTTGGAAAGAGAAAATCAGGAAGAGACACACTTGTTGACCTTGTCCATTGCCATGGAGATGAAAAAGGAACCACTTTCATCATTTGAATATCCATTACACCCCTGTGAGACAGCGGCACAGGTGAAAATCAGTACACATTTAACGAAAAATCAGAAAGAGAGAGTGCAACAGGTTCTAGATAATCATACAGAGGTGTTAACAGACCGACCGGGGCATACAAACTTATTGGAATATGATATGAAACTGATAGACCCCACACCTGTCTGTATGAAACCCTATTCGATTCCTTTTGCTAAGGAGAAAGCTTTGAAGGAAGAGATAGACTATTTGTTGAAGGAAGGAATTATTTCACACAGTGAATCTTCGTATAGTTCCAGTGTGGTGCTCTTAAGGAAACCCTCTGGAGAACATAGACTCTGTATAGATTACAGGAGACTGAATGCTATCACAGAAGGACAGGTGGATCCATTGCCGGATACAAATCAGTTGTTTGCCAGGCTAAATAAAGCTAAATATTTCTCAAAAGTGGATCTGAGTAAAGGATACTATCAGATTCCAGTAAAGCCTGAGGTTAGACCATACCTAGCTTTTAGTACCTCAGAGGGACACTATGAGTTTAACAGATTGCCATTTGGATTGAAGAATGCGCCTAGTGTCTTCTCTAGAATGATGAGAAAATTGTTGGATCCTCTGAATAACCCATGCATCACAAATTTCATGGATGATATCCTTATAGCAACAGAAACATTTGAGGAACACATTGACTCTCTGAACATGCTGTTTAATCGACTTAGAGAAGCGAATTTAACAGCCCGACCAACCAAATGTTGCGTTGGATGTAAAGAATTAGAATTCTTGGGACACACAGTCCATCAGGGAAACATGACCCCTGACCCCAAGAATTTAGAGAAACTAAAGAAAGCCCCGAGACCACAAACCAAGAAAGACGTGAGATCCTTTGTCTCATTATGTGGTTTCTACCAAAAGTATATCAAAAACTTTAATTCCATATGTGCACCGTTAACTGATTTGACACGTAAAGGAAATCCAGATCGAATTACATGGACATCACAATGTGAATTGGCTTACCAGGAATTGAAGGAAAAGCTCACAAGCAAACCTATTTTGAAATTACCTGACTTAAGTCAAGAATTCATTGTAAGGACGGATGCCAGTAATATCGGGTTAGGTGCGACCCTGTTACAGAAATCAGATGCACTGGATGGGGAATTAAGCCCAGTGGCATATGCTAGCAGAAAGTTGAATAAAGCTGAAACCAATTACTCAACTAGCGAAAAAGAATGTCTTGCAGTAATATGGGCGATAAAGAAATTCAATATTTATCTGTATGGGAAGGCATTTAAGTTGCAAACGGATCACAAACCCTTGTCGTTTCTAGCGCAGGCTAGGCATGAAAATTCTAGGTTACTCAGATGGTCATTACTTATGCAGTCATTTGAGTTTAGCATAGAGTATATTTCTGGAAAAAACAAATCTGGGAGCGGAGTTTTTAAGCCGCCATCCGTGTGATGAGAATCACCGTAAGCCCCAGAAATAATAATAAATTTCTCTATGTGTATATAGAATTATAGACTGACATATAACGTCTGTTTTAAGAGGGGAGAATTTGTCGTGAAACATTCTAAATCCACATAAATAAATTAAAAGGTAAATGTAAAGCCTAACACATAAATTCAATAAAAGGAAAAGAAGAATGGTAAAGAACAGTGCTGTCACAATGACTGTACTCGAGATCCCCCTTTTTCTGCTTCGTCTGCATATTCTCACGCTTTCACGTTTACTAGTAAAGCCTACAGCAGCATACACGCGTTTCAACAAAACAATAAAACGTGTACTGTATTTCTTAGAAAACCTTGAGATACGCAAGCTGATTAATGACCTAAATTAATACTAGCATTAATTTCATTTTATACACTACGTAATGAAAAGACAGATGGACTTAGGATAGATAGAGAGAGAGGGCTGAACGGAGGACGTATGCAACACTAACACGCGTCTCGCGATATAAAATTAATGCCACCCCAAGCGTAAGGCATGAAGCACTAACTTTTTTTTTCAAATAGACAGTGATAAAAAACACTACCAATACACGGTTAGGTTTTAAAAAAACATGTTTAATGCTTATTAGGAAACATGACATTCTACTGTTTTATGTCTGAAATCCTCACATTACCTGACAGACAGTCGAAAAGGCAGGACAGGTGGCGGTTCGAAATCGAAAAAAAGGTAGACTATCCTAGAAAATGCATATTTTGAACGCAGCCACTTAGCTCCATTAAATTTATATATTTGGGTTCCTTAGGACTTGCTGACAAAGAATATGTTAAGTGTTACGCAAATAGTCTAGGAATTAACAAATTATAGCCAAAAGAAAATAGTGAGGATGTCTGACAGCACCAAATCATAATCGCACAGTGGCATGTTTTGAAACCACCATTTTACGGGAAATAGGCCACCATGTTAAATCCGATTTGATTGGAGGGAATGATATGTAAGGCTAAACATGATTAGTCGGATTGCAAATACTATTTTTGGTTGTTAGGGGAAACGTAGGAAGGGTAAATTTTTTCAAAAGCTTTGTAAACATGGCCCTATTGGCTAGACCAGTTAATATAGTTAATTAGGAGCGTCTGTTCAGTGCCACATTTTAAAATAAACTTACTAAGAAACAGTGCGTTGAGATCCAGCACATATTTTTCTAAATAAAAGCCTGGGACAGAGGCAGATCGGAATTTGTGCCATAATTCATCGCCAGTCAACGTATTTGTTTATTATTTCCATGAATTGTGGTAAGATAGACATATTTGATATCTTTTTGATGAAAATTGAATGTGAATTGATAATTTATGTCTGTATATGTGTGTGGTTCAGTAGCAAACATGAGGCAAAGCCTAAATATTGCTCCAACCTGAAAAAAACTTGTTGGCGAGAAGTATATCTGCATGGGATCGCCAAATAATACACTGACACCTATCTTATTGACTAGAAGGAACTAATGCTGGAATTGCAGAGGCGTAGTAACCATTAAGGAGAAGAATACTGGTGTAAATTGTTCCAGATGAAGCTAGCAGTTGGCCTACCGCTCTGAACTCAGTGTTTGTTATGTATTGTGTTCAGTGTGGAAATAGATTATAAATTAGTTCTGAAGTAGGAGGTACAACCTTCTTGTTTCAGGGACCGTGGTCCTAACTTATTGAAGCAGCACCTGGTCTGAGTTTGCTGAATCCAGAGGCTGATAGCATATCCCTTGGTCCAGATAGCGACCAGTGAGGTGTCTCAAGAACACAGTGAAGCAAGCGAGCAGAGGAGACCATTTCCTGCCGCCATCACAGAAGATAAGATTCTGTGGCCAGAGCAGCTCAATTTTATGTGCCCCCTCTAAGATTGACAATATAGTAAATAAAGAGGGACAATAAATTGTTTCAAATGACAGGAACTGTGAACTTTTCCCAATACTTTTTCCACCATAAGCAAACACTTGAAGTCCTGATGACAAAAACAACCTAGCTTGAAAAAGCCAGTATTACCTCATAGTACCACTTCACAACTTACACACATAGGATAATAATAATAAAATATGTCAATACAAAGATCATAACTATAAATTGTGTACATATAACCTGTAATTACATTTGATTGTGATTCCTGGTTCACTGTGTAGTTGAATCAGGATATCTATTATTGAAAGGAATTAATACATATATTTTTAAACTTTAACACTTGACTCATTTAAGATAGTCTTATAGAGTGTTATATGTGTGTGAGAGTCACTGTGTTGTAAAGTGTTGTGGAATAAATTAAATTGTTATCTGTCTGTTGTTGTTGTGACTTACACTTAATCATTTTCGTAACCCTAGACATTCAACGTAGTCATCACAATATTCCAGAATAATTCTGACTGAGGTATAAATGTGATAGCAAGTAAGGTCATCTGTAATACACCACACTTATTAGATACAGATACCTTCACAGCTGATCTCAGTCAGTACACTAAGTCCCCTATAAATATTTATATCATCCCACTTTACCACAATAAGGTCGTCTTGCAGTAAGGCCTATATCTCTGAGTCGTCGTATAACTGTCATTCGAGAGCATTGCCCACGTCTACCCACTATTGCTCTTGCTGTTTGACTTGCCGGGAGAGAACGATTCCTTAGGTGACTCAGCACAATATGACGATCTTGCGCAGGGGTAGTAACTCGTGATTGGCCACTCCGAAGTCTATCTTGGCCACTGCCAGTGGTTCCGTAACGTTCATTGAGACGTACAATAGTGCTGTGGTGGCAATTCATCCTTCTGGCAATGGCCCGCGAGCTCATTCCGGTCTCCAACATACCAATGGCTCGTTGGCGGTCATTTTCAGATAGTCGTGGCATTTCAAGCACATGTACTGGGTGTTTTGTCTCAACGGCCTTTTTATACCGAGTCTACTGCCACAACGCGTACACATTTTCAGGGTCATAGCTGTTGGGAATCGTGTGACACGTGTAACTTTCATTGTTTTCATGTAGTCTTTACACAGACCCGTGGGTTGAATCATGCCCTTTCCATTCCAGCAGCCATTCGCTCTCTACCTCATGACAAACACGGGGAAAATCCATTCCCACACTTTTTTTTCCCCAGCTTCTCGGCATCAGTATATATAATAGTGGCGTGTTTTTAATGTGCTTCAGTATATATTAAAAGTTACAGGAGATGGAACACAACCGAGTTCTTGTACCGCTTAACAGGGGGTATAATCATCATAACTAACGAGTTACATGGTAGATTTGTTATGTCCCTTTCCGTTTGTAATGATAACATCAACAATAAAAAAAAATTGAGTGAGAACAAAGAAACACTCACGACGAAATACGTAGATTAGCTGGTTCGTGTACTCAAGTGAAACGTTCAGTTTCTTTTATGAAACGCCGACAATGATGACGGTTTCGATAATAGCAATGATGCTGAGGCTTAAACATTTTTTTTAAAGACAGACATTGTTACCACTGTGTGATGATGTCACCATGATACAACGTTAAAATATCTCCAAAATTAACGATGAAATGTAGGGTTAAAAATAATGTGTCAGATACTAGGAGACATGCTCGCCCATGCCAGCCCTTCCCACCGCCATTTAAAACTAACAAGTTAGAAGTGCAGACGAAACGTTTTCCCTTTGTAGACGGGAGAGAACGGAGGACACAAAAAAGGAAAAATATGACTGAACACGTGTTTGAAGTTCGAACGGCAAAAAAGACGCAAGTGGGGGTGAAAGGAAAAAAATTCACGTCCCGAGTAACATAAAGTAAGGAAATGGACAAGAAAAGGACATTAGCTCTTGATCGAGACAGTCATTTCTTGGACGTTTTTCGATACTTGGTCTTTATTTGAATGCCGCGGCAAAACACATGAGGGAAGGTTCTCGAACAAATTTCAAAATTGGATAGATAATAAAGAAGATATTGGCAAAAGACTGTATTGTTCATATCATACAAGCGACTGCACTGTTAACCCATGTCACTAAAAGTTACCAAAATCTTGGCCTTGAGTCTGCAAACGTAAAAATCGAGCTGTAATTAAAGAGAGGGAATGTGGTGGAGAATTGTAGCTAAAAATAACTTAGGCAGCAGATTCGTGTAGGAAATGCATGTAGAACCAAGTGTGTTTTTATGAAAAAACAAGTAGAGGCAGACGGACTAACAGACCGTAATACATACTTGACTGAGATTTGACTGAAGTGACTTTTGGTTGGCAATTTGAAAGTTAGGGGGGAAGTCGGCGATTGGTCAACGCATTTTATAGTAGCGGGATAGAGAGGTGAAAGTTTGCCATTCGACATAAGTCTGTTCAGAGACGCAGTTTGAATCCATGGTGGTGTTGATTCCATAAGAATATAACTATATAGTGGGACGCCATCATACGGCCAGCAGCTCAGCTGAGTTTTGCTAGTAAATTTAACTGTGTTCTCAATTCTGAATTCTGGTAAGAATGAACAATATTTATTCTGTATATTTTAATAATTCGAGTGATTGATACTGCCATATTATAAAAATGATTACGACAAGTAAGTGTTCGCTCTAGATCCCCAGCCCTAGATCAGGGTCTAGAGACCTACATACAAAGGAAATATATAGGCACGCCTAATTGAAACTATGAAAAAGGATCTAGTGTTGAGATCAGTGGAACATATCACCTATCTTATTTAATAGCAGGAAGCTATTGAACCTATATCAGATGCAATGTAGTCGTGGGGAACTGATACTATGTGAAACCAACTTGGTAAGATGTGCTGTGTGCTCAGAGAGATCTGACCCAGTCTATGTGGTGTTGTTGTTGTGTAGTGTTGTGTGCAGAAGTGGTTCAGGAAGTAGAGTTCTGACACATGACCAATACTTTTGTTTCAGAACTGTGAGTTTCTATTTGGCACCAAAGCGGTGTCAAATTTTGTAGTAATATATACAAGTGTGGACCAGAGCAGTCTATCATTGTGTCAGAGCAGCCGTATATTGCCCCCAGCACGGAGAGGTGGGGCCACAAGACTGTTGTACAGGATCGACGCAGGCGAGATAAGTTATATCTGGCCTGCTGGACTTTCACCAACGAAATTTTCAACTAATTTATCTCTAATTCACCATAAAATAAAGCCATGACATTGGGGAAATTAAACTATATATATTTATCCCTTAAGTCAACGGACAATGTTTGGCAGTCATAGACTGGGAGTGATTACACCATCCCAACAGCATATCTAGTAATAAGTTCTCCTGTGACTATCTTAATATAATTACTATTAACCAGTCATTTGAAATAATTAAATACACATTTTCCATTTATTATGTCATATGATTTTGCATTCCATTTATGACTCCATAATATTTCTTATGTTCTGACCAACTAAACATTTGGTTCAGAACAAAATAAATTTATCAAAAGATTTAACTTTAAAAACTAAAACAACCTGAGTTAGTTCAGTGTGTTATAAATTTTATTAATATTATTAGACTTCTTAAATATCTGTGTGTGTGTGTGTGTGTGTGTAATTTACCACAACACCTTACATATCAGTACCCTAGATTTTAACGTAGCCACATTCATTAGTAAAAAGGATATGTGTGAGGTCGTAAGTGGTAGTAAGAAGGGCCTTCTGTAATTCACATCTACATTTATCTCAGGAGCCTTCACAGCTGACCTCATACATCACACTAGGTGACAGCAACCATACAATACCATCAAAATCCACTACACACTATGATAATAGTTTACGAGATGTTTTGAAAAAAAAATATATGTAAGATCGGAACTCGTTCGTAACCCGGGGACTGCCTGTATATATATGTATATATATATATATATATATATATATATATATATATATATATATATATATATATATATATATATATATATATATATATATATATATATATATATATATATATATATATATATATATATATATATATATATATATATATATATATATATATATATATATATATATATATATATATATATATACATATATATATAAATATATACACATATATATATACATATATATATATATATATATATATATATATATATATATATATATATATATATATATATATATATATATATATATATATATATATATATATATATATATATATATATATATATATATATATATATATATATATATATATATATATATATATATATATATATATATATATATATATATATATATATATATATATATATATATATATATATATATATATATATATATAGTTTCCCTACAATATTACACGAAGCTGATCCTGACGGAAGACTAATGTTTGTCTGATATTTATTTACTGTTTACCGGCCTCGGGTTTCCCTTCCTTATGTGTTATAAATGTTTATACAATACCAAAACCTACCCTCTGTCCTGTACTTACTGTTCTTAGTCTACTATCATTTACTAGACACAGTATTAAGGTCTTTGATTTGTGTAAGTCTGACCTATACTGTGTAATAGGGGAACAACAGAAGTGATTGCGTCATTAATAGGCTGGACTGCCCATGGTAAATTTCCATAATGTGATTCGCTTGCATAACTAGGCGGGGTTGTCGCACGGAAGGTCCTGGGTTCGAGTCCTGGGTAAGCCACTCACGTCTGTTGTTTTTGTGTTGTCTAGTTTTCTACTTGTTTATTTCTTACGAGTGCCTGAAAACATTCCTTTATGTCTAATATTTATAAATCTGCTTACTCGGAGCAAGCAAGAGGACATGCACACCATCATAGCTGGCAGACGCTGGAGTTGGGTTGGCCATGTCCTCAGAAGTGACTCCGATGCCATCACAAGAACAGCTATGCTATGGACCCCTGAAGGAAAACGAAAGAGAGGCCGACCAAAAACAACCTGGCGGAGGACTGTGGAGGATGAGCTGCAAAGAATGAACCAGAGTCGGGGCACTGTACGAAGGATGGCCACCGACCGAGCAAAGTGGAATCAATTTGTTATTGTCCTACAAGACGCCACTAGGCGTGATGGCCACTGACTGCTTTGACGGTCGGCGGCTAAGGATCAAAGAAAAAAAAAAGAATATTTATAACGCCACAGGATGACTTGGCAGACTTTTGTTGAAGGCCTTATGCTTCGTAGAGAGCTCAAGGGTAAAAGAATGAAGGAATTAACCCCTTCTGTACCAAGCATTTTTTACATTGTACCCAGTCATCAAGATAGACGCCAGTTTTTTCCCACCGGAGATATTTTTAAAACAAGCTGTAAACACACACAAACACACACGCACAAACGCACACACATGTACAAACACCCACACATACATATATATTTATCTATGAGAAAACATCTCTTTATTTAGTTACAGACGTTTGTAAATGGTTGCTTACGTAGAATAGAAAGATTGAAATGGTACAACACGATCATTAAAGGGGAACTGATAGCAAGACCTGGACACGTGTTAGTGGAAGAATAGAAGGAGGCGGCTCTGATGGCGGATAGCACACACATTATGGAAATCTGTTGATGGTGTTACAAGGTAGTACTTGTTGGCGAATCCACGGGGTAAAAGATGTAGAGGTATACCAAAGAAATATTTTTAAGAGAAATAGAGATAGAAGTGAGAAGGATAGAGATGGCTTGGAAAGACCTTGAGCTGATGGCACGTGACAGGAGGACTTGACTTTGTTGAAGGCATATGCTAATTATAGAACTCAGGAGGACTTGACTTTGTTGAAGGCATATGCTAATTATAGAACTTAGGAGGACTTGACTTTGTTGAAGGTTTATGCTAATTATAGAACTTAGGAGGACTTGACTTTGTTGAAGGTTTATGCTAATTATAGAACTTAGGAGGACTTGACTTTGTTGAAGGTTTGTGCTAATTATAGAACTTAGGAGGACTTGACTTTGTTGAAGGTTTATGCTAATTATAGAACTTAAGAGGACTTGACTTTGTTGAAGGAATATGCTAATTATAGAACTTAGGAGCAATGATGATGATGTTAATCCTTTAATATACAAGATATATTAATCTATTTTAAACTTTTGTAACAGTTTCTGAAGAATGTTTTGAGGTGTTGTAATTTTTATATGTTTCAATACCTTTTTAAAATATCGTGTAAAGTGCAGATATTAGGAAATCCGACTATAACCAAATGGGCGTTCGCGGCGGCTCATGGAAGGTCAAAGTAGCAGATTACAGCGTACCTTACGGCTCCTGGGATAGAAAGTTAGTAATCTCGTAGACGCAAATTGAAATTAATTGCCTGTCCACGATTAACTGCGCAATAAAAGCGCGCGCAATAACATTTATTGGGCGGCTTGAACAGGTGGTGATAATATTGATGTTATTATTGGTAGCGGTGATTTAAATTGATTGACATTACCGGTTTTTTTAACACTGTGTCTAAAATAAATCTCTCACCGAAACGATAAAAAATTAAAAACTGTAAAGGCTGTATAAGCATCACGCATGAGCCGGTTGTTTCTTTTTTTTTTAACTTTATAGGAATTGATAAATACATTAAGAATTCGGTTTAATTATAGAGTTACTCGTAGTTCATATTGTGAGGACATCCTTGAAATTACTTCTTGTTCTATTGTTACTTCTAGTGCTGCGGATTTTGAAATTGTAGTGTTACATACAAGTACTTGAAAACTATAATTAAAAAAAAACACACTAATGAAATGATAAATAATTTGGTACAGTTGGTATAAGCGTCAACTCATTAGTCCGTTTGTTGTTAACATTAACTGTAGCAAAGTTGATTTTGCTGGGGAGGTTATGATGGTATCCTAAAAGAATGAAAAGGTGTCTGCTTTAACCGTGTGAGGTCAAGCACATGTAGGTCTCTGACTCTATAAATGATGATGATGAATTATGTGCAGAGAACCTACCGCTACCTTCCTAGGTCTCACACGGTCACTATTCTGGCTCTAGTGTATGGTGTATGGTGTACCTAGTGTCTAGGGGAGAAATAAAATGATGGTACACAAAAGTCAAACACTTTAAGTTCCTATAAAGAAGATAATAAAACTAGCAGTTAAGTTTTTCTTTGAACAAATCTTCTTTACAATTTATTTTGCCTGTCCATTCATAGCTTGTGGACAGGTCTTTGAAAATAAGGACAAGATAGTTTACAGAAAAGAACAATTAAAATTTTTGGGACAATTTGCCCAATAACTAAAAAGTTATTATGTATTTATATATATGTCTTTCCTGTAGGAAATATTAAAAGAATTCACTTTATTCATATAAAGGGAGAGTCACTGTAGATGAGGGCTGTAGTTCATCCTACCCCCATAAATGTCCTGTGTATTATTTTGAAACACAAGAAAATGTCAGGGATGCCCCAGATGTCTAACACATCACCTGGGAGTCCTTGATGAAAGATATTTCAATGTGTAGTTGCAGAAAGTTTCAATTTCACCACTCGCCAAAGCTCCTACTGTTATCTTCGACAGCAAATAAGTCTGGTTGGAGACTGGTTGGCGTTTATTAGTACTCAGCAGGTTTCCTGTCACCAGCCGGCAACAGGAACATAGACCCTCTGCAACAAAAGGACACCCTGGCCTTTTATCTCTGATCACTTATTCTAACACTTAATTTCCTACGTGGGTATGGGGTCAGCCTCGCGTGCCTTACAAGTGCACTAGCCCCGAATTGTACAGGACTCCCACCTTGCTGTGACCACACCTTAGGTCCTTATAGCAGATACGCCACTGTACGTTCACATACCTTTCCTCAGTACAATAATGTGGAGTAACCACATTTCCTTTGATATGATATTCTCTTCTTTTCATTTTCAAATTTATTTGCTTCAGGCATGTTAAACAGTGTTCATTGAACACAGAGGCTTACTAATCTATTTTAATACAATAATATGACACCATAATCATAACAACATACATCAGTTAGATACCGTTTAATGTGAGGACTCAACAATGTCTGCTACCGGCATGTCCTTCACTTTTTCCCAATAGCAGTATCTAACTTTGTAGTTGGACCAAACATATTAAATTTCATAAAATATCCTTACCACAATCAAGAAATATATAAACAAATGACGCTGACTGTGTGAAGACATGGCCTCAGCTTCCTCCGAACTGCACAGACTGTGAAGTTATTCTTTATTTAAGTTTAAAATTAGCACAGCTGTTTCTCAGCGTATCTGAATACAATTTTAGTTCAACTGGCAATGAATAGTCAAAGCCTTTTGCTAATATTTACTAGCACTGGCTAATCGAAACGTTCGACTACTTGAATTCAAAAGCAGTTTGAATGAAAAACCAAAATAATTTCGAACAATTTCTGCGTCTGGTGGTCGTTTGGCCAGTCTGCTTTTGTCATGCCCAATACAAAAAGATGTTTCGTTTAGGATTACATTTTTCCTACCGCTCCCCTTTTCAGTCATACTCTTTTTACCCAAACGAATTTGAATGTACCTCCCTGCCTCTTTTCCAAGCTCGCGTCCCCCTAACGTTACAAAAAAACATAAGCAGGAACGCCAGTCTGTCTGGTAGAGTGTCCGTAGATATTAGTATTTCTTCAATAACTTCTCTAATTCTGGGACTATCATATTATTTAAAGTACATTCTTACTCAGCGAACTCTACGTCATACTACCATATAATTTTTATGGGAAACTACATAACGGTTTAAAATTTCCAATTTATGTCATCGTCAATCGTCAAATAAAATTTGCACAAGACCGCCATCTTTCTCTCCCTCATCTCACTAGCATGTATTTTTCAAATAACTAACTTGTTTTAGTTACGTCAGAAATGCTACCACTAGGAGAAAAATAAAATTGTCTGCGTGGTTTTGCCTTGGCTGGCTTTTCCACAGCGTGTGTATATGCATTGCAGACTGTGTCAGCGAAGCGGGGTGTTGACGGGGCGGGTTAAGAATAGGCGTTAATAATTAGTATTGTATCGTGTAATACTACCAAACAATGTAAGGATTACTACTAAATTTTGCGTTAAAGTTGACAGAAAGCGTTAATTCAGATAGTTATTTTGCGGCACGCTTCCGCCAATCGTTAATTATAAGGCTAGACTACAAAGTGTATGCAGCAGATCGGGCAAATGTTAAATATTAGTAGTGTTTCTCGAAAACGAAACTAAAAGCGTGTCAGACTATTACCGTGAAATCGATCTATAGGCTTAGCACTGTGCAAAAAGCAGCGTTGCTGGCGTCGAAGATGCCAACCGTCAGACACATGCGGGCTAATGTATTTATTATCGTTTTATGCCTAAATCTTACTGAATTGAGCGTTTATTCTCGCAGATTTTGCTACACACCTCCAATCCTAAAACATGCATTCATTTGCAGGTTATAATATGCGAGATAACTTAGCTCCATGAAGTCTTACTCGTTTTTCTGATCTTCATCATAAGGATGTCTGCTGAAAAAGTCTGCGCCAACGTTCAAAGGGCCGGGAATGTATTCTATCAGAAATGAGTATGGTTGCAACAAGAGAGACCATCTCAATAATCTGGAATTTTCATGCTTGGCCTGTGACAAGAACACGAGGGGTGAATGATCCGTTTGGGTCACAAATATCCTGCCATATAAATAAATCTGGAATTTCTTTATAGACCATATTAAAGCGAGACATTCTTTTTCACTTGTTGAGTAATTTTTTTCCGCATTGTTCAACTTGCGGCTAGCATAAGCGACTGGGTTCAATTCCCCATCTTGTGAGGAGGACCTTTGCAACAATGTAGCGCCCAGGTCCACATTGCTTGCGTCACTTCTCACAATAAATTCTTTATTCACGTCAGGCAATTGCAACACTGGCCTGCTTGTAAGCTTCCCTTTAACTCCCGGTAAGCCAATTCACACTGTGCTGACCAAATTATAGTATCAGGTTGACCTTTGCGAGTTAAATCCGTCAAAGGAGCACATATAGAGTTAAAATGTTTGATATACTTTTGGTAGAAACCACACAAAGACACGAAAGATCGCACATCTGTTTTTGTGTGTGGTCTAGGTGCGCTTTTTAATTTTTCCAGATTCTTGGGGTCAGGGGTCATGCTACCCTGATG
This sequence comes from Oreohelix idahoensis, assembly GCA_024509875.1. Classification (NCBI taxonomy): domain Eukaryota; kingdom Metazoa; phylum Mollusca; class Gastropoda; order Stylommatophora; family Oreohelicidae; genus Oreohelix; species Oreohelix idahoensis. The sequence goes on from JAMPIV010003285.1 coordinate 172,266, forward strand.
TACTGTATGTCCCAAGAATTCCAACTCTTTACAACCAATACAGCATTTTGTTGGCCTAGCGGTTAAGTTAGCCTCTCTGAGTCTATCAAACAGCATATTCAAAGAGGTAACGTGTTCCTCAAATGTTTCCGTAGCAATGCGGATATCATCCATAAAATTCGAAATACAGGGATTTTTCAGGGGATCCATCAATTTTCACATCTTCCTAGAAAACACGCTCGGGGCATTTTTCAAACCAAATGGTAACATGTTAAACTCATAATGACCTTCCGAGGTGCTAAAAGCTAAATAAGGTCGAACCTCAGGCTTTACTGGAATCTGGTAATAGCCTTTGCTAAGATCCACCTTAGAAAAATATTTTGCCTTGTTCAACCTGGCAAAAAGTTGAGTAGTATCAGGTAATGTGACAGCATTCAGTTTCCTGTAGTCTATGCACAGTCTATGTTCTCCTGATGGTTTCCGCAACAAAACCACACAGGAACTATAAGGAGACTCACTGTGAGAAATAATCCCTTCTTTTAACAAATAGTCAATCTCCTCTTTCAAAGCTTTTTCCTTAGCGAACGGAATAGAATAGGGCCTCATACAGATAGGTGCTGGGTCTAGTAGTTTCATATCATATGACAACAAATTTGTGTGTCCCGGTTTATCCGTTAACACATCTGTATGTTTCTCAAGGACCTGTTGAACCTTCTCTTTCTGTTCTTTTGTCAGGTGATTACTGATTTTCACCTGTGCAAACGTTTCACTGGTTTTCAGTGGATATTCAACCGCGGAGAGAGGTTAATTTTTCATCTCGGTTGCAACAGACAAGGCCATTAAATGTGTTCCCTCCTGGATTTGTCTGTCCAGATATTTCTTCAAAAGGTTCACATGATAGACTTTCTCCTTTCCCTTTTTGTCTATCTTATAATTTGTTCTGGATACCTTTTCCAAAACTGTATATGGCCCTTGCCATCCGATCTGAAGTTTATTGTTGCTGCCTGGCAATAGAAGAAGTACCTTCTCCCCTACCGCCAGTTCTCTATCCTTCGCCTTCTTATTATAATATGCAGCATGTTTTTTCCTGGCTTGTCTCAAATTTTCATTTGCCAGTTTCCAACTAGTTTTTAAACGAGTGGTCAGTTCGTTCATATATTGGTATGATGAGGGAACAGTCTCCTCTGCCTTCTCATCTGTCCAGGTTCTTAACAAAGCTTCCAACGGACCTTTTATAGGCCTCCCAAATAAGAGTGTTGCGGGTGCCATTCCAGTTGAATTATGTGGTACTTCCCGGTAGGCGAACAATGCGGCGGGCAAGTAGTGGTCCCACGTATCAGGTTTCTCATGTGCCAGCTTTCTCAGGATAGAAATGAGAGTCCCATAGAACCTCTCTACCTGGCCGTTCCCTTGGGGGTGATACGGACTACAATGAAAGTACTTGGCTTGAAACAACCTGAAAACCTCTTCAGTTAGCTTCCCCTTGAACTGAGAGCCATTATCAGTCAAGATTTGATGCGGGAAACCTAACCGTGTGAATATCGTAAGTAATGCCTCTGCCACATGTTTCGAATCGATTGATGACAGGGCTACCGCCTCTCCCCACATAGAACAAGTGTCTACCAGAGTAAGGATGTAACTGTTCCTCCTCTTGGTCCGAGTGAAAGGTCCCACAATATCCACTGCAACTCTCTCAAAAGGGGTTCCCACTATGGGCATTTCCCCAAGAGTTGCTGGAGCAGTCCAATGCTTTGGAGCTACCTTCTGGCATTCGGGGCAGGATTTCAAATATCTCTTAATGTCTTCCGTTATCCCTGGCCAGAAATAATGACAAGCTATACGCTGTCCTGTTGCGCTAATCCCCATGTGACCACTGAAGGGGATAGTATGACCTAACTCCATTACTTTCTCCCTATATGAACTAGGAAGGACCAGCTGTCCGTGACCAGCAGAACCAGTGCCGGCCTTCCTGTATAGCAATTTATTCTTCATATAGAATTCTCCTTTATTAGGAGGAGTATGGCTCTTTGGGAGTTTCTTGTAACACGGCTTCAGTGACTTATCTTCAGCCTGTGCCTTTCTCATCTCCTCTGGATGAGTATTTATGGGTTCATCTTCTTCCTTTTTGGATTGTGATCGTGTCTGGTCTGTTGCCATGATCACAGGTCTCTTGGGATTCCCCAAAAAGACATATCTACACTCCAATATCAGAGGGTAGATTGGGTCATTTAACACTGCTGCCTTGATTACTCCTTCCACATATCGCGTCTTCACATTTATCCTGGCGATGGGAAGTGTCATGGTCGCTACGTCCTTGGTTGCAGCTTGGATCTCCATTGTTTCTGTGATGTATTGATCTGCCTGCACCAGGTGAGAACTCACAACTGAATCATAATCTAATCCCGTATCATACAAACACCTTATGGTGACTCCATTGCATGTTACATCTTCACACACTGGGGGGTGGTAAGATTCCTGCTGTTCAATAGAGTTGACCTTTACTCCCTTCCTCCCAGTTTTCATGGCAGCGAAACTTGGAGTTTTCCTTCTACAATTTTCAGTGTTATGGTTGTCCATCCGACAATTTTTACAATACCTCTTTCCTTGGTTAAAAGGTTTTCTTTCATCATTCCTTCTATCATTAAATTGTGAGGGTCTATTCTTAAACTCATTTCGAGGCCTATCAAAGTTCTGCTTATTTCTATTATCGAATTTGTAATGGTTTTGAGGGGCCTTACTCTGATCTATTTGTTTCTTCTTTGTGCCAGCTACCTCTGCCTGGGCTGCCTGATACCTCTCAGCGAGATTTATTATCTCACCCAGCCTCTCCGCACCCTGTTCCATGAGAAACTTTCTCATGTCTGGAGCCATGGACTCTCTCATCTGTTCAATGAGTATCATCTCTTTGAGATCTTGGGTTTTCCCCAAAGTAGCTGTTGCGTGGGTGGTTTTACTGGTATTGGAGGGTCCTTCGTTCGATTATTATAAGTTTAGTTGGGATTCTTGCTTATATATCATTACACCACTTGTGTCCAAGCAAACCCCAATTCCGTACGAACTCATCCATTATTACTATAAACTTCTTACAAGAAAGAGTTCATCAGGTCAAAGGACCGTCAACAATGCAAGTTGAAGCAATCAAACGTAATCAAAGGAATGTGGGTAAGCCTTCGATTCGAGTCCAATATTTATTACAAGTTGACGCACGAAGACAGTTCACATCGGTATACATTCATATATAGTCATTAGAAATTACATGCATAGTATTCATGTCCGTCCGTGTCAAAACAATATGTCAGAAGAACATCGTGGCTATATACGTGCGCTGTTGTAGTCAACAGCCAGAAATGAGCACATGAGTTCTTGACAGCTACAATTTGAATCATAATGCGATTCTCCTTCCATCATTAGTTTAATTTAATTAATCTCATACTTATATTAATAACCAACTGACCCTGAGTTCTACATCGATTCATATATCTAATTTAGGCTATATACTCAGCCTTTTTTTCCTTGGAAGAAATACAAGACACGACCTTCTTGCTTGACGGATAGCGTAACAAGGGCCATGTAACCAAGTCACCCAGCGTGACCTTCCCAACGCGAATGCGTCATAATCTCCGCATATATTTCGCGTTCAGTATACCGTAAAATATCGACATATTCTATAAATGTTAATGACCCCTAACGTTGCGCATGGCTAAACCCCAGCAGACGCCGTCATTTAAAATAACACTGTAACAGATTTCCTGTCAGACGGGGGAAAAAAAATCTATTAGATAGATTTTTTTTTTTTGAATAATATTAATCAAATTATCAAAAATTTAACAAAACCCGACGTATGACCTACGATGTTCTATCTAGAACAGTGTCGTGGTCATGTCAGTAATATCTTATAATAAAATCAACGTCATATCATACATATAACTTATATTAAACAAGGAAATGTCACTGTCACTAACTAATTAACTAATTAATTTGTTGTATGTATCGACTAACTAATAATGTGAGGTGTTATTAAAATTATTCTAACTAACTAAAATTAAAATAATTAATTATAGTATGTACGTATGGTACTAACTAATTACTATCTAATTGAAGAAAATGAGAAATAGTATGAGAGTAAAAGAAATAAAAATTGAGAAGTACGGACAATTAAAACCAAATATTAAAGTATACATTAAATTAGAATGCGTGTGAAAATGAAGTGTAAGGATAGATACCTAATTAAATTAACGCAATCAGAAGAAAGGAACAAAAAAAAAATTCATACATTTTAACTATAAATATGAAATGTCATAATGTAATATCTATTACCTTGATAATTACACTAATTAAAATATTAATTGGTGTGATATTATTTTGTTTCATCTTTTCTTTGTATATTTTATTTTTTTTATTTCATCACACTTTAACTTTATTTCATTATATATTAATTTAATAACTAGAAAATTTAACAATATCGGACATGAAGATCCAATCGTTGTTATATCCTGTTGACTTGTATGAAAGTTCATTAAGACACAAGGTTCATATTATCGAATTATGATATGATTATCCAATCATCGTTAGTTCCTTTATTAAAACTTTGAATGTAATTGAATCAGTCATCACAGTATATGTCCCTACTACATCAGAGATTGTTCCTTTTTAACGGTTTTCAATCGAAATGAGTGATACGCAAAGTGGAAGTGAAGTCCAAATTTTCAAACGATCCGTAAAACTTGATATTTTGATCACGATAGATTATTTCGAAATGTCCTTATTTAAGTAGGAAGTGCAAATGAAGTGTTGTATATTCTGACGTGGCATTGATACAATTCATTGCAAATGTAATGCTTGATTAGTCAGAAAATTTGAAATAGTAATATTCATTCAGAATCCGTAGGATGTCTGGACAACGTATCGGCTATGACGTTCTCAGTTCCTGGTATTGACTGTATTTCGAACTCGTAAGGTTGCAACGTAATAGCAAAGCGTGCAAGTTTAGCACTTTTATGGTTTGAACGACGTAATGCTGCTACAGATTTCTGATCAGTCTGGATCAAAAATGGAGATCCCAGCAGAAATTTTTCTAACTTGGTAATTGCCCAGATTACGGAGAGCAATTCTCGGTCTACAGTCGAGTATCTAGTCTCTGGAGGTTTCAGCTTGCGTGAGATGTAAATTACAGGGTGAAGGACTTCATCATGATATTGGAGTAGACAAGCCCCGAGTCCGTAATTACTCGCATCTGTACGTAGAACAAACTTTTTAGAAGCATCTGGTAATCTTAAAACAGGTGGGCATGAAAATATGTTTAAGATAGTGCGAAAAGTTTTGTCACATTCGTCTGTCCAATTTATCCTTACTGGCATGTTCTTCTTTAGTAACGATGACAGGACAGCCGTGATGGATGATAGGTGAGGTACAAATCTGCTATAGTATTGGATCAAACCTAACAGACTCCTAACCTGTTTCTTCGTTTGAGGAACAGATAAATTTAATATTTTAGAAACCGTACTGGGAATTGTTTGGATACGTCCTGATCCAATAATGTGTCCCAGGAATGTTATCTCATTACACGCTATTTGAATTTTAGTTGGTTTAGCGGTTAAATGGTTATCCCGCAATATTTCCAAAACTGATTTAAGACCCAAAAAATGTTCCTCAAATGATGAACTAAACAAATATATGTCGTCAATGTAGGTAATTATATCTGATCTACCTGATAAAATTTTTCGCATCATGCGAATAAAGGTAGCTGGAGCATTCATTAGCCCAAAAGGCATCACGTTCCACTGGTAAAGACCTTGTGGAGTTGAGAATGCTGTGTAGTATTTGGCTCTTTCGGTTAGTGGAATCTGCCAATAACCTTTGGTTAAGTCAATTTTAGTGAAAAGTGTAGCATTGGATAGACGAGGAAGTAAATCGTCAAGGATAGGATTTGGTTCGCTATCCGGTACTGTCTGCGCATTAAGTTTCCTATAGTCAACACATAAACGTATGTTGTTGTCCTTTTTCCGGACAATGACTAAAGGAGAAGAAAATGGAGATGTACTAGTCTCAATAATACCTAATGATATCATCTGTTCGAGTTCCTGAGATGTTTTACTCAGAAAATGTAGAGGTACAGAATAAGGATGAACACGAATTGGTGTATTATCGTTAAGAATAATATCGTGACTAATTACAGATGTGCAACCCGGTACATCCGTTAACACATCTGGGAGAGATTGTAGAAGATCAGCAACGCGTTGATGCTGTTGCGGTGTAACCATAGAAGAAATGGTCACATCACGCCAAGATTCAGTAGATTGGACAATAAGTACAGGTAAAGGCATCTGCACTTCAGGAAAAGAAGATTCTTCCTCCTGTATAACAGATAGATTAGAATAATGACAAGTAGATACAGTATTGTCATCTAATTCATGAAAAATTGACTGTAAGTGTATAGGACGTGTATGAAATTGCTTGAGCATATTAATATGGAATATCTTTCTGTGTCCCTTGATATCTAAGACGTAATCAACGTCTGAAATTTTATCAGTAACCTTATAAGGACCAGTCCATGAGATCAATAACTTATTGTTATTGTGAGGGAGTAATACATAAGCCTCATCACCTGGGAATAATTGGTGTAATCGTCTAGATCGATTTTGTATAGATCGAGCCTTAGCTTTTGCAGCCTCAGAAGAAGCTGTTGCCAATTGGCAAGACTCAATAATATTATTCCGAAGATTAATCACATACTCATAAGATGACTGAGTGTCCTGCGTCATCTCTGCATCAATTAATAAATCTTTTATCAGTCCCATAGGACCTCTCGGAGGGGCACCAAAAACTAACTCAAAGGGAGAGAAGCCAGTTTGTTCATGTGGCACCTCTCGGTAAGCAAACAGGACAGCTGGGAGTGCTCTGTCCCAGTCCTGAGGGTGTTTAACAGTAACCTTATGTAAAAGTTGCTTAAGCGTACGGTTAAGTCTTTCAACTGCACCGTTACTCATGGGATGATAAATGCTACTCAAATTCCTATCAATGATCCAGGTTTTCATTACCTCGTTCATGGTATCGGATATAAACTGCGACCCATGGTCAGATAATAATTTTCTAGGAAACCCTATTCTAGAAAAAATTAGATGTAGTGCATCAGCTACATCAGTGGTAGTGGTGGTCTTCAATGGAATGGCTTCTGGCCATCGTGTGCATAAATCAATGCACGTGAGAACAAATCTATGTCCTCTCGCAGATGGTAGAAGTGGACCAATTATATCTATGGCCATCTTGTCAAAAGGTCGTACTGAGATATCGCAAGCCTGAATAGGCGCCGTGTGAAAAGCTCCACGTGCTTTCACTTCCTGGCATGTAGTACAAGAACGTACATACTGCGAAATATCCCGTGATACTCCTGGCCAAAAGAATGAAGACAATACTCGAGATCGTGTTCGAGTATATCCCATATGTCCTGCACACTGCGAGTCATGCGCGTGTTGAAGAATGTACCGTCTAAAACCAGCCGGTACCATCACTTGTTGTTTTACCTGTGATTTATCACTAAAGCATCTAATCAGTATATCATTTTTAACAATAAACCAATGTTTGTTATTATTCCCTGATGTTAAATTATCAACCTTATTAACTAGGTTAAAAAATTTATTTAGAGATTTGTCATTTTTTTGTTTGTTTGCAAATGATTCCCTGTCAATAGGTGAATTGACCTCAATATCCTCCTGTTTCTCTGCATCCATCTTATTATCATTGACACTCTCCATGAGCATAGTCTGAGCTCTAGTTGTCACGGCGTTTCCAGTGCATAGATTGTGTCTCTCCCATTCAATAATATCTTCTGGTGAACAATCCTTGCTGCCGTGTATGCGACCCACCATAAGGTCTGCAATCGGCTTTTTCAGCATGCATACCTTCACGTTACCTGTGAAAAAAGGTGTTTTAACATGGATAATAGCTGTGGGGTAAAACTCAATAGTTCCCCCAAAAGTCATGCAACGGACATATTCCCCCGTTGCACAGCTAGGATGTACAAGCGACTGTCGCACTCCAATGGTTGTGGACCCCGAGTATCTCAATACAGAGACTATAGAACCGTTAAATATCCCTCTGTTAAAAATCAGGGAGCCTGTTCCATCATTGGCTGCAAGACCTACTTCTGGTGGAATGTGTCCGCAGTTTAGCACTGTCTCCTTTGCCTTCTGAAAAATAAGATTGCATTGTGGGCAACTATTCGCCACGTTATAATTAATAGCAAAGCATGCAGCAGAAGAATTCATTGTATTATCGTTAGGTGGAACCTGAACCTTAGGGGTGATATCATTTGTAACTGCTGCCCCGGTATTATGGTTATAATGTGAAGATCCACGAGAATGAGAACGATTACGAGAATAATTAGTTGAATTATCCCGTTGTCGTCTATTGTAATTGTTATCTCGATGTCTCGAGTTATAATTATCGCTATTCTTCCAATTGTTACCATTATTATATTGATATGACCGATTATAACTTGAGTTACGTGGATTACTGTTGTATCTTGACTGAGGTGAATAATTTCTGTTTTGTTGTCTTCCTCTATTAAAGTTATTGTTAAAGTTATTCTGTCCCTTATGAAAATTAATGTCATAGTTTCCTTTGAATCTACCTCTGTCTACACTGTGTGTTCTTGGTTTGTTATTACTATGATATGCCATATTGGAGGCTACAGGAAGTGGTTCTCTTATCAACGAGCCAGAAATATTAGCATTCGGATGAGCTGTGCAGTAATTTAAAGAAATTTTTTCTAACTCATCAATAGATTCTGGTTTTCTTTCTTGCAGATAAGCAAAGAATGGTGGGCTGACAGAAGATAACACTTTATCCCTCAATAACAAATCGACTAACTTGTCGTAAGATTTGTTGACACCTGCCAGTTCAACCCATCTGTTAAAAGTATTGCGTATGTTAGCAATAAATCCCGTAAAATCTTTATTATTATCTGGCAATAAACTTTTGAAACGTAATCTACATGCCTCTTCGTTCAAATGGAACCGACGTAATAACAAATTCTTAATGGCCTCATAGTCTGTGGCTAATGTAGGATCAATATTTTGTGCTGCACTTGCAGGTTCGCCATCCAGAAATTCCTTAAGTTTAAGTGCCCATGCAGTTTTGTCAAGGTTATTGACCTTACATATATCCTCAAAGCGCGCCAGCCATGATGATAGGTCATCCACGTGTAATTTGAACGGTGGTAGCTTAAAGTAATAATTGCCCTTAAGTCGGTTGGAAGAAGATCCCGATTGAGCATTATCATTTTGGCTTGCTGCAGCACCCTGCGAATTACGTTTTGCTGTTTCCAATTTAAGCCGTTGCAATTCCATTTCTTGCTGCAGTATGATTTCCTGTCGTTTCAATTTATTCTCTTCTTCAATCCGTAGGATTTCATCTCTTGCCACCTTTCTTTCTTCCTCTTCCTTAGCAATAGCTTTCTTTTCAGCCTCTTTTCTTTCAAGTTCTTCCATCTCTGCCTTAGCAATAGCTTTCTTTTCAGCCTCTTTTCTTTCAAGTTCTTCCATCTCTGCCTTAGCAATAGCTTTCCTTTCAGCCTTTTTTCTTTCAAGTTCTTCCATCTCTGCCTTAGCAATAGCTTTCCTTTCAGCCTCTTCTGCCTTATGGTTCGCAAGATGTTGTTCCGCAAATTCCAGGAGTGCATCTCCCTTTTTGTTACAATCTTTTCCAATTTTAATGAAATGATCCAAGGTAAGCATTCTTGAAGTTGAATTATTTAAGTATTCAATTACTTATGTCTAGTAATCACCAATAGAATCTATGTCGATAATTCTAATTACTCAAAGAATGAATAATCAATATAAGAAATTGCAATATTCCTGTATTGTTATTTATAAGTTCCACAAATCTATAATATTTTGTAAAAATATTATATATACCCACTAATATCTATCATAAATAGTTATGATAGTTAGTTATATAAGGTGCTGAAATTATATCATGCACTTAATATTAATATTCAATAATTATGAGTATTATTCGTAAATAATTAGGTTATTTAATCTTAATTGCCACTAAGTTCTCAATGTAGTACCGAGAAAGTGTACTAATTAACATTAAATATGTCTTAATATGTTATAAAGTTATAATAATTAAGCATAGTATATTATGCCATAATCATGAGCAATAAAATGCATTGCCCATTTCTTGGACCATCACTTCAAATTGGTGCAAAGTCCCTAATTCCTCTTTAAAACTCATAAAAATTTAATCATATTCATCTGCACTATTATTAATGAAGAAATTATAGCATTAATATTAAATTATAGAAGGATGAAATGAAGACAAACAATACAATGTGTTAACCAAGGATTACAGAACAGTATTACCATACGACAAGACATTTTCACAATAAAAAATGCATTTACAACTAAGTTGACTAGACCGGAAGTGAGAATTAAAGAATGAACTGAATAGATAATTAACCTGCGTACACAAAAATTAGTGACGTATACATGGACTCATTAACGGTTGTACAACAAAAATATAAACTGAAAGATAGTAAGGTCAGAAAAAACACGATAGATTACCAACATTGTTACAAAACTGAATAAAAATTAGAACCAAATACACTAGAATACCACAGTTATAACACGACTATACAACTAACATGCAAGGTGAATTAATGCAAGACCGAACGACACGATCACCGATATCCGACGCGTTCTTCGCGAAATGCTATTAATTCACGGCCTTAAGAAACATTCAGAATGAATATCGGCATCCTTAGAGCCATGTTATTCATTCCAAACCGCCGCCCATCCATACCCGCTACATGTAAAAGACAGAAACAATATTTAACATGGCTACGAAAATGAAGAACATGGCATTATCGGACAAATAGGATTAACTTATTGTAACCTTCAAATAAGTTACTTATCTTTTTGCCTCGATAGATTCATACAATGCTTGCTTCGCCAACGGACAGTAGGACCTATATTTCATGCTCATGTTGATTGAATCTATTTTCTAATGTTCGATTAAGCGTTTATAGATAATCTTCTTCAAAGACCTTGAAAGGCGGCTGCCATCACTACAGCTGATTTATCCTGTTGTCAAGGGGGTGTGACGTCATCGGTGTAGATACAAAAAGTGTTCATTTCGCTCGAAGGAAAATTATTTCTTTCAACTCGATAATCTTTGAGTATTTTTTTTACAATGAAATTCCAGTTCTTCACCACATCGGCCACCACTGTTGCGTGGGTGGTTTTACTGGTATTGGAGGGTCCTTCGTTCGATTATTATAAGTTTAGTTGGGATTCTTGCTTATTTATCATTACACCACTTGTGTCCAAGCAAACCCCAATTCCGTACGAACTCATCCATTATTACTATAAACTTCTTACAAGAAAGAGTTCATCAGGTCAAAGGACCGTCAACAATGCAAGTTGAAGCAATCAAACGTAATCAAAGGAATGTGGGTAAGCCTTCGATTCGAGTCCAATATTTATTACAAGTTGACGCACGAAGACAGTTCACATCGGTATACATTCATATATAGTCATTAGAAATTACATGCATAGTATTCATGTCCGTCCGTGTCAAAACAATATGTCAGAAGAACATCGTGGCTATATACGTGCGCTGTTGTAGTCAACAGCCAGAAATGAGCACATGAGTTCTTGACAGCTAAGTTTTGTCTCATCGTGCTATTCTCCTTCCATCATTAGTTTAATTTAATTAATCTCATACTTATATTAATAACCAACTGACCCTGAGTTCTACATCGATTCATATATCTAATTTAGGCTATATACTCAGCCTTTTTTTCCTTGGAAGAAATACAAGACACGACCTTCTTGCTTGACGGATAGCGTAACAAGGGCCATGTGACCAAGTCACCCAGCGTGACCTTCCCAACGCGAATGCGTCATAATCTCCGCATATATTTCGCGTTCAGTATACCGTAAAATATCGACATATTCTATAAATGTTAATGACCCCTAACGTTGCGCATGGCTAAACCCCAGCAGACGCCGTCATTTAAAATAACACCGTAACAGTAGCCCATTTCTCCATATACGTTTCCAACCTGGCGGAGAACTGGTGATAGGTCTCACCCAACAGTAGCCTGGCATTCCTAAATTTCTTTCTATAAAACTCTCCGTTCTTTTCGTATCTTAACAGAAGAGCTTGCTTCAACATGTCATAGTTGTCTTGGTCATCCCTGCTCATTTTAGAAAACACTTCATAAGCTGTTCCCCGAAGTCCCTGAGACAACTTTACCCCCCATCTTTCTCTTTCTAACCCATAAGTAGTGGCTAAAAGTTCAAACCTGCTTAAATACCCTTCGATGTCATCGTCTTTCTCAACAAAATGGTCTACATGAAAACCCATAGCTGAGGTTGAGGCTCCCTGACTAGCAGTGGCATCTGAGACAAATGGGCTGGCACCATTTTCAGGAGCATGGCCTTGAAATTCTAACTCCCTTAGTCGTATCTCATGCTCCCTCTGTAATCTTTTCTCCTCTGCTTCCCTTCGCAGTCGTTTTTCTTCTGCCTCCCTTTCGGCAGTCAATCTTTTTTCTTCTGCCTCCCTTTGCAGTCGTTTTTCTTCTGCCTCCCTTTGCAGTCGTTTTTCTTCTGCCTCCAATGCCCTAGCCTCCTTGTCAGCCTCAATCTGCAACTGTAATTTTCTTTCTTCTGCTAACTTCCTATCTTCCCTTTCAATATACTTGTCGCATTCTGAAGTTACATATTGAACCAACTCTGGTCCATCCATGCCCATCTCTTTAGCAGTCTGTACAGCCGCAGAGCGAAACTTGGCCAGATCTGCCATTCTGATAAATATAAAATGTTCTAACTAAATCTTTAACTAATTATAAATTTATTTAATTAAATCTGGGCTCTGACACTTTCTTCACTTCCCAAATCTTGGGTAATACTATATGGGGATTCCCTGGGAAAATTAGACTGAAGTTAATGCTAAACCCCAGACCCCAATGTATGTAGTACTAAGAGAAATTCAGATGCCCGGACAAGCCTACCAATTTATGTAGCAAAGTTGATTTTGCTGGGGAGGTTATGATGGTATCCTAAAAGAATGAAAAGGTGTCTGCTTTAACCGTGTGAGGTCAAGCACATGTAGGTCTCTGACTCTATAAATGATGATGATGAATTATGTGCAGAGAACCTACCGCTACCTCCCTAGGTCTCACACGGTCACTATTCTGGCTCTAGTGTATGGTGTATGGTGTACCTAGTGTCTAGGGGAGAAATGAAATGATGGTACACAACAGTCAAACACTTTAAGTTCCTATAAAGAAGATAATAAAACTAGCAGTTAAGTTTTTCTTTGAACAAATCTTCTTTACAATTTATTTTGCCTGTCCATTCATAGCTTGTGGACAGGTCTTTGAAAATAAGGACAAGATAGTTTACAGAAAAGAACAATTAAAATTTTTGGGACAATTTGCCCAATAACTAAAAAGTTATTATGTATTTATATATATATGTCTTTCCTGTAGGAAATATTAAAAGAATTCACTTTATTCATATAAAGGGATAGTCACTGTAAATGAGGGCTGTAGTTCATCCTACCCCCATAAATGTCCTGTGTATTGTTTTAAAACACAAGAAAATGTCAGAGATGCCCCAGATGTCTAACACATCACCTGGGAGTCCTTGATGAAAGATATTTCAATGTGTAGTTGCAGAAAGTTTCAATTTCACCACTCGCCAAAGCTCCTACTGTTATCTTCGACAGCATATAAGTCTGGTTGGAGACTGGTTGGCGTTTATTAGTACTCAGCAGGTTTCCTGTCACCAGCCGGCAACAGGAACATAGACCCTCTGCAACAAAAGGACACCCTGGCCTTTTATCTCTGATCACTTATTCTAACACTTAATTTCCTACGTGGGTATGGGGTCAGCCTCGCGTGCCTTACAAGTGCACTAGCCCCGAATTGTACAGGACTCCCACCTTGCTGTGACCACACCTTAGGTCCTTATAGCAGATACGCCACTGTACGTTCACATACTTTTCCTCAATACAATAATGTGGAGTAACCACATTTCCTTTGATATGATATTCTCTTCTTTTCTTTTTAAAATTTATTTGCTTCAGGCATGTTAAACAGTGTTCATTGAACACAGAGGCTTACTAATCTATTTTAATACAATAATATGACACCATAATCATAACAACATACATCAGTTAGATACCGTTTAATGTGAGGACTCAACAATGTCTGCTACCGGCATGTCCTTCACTTTTTCCCAATAGCAGTATCTAACTTTGTAGTTGGACCAAACATATTAAATTTCATAAAATATCCTTACCACAATCAAGAAATATATAAACAAATGACGCTGACTGTGTGAAGAAATGGCCTCAGCTTCCTTCGAACTGCACAGACTGTGAAGTTATTCTTTATTTAAGTTTAAAATTAACACAGCTGTTTCTCAGCGTATCTGAATACAATTTTTAGTTCAACTGGCAATGAATAGTCAAAGCCTTTTGCTAATATTTACTAGCACTGGCCAATCGAAACGTTCGACTACTTGAATTCAAAAGCAGTTTGAATGAAAAACCAAAATAATTTCGAACAATTTCTGCGTCTGGTGGTCGTATGGCCAGTCTGCTTTTGTCATGCCCAATACAAAAAGATGTTTCGTTTAGGATTACATTTTTCCTACCGCTCCCCTTTTCAGTCATACTCTTTTTACCCAAGCGAATTTGAATGTACCTCCCTGCCTCTTTTCCAAGCTCGCGTCCCCCTAACGTTACAAAAAAACATAAGCAGGAACGCCGTCTGTCTGGTCGAGTGTCCGTAGATATTAGTAATTCTTCAATAACTTCTCTAATTCTGGGACTATCATATTATTTAAAGTACATTCTTACTCAGCGAACTCTACGTCATACTACCATATAATTTTTATGGGGAACTACATAATGGTTTAAAATTTCCAATTTATGTCATCGTCAATCGTCAAATAAAATTTGCACAAGACCGCCATCTTTCTCTCCCTCATCTCACTAGCATGTATTTTTCAAATAACTAACTTGTTTTAGTTACGTCAGAAATGCTACCACTAGGAGAAAAATAAAATTGTCTGCGTGGTTTTGCCTTGGCTGGCTTTTCCACAGCGTGTGTATATGCATTGCAGACTGTGTCAGCGAAGCGGGGTGTTGACGGGGCGGGTTAAGAATAGGCGTTAATAATTAGTATTGTATCGTGTAATACTACCAAACAATGTAAGGATTACTACTAAATTTTGCGTTAAAGTTGACAGAAAGCGTTAATTCAGATAGTTATTTTGCGGCACGCTTCCGCCAATCGTTAATTATAAGGCTAGACTACAAAGTGTATGCAGCAGATCGGGCAAATGTTAAATATTAGTAGTGTTTCTCGAAAACGAAACTAAAAGCGTGTCAGACTATTACCGTGAAATCGGTCTATAGGCTTAGCACTGTGCAAAAAGCAGCGCTGCTGCCGTCGAAGATGCCAACCGTCAGACACATGCGGGCTAATGTATTTATTATCGTTTTATGCCTAAATCTTACTGAATTGAGCGTTAATTCTCGCAGATTTTGCTACATTAACAATAGCCCCTATGTTTAGCAGTCCAGTCTTTTGAGTACTGAATGACGTCATACGATCGAAAAAGGGGTTTTTCAGAAAGATGGCACGTTGGGAGTTTCAAACCGTGTCAAATAGTTTCATACAAAAATATATCACGGCGTATCAATATATATGAGAGAACTGTATAGCAGCACAAAGAAGCTAACAGGGAAATACAAGCAAACAAGTTGCCTCATAAAAGACAAGAATGGGAAACTGCTCAGCAATATACAAGAGCAAATGAAGAGGTGGACAGAATATTTTGGGGACCTTCTCAATAGACCAGCTCCACAAAACCCGCCGGACATCCAGCCAGCAGAAGAAGAGCTACAAATTAACGGTGAAAGACCAACGAAGGAAGAAATAAAGAAAGCCATAAAGCTTCTAAGAGATGGAAAAGCGTCTGGACCTGATGGCATTCCAGCAGAAGCCATCAATGCAGATATCGACACGGCTACAGAGATGTTATATAAATTACTTGGTAAAGTCTGGGAAAAGGAAGAGATACCAGCAGAATGGAAGGAAGGATATCTGGTTAAGTTGCCTAAGAAGGGAAATTTACAAGAGTGCACAAATTATAGAGGAATAATGTTACTATCAGTGCCAGGAAAAGTATTAAACAGGATTATCCTTGAGAGATTAAAAGAGTCCATAGACAAGAAACTGAGAGATGAACAAGCAGGTTTTCGACAAAACAGATCATGTACAGACCAGATAGCCACTTTGAGAATAATAGTTGAACAAAGTCTGGAATGGAATTCACCACTATACATCGGATTTGTGGACTACGAAAAGGCATTTGACAGTGTAGACAGAGAATCACTTTGGAAATTGTTGAGGCATTATGGAGTTCCCCTGAAGATCATTAATTTAATAAAGAAAACATATGAAGACATGACATGCAGAGTTCTTCACGAAGGACAGCTTACAGAACCGTTTGGGATAAGAACAGGAGTGCGACAGGGATGCCTCTTGTCTCCATTTCTTTTCTTGCTGGCAATAGATTGGGTTATGAGATCATCGGCAACACACAACAGAAATGGAATCCAGTGGACTCTGACTAAGCAGTTGGATGATCTGGATTTTGCTGATGACTTGGCTCTTCTGTCCCATAGCCGTAATCAGATGCAGGACAAATTGAAAACACTTGATGAGAGGTCACAGCAATTGGGTCTGAAAATACACAGGGAAAAGACAAAAATAATGCGAATAAATGCAGGTAATGATAACAGGGTTGAACTTGAAGAAACACCAATACAAGATGTAGAATCATACACATATCTTGGCAGTAATATAGACAAAGTTGGAGGGACAGACAGCGATATCAAAATAAGAATACAAAAGGCAAGAGGAGCTTTCATTGCATTGGGAAATATATGGAGATCAAGAGAAATAGGATCCAACACGAAAATAAGAATCTTCAACTCAAATGTGAAGTCAGTCCTATTGTATGGCTCAGAGACATGGAGAACAACAAAGACAACAACCAAAAAGCTACAGACTTTCATAAATGGGTGCTTGCGTAGAATAGAGGGATTAAAATGGTATGACAAGGTTACCAACGTGGAACTGATGACAAGAACTAGACAAGTGCCAGTGGAACAAGAAATGAGAAGAAGACGATGGCGATGGATAGGACACACACTGAGAAAACCTGTTGATAGCATTACAAGGCAGTCCTTGTTCTGGAACCCCCAGGGCAAGAGAGGCAGAGGAAGACCAAGAAGTACATGGAGAAGAGAGTTGGAAACAGAGGTGAAAATGATGAGGAGAACATGGAAAGAACTTGAGATGATGGCACGTGACAGGAGGACTTGGCATGTGTTTGTTGAAGGCCTATGCTCCTGTGGGAGTGGAGGGTTATGAATGTATCAATATATATATATATATATATATATATATATATATATATATATATATATATATATATATATATATATATAATGTTACGTCCTTTTTGCGCGTGTAATTTAAATGTTGAGCACAGCTAAGAAAATATATATATATGATTAATTAATTACGTGCTGTTATATACTATGTTGAGCACAAAGGCGCAACGCGGTGCGCTAGGTTTGGTTGCCAAAGAACAATTCCGTTATAAGGATAGATGCCTACTGCCTATGGCCTGAGACGGTCGTTTTTGGAAGGAGCCGATTGTAAGTCTTGCCCGGATTGAGGGAAGTATTCATCAAGATATCATAAATCTCCTGGTATGGAGTATCTTTGTTAGACAGTGTAGGGCTCGTTTGCATACTTATATTATGCTCATTTCGTCATTTGTTGAAATCTGGCTGAACTTCCACACATACACCATGTTGTGTTGCTAGTGGGATCCAGATCCTTACCGAATGTTATCGGGATTATTCTTCGTACTTATTTGAGGGTTATTCAATAAAACCCCTGTCGTTTTATACAAGCTCCGTAATGAAAGCCAAGGTAGAACTACTTGCCGTCAAGTTCATCGCCGTCCTTGAAGGGTCGGCCGTTATAAAATATCGATAAAGTCCATGATCAAAGTTACGTGATCATGCAATGAACTATGATGCTTTGATGTTACAACCTAAACTATTGATATGATGCCTATTACTACAATGATTGATCGTCTGTATTGCGTCTACCAAATAAACGTGTGTTTGATGTCAAACCATGACTCCAATCCACATTGATTGCCAGTTGACCAAAATTAAGTATTGACCTTGGCCCACGATGTTCATGATTCGCGTTGTATATTAGTCGGCCATCCTTGTAAGCCCGACCAAGACGACATCTTTTAAGTCAGTAGAGACATTGACAGTATTCTACTCGTATAAAGACACGCCGTGTTATCCAAACACACAAAAATATATCACGGCGTATCAATATATATATATATATATATATATATATATATATATATATATATATATATATATATATATATATATATATATATATATATATATATATATATATATCTTCTTCTTCCATCCTTAGCCGACGACCGACCAAGCAGTCTGTGGCCATTACGCCTAGCGGCGCCTTAGGGCAACAAGAAATTATCCGTTGTTCCGTTACGCCTAAAGGCGTTTATTGGTACAACAGAATATTAATTGTTGTTTCCGTAATCAGTGTGACTAGCAAGCGGATGATCAATCCGCTGTGCCCGAACTTGCCCTCGTGTGTACTCTCCTTCTGCCGCTGTAAAACCACCACACTACCGAGACGTCAGTCAAGCCAAAATTTACTCGGGACCGAAGGTCCGCAAAAAAGAGCAATCTGGTACGGGCACAGCACCATGCGCTGCCTCCGCTATGCTGGGAGGACCCGGCAACCGAGACCACACACAGCCTTGGGAGGACAAAGACCGACTGAGGCTCATTTTATATATATATATATATATATATATATATATATATATATATATATATATATATATATATATATATATATATATATATATATATATATATATATATATATATAATATTGTTAGATAACTTTATAGAATATTGAAAAGGTCGACTGGATGATGATGATAACGGTGACTGAAATTGTGTTGGTATCGACGCTAATGTTGTAGATGGTGATATGTTTGAGTAAGGTGCTAATGAAAATAATAATTACGATAAAAATCAATGTGTTTTAACAGACTGGAAATCTGATCGCCTATGCCCCAATCTACAAAGATTACCTGTGGAGAATGTTGGAGGAGCTGCGAGAAAATAATGTTCAGTACATAGAGCTTAGAGCATCTCTCACCGGGGTACGTATTTTAACTCTGCCTATTAAAAAAAAACAAAAAAACTTGTTATAGCTGAGAATTAATACTTCCTAGTTGTGAATGTACAGTTTTTAACTGGGAATATTTAACTTGTACTTGTCAATGTCATCATCATCATCAGCTGCCATCTCCACTACAACGAAGGTCGGCTGCAGTGGATCTCCAACGTTTTCTGACTCTTGTCTTGATGGTGCACTCTGATAGACTCTTTCCTGTCTCTTGTCTTGATGGTGCACTCTGATAGACTCTTTCCTGTCTCTTGTCTTGATGGTGCACTCTGATAGAACTTTCCTGTCTCTTGTCTTGATGGTGCACTCTGATAGACTCTTTCCTGTCTCTTGTCTTGATGGTGCACTCTGATAGACACTTTCCTGTCTCTTGTCTTGATGGTGCACTCTGATAGACTCTTTCCTATCTCTTGTCTTGATGGTGCACTCTGATAGACTCTTTCCTATCTCTTGTCTTGATGGTGCACTCTGATAGACTTTTTCCTGTCCATCTCTTGATGTTATCTTCCCACTTGCACGTTTGTCTTCAACTCTTCCTTCTATTATGGTCTTCTGCATGTTGTTATGTCTTTTTATATTGCCAAAATGTTTAGCTGTCTAATTTTGATGTCTTTTATTAATTCTCTTTTCATTCCAATGTTTTCTACACCCTCTTTATTTGTTTTCTTTTCTTACCATGAGATGATCCCCATTCTTCTTTATATCCACATCTCGAGAGCCTCAATTCTATCTAGCAATTGCTTGTTCATTGTACATGTTCCTACACCATACAGTAATGAAGAATATATAATATAATATAATATAATATTATATATATATATTGTACTCTGGTAGTTGGTCACTGTACATTAACAATCATTAAAAGAAGTGTGTTATTGTAACGAACAGATTTAGTGTAAGGGGAAGTAAACTGGAGTATGTTAGTAGTTGAAATAGATTTTGAGTTATAGCACTTAGTTGCTTGTTAGCTATCGAATTATTTAGAGAGTATCTCGTGATAGTTTCGAGAGACAGATTACAGACAGCGTGAAAAGCGCTGATATATTTATTCTGTATTGTTTTGAGTTGGGTGAGAGAAGCTCGCTGCTAGCCCGCAATTGTTTGTGTTGTGTGAACAGTGAGAAAGTCTCGTGACTGCTTTTCAGCGGGACGAGTGTGTTATCTGGGGAGAGTGTTCCGGGCGTTTTGACCGGGTAGAAAGACAGTGTTTTTGGGAAGTGTGAAATGCCTGTACAGTGCTGAATTTAAAATGTCGACGGATTTTTCGCTGTGGGTACAGCGTAGTATGAAACTGCAGTTTGAATTATTGGCTTGGTTGTAGCGCGACACGCCCACGCGACACCCACACACACCAGCGCAAGGTCAGCGCTGCGGTCTTTCTTTGAAGTTGGTAGACAGCGGAAATGTGACTTACGGTTAAAAGCCATACAGTATTACTGAAGAATGAGGAAATAGCTATATAGGAATGTATGGCCGACTTTAAAAGTTTGCATTTACTGGACATTAAATTATTCACTACAGGAGAACGCATGGTTGGAATAATATTAAATAAATATAACTCAACAAAGGAGATAGGCTAGGAATTATATCCAAAAGGATATTATTCAAATATAAATAGTTTTAAAGATAATTAATATTTTTCACCTTCATCACATCGGCTAAAAGTTAGCTAATAATCTTTAAAAATTTATTACACTAACAAGCCTCAACGGAATTGTATAAAACTTATATGTAATGAAAGCCCCATATGGGGAAAAGGAAATGATATATAGGAAGGAAGGAAGGAGATAAGTGTGTGAGTGACAGAAGAGAAAAACGAGTACAGGAAAAGCACAGATTGTTTCAAATAGCTTCAAAACAGGAGATGAAACTAAAATCTTTTGGGGAATTTGGGAGCTGCTTTCTCGTACGCGCGAGAGACTGAAATATAAGGACAGAGCGGCGCATTGTAAATCACACACCAAATCCAGAAGCCAGAGTGAGAAACTGGAGGACAGCCTCTGCAAGAAAAGTTCTATTTTCACGCTGCATGCAGGGCAGATTAAGTTAAGCCAATACAGTCTCACCGTGAGCTTATTAATCCTAAGAGGGTATGTAAGTTTATTAAAAATATATGTATTACTAATATCATTTTATTTCAGATTTTATTTCTGATTGATTGTAGCAGATATAATAAAAAAGGGAATGACGCTAACCAGAGATAACCTTCACCGGCATTGTCAGGAAGCATAACCATTAATTGGTTAGCCAAATATATTATGGCTAATTCTTGCCTGGAAGCTTACGACATACCAGCAAGTACATAAGTGACTTGACATCCATAAGTGGAAGGCAAAGGTTATATCGTACCCATGTATCATAACATGTGATTTATTCATGTATATTGTTAATTCTGCACCTTATACATTATCTTATCATGCTATCTCTGTAATATACTACCATGATTCATTCATTTACATACAAACACTGAAGACATGGTCGCATCATGAACAGCAGAGGGTGGTGAGATTGTTAGAACAATGGCCACCTATTACTTCTTGTTCCAGGTTTTTATGATCAATGTTTATGATCATTCCTGATCGAGAAACTAAAGACTTGAAGAAGTTGATCCAGCTCACTGAAGCCTAGAGGTCAACCAAACTTCAACACCTTAGTCCCCCGTAGTTATAGGGCGGGCTGAAGGAAAGTCTTCCGTACTCCAGTGTGTCGGAGGAACCTCGAGCAGACGTGGATAAAGTTGAGTTTATATATTTCCATCCAACAAATCCTGTGAGCAGTTCTAAAACGACTTTCTAATGATGAAAACTAGATGGCAAGAGATAATGTGACAAACTTGTTTTATAAATTCAGTGGAAGATAAATCCAAGACTTTTTCTATTAGTTATTTTAATTTGTAACTGTAAATAATCATACATTTTACCATCTTCCAACACCCATTTATCATTACAAGAATATATAGATGTACATAATAAATTGGATAATTGTACTCATTTGACTTGTTAAATTTTTAACTGTTAAATTTTGAGTTACTTTTTCTAATTTAATTATAATATCACATAGGGTTACGATAGCGAAGTAGCATCTTATACTTCTGAAGCCTAAATCTATTGTCCAGCTCAGAGTATTCACAGCTGTAACTCACTTGTGATACCAGTGTACTTCTCGGGCACTGGAACTTCATACTTTCTGGAGAGAGATTCTACTTCTGCTCTACCACTACTATCATACTAGGAAAACCTTTCGCTACATTGGGGGCTCTTTCGCGGGATATTATTTTGTATCCTGGGCCACTATCTATGTATTCTTCTATCTTGAGCCACAAATAGTTTGTAAAAATAAATTTTTTTTTTTTTTGGAAAAAATTCTAAAAACTTAGAAATTTGTTTGTAATAGTAGTACCATTGAGTACGAAGTAAATAGGAAACGCTCACAAGGTTTTAAGGATTTGTCTTGTTCAAAGTAATTAATTGATTTTAATTAAGTTAGTTTGTTAGTGAAGATAAAATTATATACCCTCTGGTAAGTAAGCATCATGGCTGAATTGGTGAAGTTTAGAGCTGCGATTATGCAGGAAGGAAAAGACTTGGGTATGACAGGAGATGCTCTAATTCGATATATCACAACTGAAGTGGATAAATATTTAGATAGAGAGACCAAAAGAATGGAAGTTGAGGCTGAAGCTAAGAAATTAGAGGCAGAAAGAGAGACCAAAAGAATGGAAGTTGAGGCTGAAGCTAAGAAATTAGAGGCAGAAAGAGAGACTAAAAGAATGGAAGTTGAGACTGAAGCTAAGAAATTAGAAGCAGAGAGAGAAGCCAAAAGACTGGAAAGAGAAGAAAAGAGACTAATTTTGGAAGCTGAAGAAAGAAGGTTACAAAGAGCGCATGAGTTAAGTTTAAAGGAACTTGAACTCCAGGGAGCAGCTAGCAATCATGGTGCTAGCTCACCTCACTCTGAGAGTAGCTCCAACCATAGCGCGGCAAATGGAGCCATGAGTTTCCACCTGGATCCATTTATTGAAAAAGAGGACGCCATTGAGTCGTACCTGGATAGATATGAGAGACTGGCCTCTACCTATGGATTGGAAAAGGAAAAATGGAGCCTTAAGCTATCTCAGGGGTTGAGGGGAGTTTCATACGATGTTTATTTAAAACTCTCAAAAGAAGACCAGGAAGATTATGAAATCTTAAAACAAGCTTTACTGGTCAGGTACGAAAAGAATTCTGAATCTTATAGAAAGAGATTCCGAACTGCTAAGCTACTTCCAGGAGAAAACTATCACCAGTTTTCTGCCAGATTGGAAACTTATCTGACAAAATGGATTAGCTTAGGAAAGTGTCAAGATATAAAAGAAATGGTCATGATGGAGCAACTGAGAGAATCCATGCCTCAAGAAATGAGAAAATTTCTTATGGAACAAGGAGCTGAGAGATTGGAAGATATTTTAACCATGGCTGAAAGATATCAAGCAGCTCAGTCAGAAGTATCAGGAAATAAGAAGAAGCAGGGTGAGAACTTCAAACCTTCACAAAACTTTACCAACTATGAACACAGGGACAATTCCAACAAGAACAAACACAGAACTGATTATAAAGACAAAAACCCTCTAGGATCAGAAAAGAAACCTCCAAGAAAGGAAGGAAAGTGGTGTAAATCTTGCCAAATGAGTAACCACAATACTGCGGAATGCAGACGGAAAAACCCTCCTCATCACGCTGCATGCCTTACAACAGAGAACAAGGGAAGGAAGGACCTGGCAGATAGTCAGAATGACCTCCATCATCCCCCTGTCTGTGAGGAAGTGACCTTGAATGGCACCCAAGTACTGTGCTTATATGATACAGGCTTGGACTTTGACTCAGTAGTGTGCTCTTCTCTGGTGAGTCCGGAACAGATAACCACAGAAACAGTGGAAATCAGAGGACCAGTCAAGGGAGCAGGAACCATGACACTGCCCATAGCCCGAATCAACATAAGATCTCGCTATGTGGAAGGAGAGATCAAAGCAGCAGTGATGGACAACCCTATCTACCCATTAATACTGGGATGTAGATATGTCTTTCTAGGAGAACCTATAAGACCCATAGTGATGGCAACAGTCCAGACCAGGGCAAGCTCTAAGAAAGAGGAGGACACTATCATCAATACTCATCCAGAAGAGATGAGAAAGGCTCAAACTGCTGACAGTACATTGAAGCCTTGCTTTGGCAAATTACCTAAAAGCCATAACCCTCCAGAGAAAGGAGACTTATATATGAAAAAAGGCCTACTATATAGAAAAGCTGGAACAGGACCAAAAGGACATGGACAGCTTGTAGTGCCAAAATCATACAGGGAGCAGGTTATGAAGCTAGGACATGCTATACCCTTCAGTGGACATATGGGAATAGGGGCCACTGGACAACGGATAGCCTGTCACTACTTTTGGCCAGGGATCACAGAGGACATAAAGAGGTATGTGAGATCCTGTCCAGAATGCCAAAGAGTAGCTCCTAAACATAGGACTGCACCAGCAACACTGGGAGAAATGCCCATCATGGGAACGCCCTTCGAACGTGTTGCCGTGGATATTGTTGGACCCCTCAGTAGGACCAAGAAGAGAAATGCATATATCTTAACCTTGGTCGATACTTGCTCTATGTGGGGAGAGGCAGTAGCAATGTCATCGATAGATTCGAAACATGTGGCAGAGGCACTGTTAACAATATTCACCCGATTAGGTTTCCCACATCAAATATTGACTGACAATGGTTCTCAGTTTAGGGGAAAGCTAACACAAGAAGTATTCAGGTTATTTCAAGCTAGACATTATCACTGTAGCCCGTACCACGCCCAAGGGAATGGTCAAGTAGAGCGGTTCAATGGCACGCTCATTTCAATCCTTAGAAAGTTGGCTAGTGAGAAACCTGAAACTTGGGACACATACTTACCCTCAGCACTATTTGCCTATAGGGAAGTCCCACATAACTCCACAGGATTGGCTCCAGCTACATTGTTGTTTGGACGACCAATCAAAGGTCCACTGGAAGCATTGTTGCGGACATGGACTGATGAAAAAGCAGAAGAAACCGTGACTTCTTCATACCAATACGTCAACGAGTTGACATCTCGATTGAAAACAAGTTGGAAACTGGCAAATGATAACTTGAGACAGGCCAGGAGGAAGCAGGCTGCTTACTACAATAAAACAGCAAAAGATAGGGAACTTGAGGTGGGAGAAAAGGTTCTGTTACTGTTGCCCAGCAGCAATAATAAATTGCAAATTGGATGGCAGGGACCCTACGTCATATTGGAAAAACTTTCCCGGACCAACTATAAGATTGACAAGAAAGGAAAGGAGAAGGTGTATCATGTCAACCTTCTTAAAAAGTATTATGACAGGGAAGCATCAGAAGTTGCCCATATCATGACCCTGGCCATTGCAACAGAAATGCAGGATGAACCAATTTCCTCCATGGAATACCCCCTATCAACTACGGAAAGCTATGCTCAGGTTAATGTGAGTGAACATTTAACTCTTGAGCAGAGGAAAAAGGTTCAGGAGGTGTTAGAAATCCATGCTGATGTACTCACAGATAAGCCGGGGTGTACTAATCTGTTAGAGTATGACATGACGATTACTGACCCTACACCAGTTTGTATGCGGACATACCCTATACCTTATGCTAAAGGACAGGCACTCAAGGATGAGATTGATTATCTCTTAAAAGAGAAAATTATTTCAAAGTCTGAATCTCCCTACAGCTCAAGTGTGGTGCTATTAAGGAAGCCTAGTGGTGAACACAGGTTATGCATTGATTATAGGAAACTAAATGCTATCACTGAATCTCAGGTAGACCCATTACCTGACACCAATCAGTTGTTTGCTACATTGAGTAAGGCTCGGTATTTTTCAAAAGTAGATCTAAGCAAGGGATACTACCAAATACCAGTGAAACCAGAAGTTAGGAAACTGTTAGCCTTTAGTACACCGGATGGACATTACGAGTTCAATGTACTCCCATTTGGTTTAAAGAATGCTCCAAGTATCTTCACCAGAATGATGAGGAAATTGTTGGAACCATTACAAAATCCTCATATCACCAACTTCATGGATGATATTCTGATTGCTACCACTACATTCGAGGAACACGTAGTAGCACTCTCCATGTTGTTAGGTAGATTAAGAGAAACGGGATTGACAGCACGCCCAACTAAGTGTCATATTGGATGTGAGACATTGGAATTTTTAGGTCACACTATCTCTACAGGGCAAATGTCTCCGGACCCAAAGAATGTAGAGAAAATGAGAAAAGCACCAAGACCACAAACTAAGAAGGATGTAAGATCCTTTGTGTCACTGTGCGGGTTTTATCAGAAATATATACCCCATTTTAACTCATTGTGCGCGCCATTAACCGACTTAACCAAAAAAGGTCAGCCGGATAAAATACAATGGACTGTGGAGTGTGAACAGGCTTATACAGAGTTGAAAAATAAGCTGACAAATAAACCTATCCTTGCCCTTCCCGATCTCACACAAGAATTCGTACTAAGAACGGATGCTAGCAATGTAGGCATCGGAGCAACATTACTACAGCGGGCAGACACACCGCCACATATGCTATTACCAGTAGCTTTTGCCAGTAGAAAGTTAAATACAGCTGAGAGAAATTATTCTACCGTTGAACGTGAATGCCTCGCTTTGGTCTGGTCGATCAACAAATTCGCCCCTTTTCTTTACGGGAAACACTTCATTGTGGAAAGTGATCACCAGCCTTTGATGTTTTTAGCAGTGTCTAAAAAATTAAATTCACGACTTTTAAGGTGGAGTTTACTGTTATCTCCATATTCGTTCAATGTGAGATACATACCAGGACGGGACAATCTTGGACCCGATTTTTTAAGTAGGCATCCTATCAAAGGAGATATAGAGAAACAGAAAATTAAGGAGGAACTGCAGCATGTGTTACCAAAAAGTTAACCGTGCAGGCACTGTTTTAAAGAAGAGGGCTCTGTAGCGAGATTTGGTAAACACTTGCTTGGTTGTAGCGCGACACGCCCACGCGACACCCACACACACCAGCGCAAGGTCAGCGCTGCGGTCTTTCTTTGAAGTTGGTAGACAGCGGAAATGTGACTTACGGTTAAAAGCCATACAGTATTACTGAAGAATGAGGAAATAGCTATATAGGAATGTATGGCCGACTTTAAAAGTTTGCATTTACTGGACATTAAATTATTCACTACAGGAGAACGCATGGTTGGAATAATATTAAATAAATATAACTCAACAAAGGAGATAGGCTAGGAATTATATCCAAAAGGATATTATTCAAATATAAATAGTTTTAAAGATAATTAATATTTTTCACCTTCATCACATCGGCTAAAAGTTAGCTAATAATCTTTAAAAATTTATTACACTAACAAGCCTCAACGGAATTGTATAAAACTTATATGTAATGAAAGCCCCATATGGGGAAAAGGAAATGATATATAGGAAGGAAGGAAGGAGATAAGTGTGTGAGTGACAGAAGAGAAAAACGAGTACAGGAAAAGCACAGATTGTTTCAAATAGCTTCAAAACAGGAGATGAAACTAAAATCTTTTGGGGAATTTGGGAGCTGCTTTCTCGTACGCGCGAGAGACTGAAATATAAGGACAGAGCGGCGCATTGTAAATCACACACCAAATCCAGAAGCCAGAGTGAGAAACTGGAGGACAGCCTCTGCAAGAAAAGTTCTATTTTCACGCTGCATGCAGGGCAGATTAAGTTAAGCCAATACAGTCTCACCGTGAGCTTATTAATCCTAAGAGGGTATGTAAGTTTATTAAAAATATATGTATTACTAATATCATTTTATTTCAGATTTTATTTCTGATTGATTGTAGCAGATATAATAAAAAAGGGAATGACGCTAACCAGAGATAACCTTCACCGGCATTGTCAGGAAGCATAACCATTAATTGGTTAGCCAAATATATTATGGCTAATTCTTGCCTGGAAGCTTACGACATACCAGCAAGTACATAAGTGACTTGACATCCATAAGTGGAAGGCAAAGGTTATATCGTACCCATGTATCATAACATGTGATTTATTCATGTATATTGTTAATTCTGCACCTTATACATTATCTTATCATGCTATCTCTGTAATATACTACCATGATTCATTCATTTACATACAAACACTGAAGACATGGTCGCATCATGAACAGCAGAGGGTGGTGAGATTGTTAGAACAATGGCCACCTATTACTTCTTGTTCCAGGTTTTTATGATCAATGTTTATGATCATTCCTGATCGAGAAACTAAAGACTTGAAGAAGTTGATCCAGCTCACTGAAGCCTAGAGGTCAACCAAACTTCAACACCTTAGTCCCCCGTAGTTATAGGGCGGGCTGAAGGAAAGTCTTCCGTACTCCAGTGTGTCGGAGGAACCTCGAGCAGACGTGGATAAAGTTGAGTTTATATATTTCCATCCAACAAATCCTGTGAGCAGTTCTAAAACGACTTTCTAATGATGAAAACTAGATGGCAAGAGATAATGTGACAAACTTGTTTTATAAATTCAGTGGAAGATAAATCCAAGACTTTTTCTATTAGTTATTTTAATTTGTAACTGTAAATAATCATACATTTTACCATCTTCCAACACCCATTTATCATTACAAGAATATATAGATGTACATAATAAATTGGATAATTGTACTCATTTGACTTGTTAAATTTTTAACTGTTAAATTTTGAGTTACTTTTTCTAATTTAATTATAATATCACATAGGGTTACGATAGCGAAGTAGCATCTTATACTTCTGAAGCCTAAATCTATTGTCCAGCTCAGAGTATTCACAGCTGTAACTCACTTGTGATACCAGTGTACTTCTCGGGCACTGGAACTTCATACTTTCTGGAGAGAGATTCTACTTCTGCTCTACCACTACTATCATACTAGGAAAACCTTTCGCTACAGCTGCTGAGTGCAGGATTCTTTATAATGCTGAGTTTAATAAGAGTACTTTAGGCCATGAATCATGATAGCTGCTGAGTGCAGGATTCTTTATAGTGCTGAGTTTAATAAGAGTACTTTAGGCCATGAATCATGATAACTGCTGAGTGCAGGATTCTTTATAGTGCTGAGTTTAATAAGAGTACTTTAGGCCATGAATCATGATAGCTGCTGAGTGCAGGATTCTTTATAGCGCTGAGTTTAATATGAGTACTCTAGGCCATGTATTATGATATCATTGTAGCTGCCGAGTGCGCAGTCCTTATGTGGTAATTTAGATCTTGTGTTGTGCTGTGAACGGTATTCTATGTGTATTTCATACCAATGTGTTGTGACGTGAATAAACCCATATGAAATGTCACCAGTCGTTTACAACCCTTCATGACTCGTGTGTATGCACCTGTTGCGTGAACGACTAAACCAACACACGCACTTAATATTACAGAGGTGACAGGGAACTTAACACGTATTTAGAAATAGCCCCGGAGTGGGCGTGGCCTATTTATATCGAGAACCTGTTCATCGCTTACCAGTACACTTCTACAGTGTTTGTCTGTGTGGCGTATATGTATGTATCAAATGTAGACATTACCAGATACACAACACAACAGTAACGTTAGCAGATAATCAATAAGACACCATAAACCAATCCGGTATCGATGATGGCCATGGCCCATTTCCATAACATGACTTTCACATATTTTTACGGGGGTGCAACAGTGGTGTGCTAGTTTTATAGGATCAGATACCCGCGAAATTCGCGTGATATTAATTCACAAGTGTTAGCGTGTAGCCTGAGTGGCGTTAGTATATGAAAGACAGACATCACATTTGAGAGCTGTATCCAGGACCAAGGAAAACTTATTCAGTATCAGTTAAACTGGGAACTGTTAACTCAAGTGACAGTTGCAAGTCAAGGAATTTATTACTCAAGATTATGAGATGTCATGATATACAGTGGCGTCTGTATACCAGTACGAGTAATCATCTGGCAGTATGAACGAGCGGTGTACCTCCTTTCAACGAAATTGACAGACGGTGACCCATTTCCTGCTTTCCTGTGCAGTGTGTTAGCACGTAGCGTGCTGAATCGAGGACCTGAGTGGAATCAAGGTGTCAAGTTCTAATGCCTTTCTGTTGTCGAATGTTTTACCATTGAACTTTGTGATATCCAGGGTGTTAACGGAAAGGAACAGAAGAGTTTTCATTCAAGATAAGTGGTTATTTTTTGTTATGTGAACTGTGTCGCCTTAACTATGTCAACGAGCCTTCCTGTGTTTTGCATCTCCTATACTGTTGAAATCTGTTGTTTTTGTTGTCTAATTCTATATAGACATATTATTAGGATTTAGTGCACAAGTATTGATGGTGGTATGATATAGGATGACTTCCCTCATATGATGTTATAAAGGTTCTTTGAAAAGGAATTGATGATACAAAGTTTATGAATAATATTTTTGGTATACATACTTAACTGTGTGAAATGGAAGGGTAATTGTCAGAACTTCTTGAAACATAAACTTGCAACATTAATAATTATACTGATATAGATATATAGTTGACTGAGTGATTGAATCACCATGGATTTTTATAATAATCCTGCAGATATAAGGCCTATGCTGGAGTGTGCATTGTTAATAGGTAGAGATGAAAAGGGATTGAGAGGTCCACGACTTGGAATATGGATCATGGACGATTTTTTGGTTAATGTATCAGCATCTCTAGAGTTATTTGCTGAACATAACTTTAAGCTTCTTTGTAATTCAATAATGGCTAGGGATTTGGTTGAGTTGCTACGGCACCTTCGTGTGTTTTTGCAACAGTATATTGAACTTGAACACGGACAGATAGTGCAAAGTATATTCAAGATAATCCACAACGGTATTCCTGATGAGCAGAAAAAGGAATTAGGAAGTGAGAAACAAATAAAAGTCAACAAACAGAGTGCCCTACGGGAAAGGGACAATTGTTTAAAAGTTACTACTGAAGTGAGTAAACTACACGAAACAGTCTCTAAACTGGCAAATGAGTTAGATAAGTCAAACACGGAACTTACTAAAGTACATGCGGCGTTAGATGCAGCATTGAACAAGAACAAAGAGTTGGAAATTCGGGTGAAAGACAAAGATGACGAAGTTGGTAATCTCAGACAGGAAGTTCAAGAGAAAAAAGAAATGTATGACATATTAAAGATTGAGAGCAATGTTCGTGAAGAGACTTACATAAATATGCTTCATGAGGTGTTGGAGGATAATGATATTATCAGTTGCCAACTGAAAGAAAAGAAAGACATACATGACAAATTAAAAGTTCATTATAAGAAATGTGAGAAATTATGTAATGAAACATGTCAAACTAGAGCAAATAAAGAAAAGGATGAGAAAGACAAATTAGAAGAGTTAACGACTGAGAGAGAGGAGATGATTAAGATTGAGAGATTGTTAACAGAGGAGAGAAGTAAAGTTTTGACATTTGACAAATTAAATAGGAAATTAAGTGAAGAAATTTCACAAAAAAATGTTGAAATTGCAGAAAGTACAAAAAGGGTAGAGGGTCTACTCGATGTTATTTTGAACAGCGGAATATGGTCTTCTGTAAATGTGGACAATGCTAGACAGAAAGTTGTTTACCAACAGGTTAAAAAAGCAAAGATCCAGCCCTATACAATCTTTGCGGATAGAAAGGTTAAATGTGATAGACAAATATCTTTTCGGGGAAAATATAACTTTCGAAGATCTTTTGATTCTTCTTGCAATAGCAACAATTCTTGGCGGCAGTGTAATAGAGAGAATGATAAGGTAACAGTCAGTCCTGATAGATTTCAAGCTAAAAGCCCAAAGATTAAACGAGTAACTGATTTTGGAAGTTCTCAGAAGATGATATCAAGGGATAAAGTTAAAAGTAGTGGTTCCAAGGATGAAACCCATTATAGGCGTAACGATAAAGATACTTATAGATCTGCAGATGATACTGCAAACAAGCATATTGTCAAAGAAAAGAATGGAAAGAGTTTTTGTAGGAGAGATGTTTCTAAGGTTAGAAAATACCAAGGAAATTCATATGATAATAATTTTCCTTCTCAGAGAGATAAGAGACAAGTTAATGTATCTCAACATTTTAATTCTCAGAATTTTGAAAATAATTGTACAGACGAATACAGGAAAGGTTTTCAATCGTGCAATAATTTTTCTGACAGATTTTTTGTGCGGAGTAGAAACGTTAATCATAACAAGTCTGACTGGGATTATAGACATGATAATGGTCTCAAACAAAGAGGAAATGATGATAAATATTTTGTTCAAACAACAAATGATAAGTGCAATTATGCTAATTTTGCTCGACATGAGCCTAGAAGCATTGTTATTAAGCAAAATAGCAATGATAATGATGTCACAAATACTACTGCTTGTTATGTTTCTGATTTTGAAAGAGCAGCACGTTGTTGTGAACTTAAAGGAAGAGTCGATGACATCGTGAAGTGACCAGATTTCCACACGGACCACAGTGCGGGGTAATTGTTTGTTTAGCCTCTCCGTTGTTCGTAGTAAATTTCACCATTCATTAAAATGGAAATTTTCGTTTGTGTTTTTTGAACAGAGACGACTTCTCGATAAGGGTCAGCGCTTCTGTTTATGGTAGCGGCAAGAATATAGGTCAACATTGTGCCCGAGTGAGTGTTCAAGCGGAACATATCAGCGTGCTAACTATGCATTGGACGGGTTACCCCTAGTGTTTATGAGATGTCGGCAAGACCTATGGAGATTTTTTTTTTTTTGCGGTTGATTCTTTTTTGTTTTGTTTGTTTATTAGGACAGAAGATGTTAATGTATTCTATTGCATAGATCATTATAGGTTGTTATATTATGATCATCATCTTTACGCATCATTTGATGTCTATTGTTTTTCTTGATATGTATGACTGTTTTAATTATGCATTAGTTCATTTCGATGCTATTTTTTGTACTATTGTGTTTTGGATAATATGTAGTGTGTTAGATGGTAGTGACGTGTTGTTTACTATTGATGAAGGCAATGAGCAGATTTATATTTAACCTTACTGGTTACAAACCTATGCCTATTTACACCTTATAATCATTGACTTTTATACTCTGGTGTAGAACTTGAAGTTTTTTTTTGGTATTTGTTTTACAGATGTGTTGGGTAGAATAGTTTTGTACATGATGAGTTTGCTAGCCCTATGCACATACTCATTAGTTGTAATGTTACAATAGTTACTTTTAATATATCAGGTGGAGATAGATATAAATTTATAATTGAATAACACTATAGCTAAGCTGAACGCGATTGTCAGCCGGAAATATTTAAAAGTTTAAATTGAACTGTATAGAGAAAATTAACAGCGGTTGCTGATATTGTTATTTGATTGAGAAATCTAGAGATCTGATTTAAGCACTTGCTTAACATACATTACGTTGTTTTCATATATTTGCAAACTTGTATGTTGGTAATAGTGTATTTTCCTATATGTTTCTCTGTGATGTAATTTTTTGGAAAATATTTTTTTTCCCAGACATTGTAATTTTTTATTTTTGGTTTTCTGTGTGCCTAGCGTTTGACTATGTGCTATGTTTGATATGTAGAATAATGTTAGTTCTTTCTGACTGCCACCAGGTAGTCATCCTCACAGATGCACTGTCTGTCCTGCAAGCTCTCAAGGGTGGTAAACTCCCGCATCTGAGAAATGAACTAAACAAGGTAGCTGCCAAAAAGAGAACCATACTTCAGTGGGTACCATCTCATTGTGGTGTACCCGGAAATGAAAAGGCAGATAAACTTGCAAAAAAGGGAGGAGAATGTGAACAAGAAGATAATGAAGTCACATACTTTGAGAAAAAGAGAGCTATCCAGACTATCAGAAGAGAACAGAACCAACCCAAAGACGACTATCACACTCTCGACCGGCAGGGACAGATAACTATTTTTCGACTCAGGACAGGGCATAACAAACTGAATAAACACATGCACAAGCTACGATTGTCTGCTTCACCACTGTGCACATGTGGATTAAATGAACAAACTGCTGAGCATGTTCTACAGGACTGTCCTCTGTATGACCAGTTAAGAAAGATATACTGGCCGAATGACTCAACACTAAACTCAAAGCTATATGGAGTTAAAGAGGAACTTCAAACAACAGTCGAATTCATCATGAGAACTCGTCTGACGGTGTAATCATCAAAGATGCGATCGCAAGAAGAAGAAGAAGTTAGTTCTTTAAAGAAAGTTTTTTTTTGTTTTTTGGATGTTATGTTGTATTAGCGCTTGATTGTGCGTTGTTTGAACTTGGTTATAGCAATGCTATTATTTTTTTTGTGTGGTGTCGATAATTTATTGTTAATTATGTATAACTTTTATAACTTGTTTAAATTACTGATTATGTTTTGTTTAGTTATAAACTATTTTTTGTAGTATTAGTATAGGAATACTTTGTTATTTTCTTTTGTGCTTTTCAATCGTGTTTGTATGTATTTTGAAATACGTTGTTGATCTAAATAGTTCTTTGTATACATTTTTACCAACTTTCTCTATATTTATACCTTTTGCTTTCTATCTGTCTTTGTTGATTATTCTTCATTCCATTCCTTCTTTTCTGTTGTCTTTTCAGTATGGTTTCATATTTTGTTTACATTTCGTGCTTTATTTACGTTTCACTTCATTTTCCTTGTATACTTCTTATTTCGCTTCTTATACTTTCATTCTATGTATTGTTACTTTAATGGTATAACTTAACATAGTGTAGCTACTTGTGATATTTGTAATTATTTTACATATAAAAAATTGTTTGAATGTAATATTATTGTTTTTTCCTCATATTCTGATTTCATACTTACCTTTATTACGGATCATTTTTCGTTTGCTTGATCTTGTCTTTTCTTGTACTATCGGTTGTTTCCTATTTAGTTGTGCTGTATTCACTTAACTCGGTTTTGTAATGCATTATTTTTTGGTATGCTTAATTGATTACATTGGATACTTCATTTTACATTTCACTTAATGCTTATATTTTGTAGATGTCTTATTTTGACTTAACTGAAGGTAATTCTTAGACGCATATGTTAGAGATTCATTGTCCTTTTAATTTTTTGGGGATGTAATTGTAAAAAAATGATAAATCATTTTTTTTCTCCGGGGGTGAGGTACGATGTAACGAACAGATTTAGTGTAAGGGGAAGTAAACTGGAGTATGTTAGTAGTTGAAATAGATTTTGAGTTATAGCACTTAGTTGCTTGTTAGCTATCGAATTATTTAGAGAGTATCTCGTGATAGTTTCGAGAGACAGATTACAGACAGCGTGAAAAGCGCTGATATATTTATTCTGTATTGTTTTGAGTTGGGTGAGAGAAGCTCGCTGCTAGCCCGCAATTGTTTGTGTTGTGTGAACAGTGAGAAAGTCTCGTGACTGCTTTTCAGCGGGACGAGTGTGTTATCTGGGGAGAGTGTTCCGGGCGTTTTGACCGGGTAGGAAGACAGTGTTTTTGGGAAGTGTGAAATGCCTGTACAGTGCTGAATTTAAAATGTCGACGGATTTTTCGCTGTGGGTACAGCGTAGTATGAAACTGCAGTTTGAATTATTGTGGAAGTGTTTATAACTGCAGTGTACAGTACTTTAGGTCATGAACATGATAGCTGCTGAGTGCAGTATTCTTTATAATGCTGAATTTAATAAGAGTACTTTAGGCCATGAATCATGATAGCTGCTGAGTGCAGGATTCGTTATAGTGCTGAGTTTAATAAGAGTACTTTAGGCCATGAATCATGATAGCTGCTGAGTGCAGGATTCTTTATAGTGCTGAGTTTAATAAGAGTACTTTAGGCCATGAATCATGATAACTGCTGAGTACATGATTCTTTATAGTGCTGAGTTTAATAAGAGTACTTTAGGCCATGAATAATGATAGCTGCTGAGTGCAGGATTCTTTATAGCGCTGAGTTTAATATGAGTACTCTAGGCCATGTATTATGATATCATTGTAGCTGCCGAGTGCGCAGTCCTTATGTGGTAATTTATATCTTGTGTTGTGCTGTGAACGGTATTCTATGTGTATTTCATATCAATGTGTTGTGACGTGAATAAACCCATATGAAATGTCACCAGTCGTTTACAACCCTTCATGACTCGTGTGTATGCACCTGTGGCGTGAACGACTAAACCAACACACGCACTTAATATTACAGAGGTGACAGGGAACTTAACACGTATTTAGAAATAGCCCCGGAGTGGGCGTGGCCTATTTATATCGAGAACCTGTTCATCGCTTACCAGTAGACTTCTACAGTGTTTGTCTGTGTGGCGTATATGTATGTATCAAATGTAGACATTACCAGATACACAACACAACAGTAACGTTAGCAGATAATCAATAAGACACCATAAACCAATCCGGTATCGATGATGGCCATGGCCCATTTCCATAACATGACTTTCACATATTTTTACGGGGGTGCAACAGTTATATACTTGTATATATATATATATATATATATATATATATATATATATATATATATATATATATATATATATAGGAGTTGAACCAGGGAGTATCGACGAAAGGCGCTATCGCTTCTCTGCGTATATATATATATATATATATATATATATATATATATATATATATATATATATATATATATATATATATATATATATATATATATATATATATATATATATATATATATATATATATATATCTTATTGAGAATGTACAATATGGAATAGTTAACGTTTAGCCTTTAGTTGAGTACGTTCAAACATTAATTGTGAATGTACAATATCTAGTTATTAATGCGTAGTTTTAGATAGTGAATGTGCAATCCGTAGCTGCGAAAATAATCTTTGGTCAGAACGTGTAGTTTAAAGTTGAAATTGCCCAATTTCTAGCTGTGAAGGTAAAGTTGACTATTTAATTCTGAATGATCTATCTCTAATTGGAATGTACAATCACTCGTTGAAAAAATACAATCCCCAGCTCTGATTATACAATCTCTAGTTATAGTAATAATGATAATAAAAGCCCCTTCAGTCACAACTGACTATGGGAAAGCGTACCTGAGGTGACAGCCTTCAGCTGCTTATTTTCCTGTTCTTTCGTTCGACATTTTCTCCTCTTTTCCGCTTATTGTGTGAGCTGACCTTTGACCAATCTGCGGTGGCGTCGCAGATAGCATCGCTACTTGCTGCGGTCGGCAGCTTCATCCTCCTAGGTTGCTGGATTTATGTCCAGTTCCTTCATGTTTCTCTAGTACACATCTTTGAATCTCAGCTGCGTTCGCCCAACTGTTCTTTTGCCATCTGCCAGTTGTCCGTAGAAGATATCTTTCGGGATGCGACCATCTTCCATGCGGTGGACATGGCCAAGCAAGCATAGTCTGCGCTGTCTAAGCAGTGTATACATGCTTTGAAGGGCAGCACGTGACAATATCTCGACATTTGTCACTTTATCTTTCCACGAAATGCCATGGATGTAGCGTAGACACCGCTGATGGAAGGTATTGAGGCTTCTTTCTTGCTTAGCATAGGTTGTCCATGTCTCGCTGCCATAAAGAAGAGTGCTGGTGACGCAGGTGTTATGTACCGCAAATTTGGTCTTCGTTGTGGGTTTGGAGTTTCCTCAAACACGAGATGTGAGGCGGGCAAAGGTAACTGCAGCTTTGCCAATGCGGCTGTCAATTTATGTGTCCAGTGAGAGTTTGTCATTGATGGTGGCTCCAAGTATGTGAAGTGGTGCACTACTGCCAATTCATAGTTATCGATAGTGATAACAGGTGCAGCACCCACATCCTGACCCAGCACATTTATTTTCTTTCAGCGAATAATAAGTCTCTTATAGTGACCTTTCTGATTTTTGTTTTTGCCTTCAGCCGTGCAAGATTAAACAGACAGCCATCTGACCTAGTGTGAAGGAATATTCCAAGTTGCATCTCTGAATGTTCCACAATAGTGATCTTGTCATACCACTTCCATGCCTATATTCTACACAAGCATTCATTGATGGTCTGTAGCTTTTTGGTTGTTGGTTGTGGTGTTGTCCATGTTTCAGAGTCATACAATAGGACTGACTTGACATTACTTACTTACTTAGTCGTTGTTAAGTTCTTTTCGCGTGGGAGTTAAGTGTTTGAGATTCTCACATGTGAGTCTAGTATTTTATAGACGCACATTTGAGCGCATCTAAAGTACTTGTATGTTTAAGTGTTTGTGCGCGACCGTACACTATTATTTAAAGGTATGACGTGATTTGTCGCGGTGATTTGTTGCCATCTAGCTATGATGCTTGAAGCAGATCCGAAAGTCCTTTGGTATGGACAGACGTCTTAGATGAATATTGTTATGTGTCTTAGTCCCAAGTCGTGGGAAGACACACTGAAATATATTGTGGTATCTCCCTAAGTGGAGCATATATATTAGCCAAATATGGCTCTTTCATTTATCGTGTTAGACAATCAATTTATCCTTTGCAAGTTTTTGGCAGAGCTTCGGCACGTCTAGCTATGACGTGTCGCTAGTGCGTCCAAATTCCTGCTAAGAATCATATCGGATCATAACACATTATTTTTTGGGAAGACCTCCAAAATATTACACAAATCTTGTAATGGAAACTAAGATTATATGGTCATATTGCCGCAGAGCTTCCGTCGCCCTTGAGATGGTGACGGTTAGTCAGATCGGTCTAGTTCAATATTGACAACTTGTATTGACGTACCTTTTCCTACCATGACCCATTGTTGATGAAGAATGTCTGTCAACTATGAATGTATTAACTACGTATTCGTTTCTGCCATGAAACCATGTGATGATACTGTACCTGCCTATGATGTCCTTTCGTATAATAAATCGTGCCGTGATTGATGTTCTACATGGGTCCAGTGTACATTGATTACTAGTTGGTCAGTCTTATGACCCAGTCGTTGTTATTGTATTAGTGTTGTTTTCATCATCCTAAATGAACCGACGGCACACAAAAAAACATTCGCATAAGACACCCCTACCACAAAACAAAACACAGTGGTAACAGCTGGTGGCCATCAAAAGGGGAAAAGAAATTTTTAACAAGATTCGGATGTCCTGTTTTGAGATAAAATGCGTATTGTCAAGTTTTCAAGATTATCAAGTTTCCAGCTACGTCCAATTTCAAACGAATGCCATCAACAAGCGTTTACTTCCAGTCTACTGGGTAACGGTCGAGAGTTATACAATAGGACTGACTTGACATTACTTACTTACTTAGTCGTCTTAGTCGTTTCTCTTCTACCAAGGGGTGTAGAAATTTGCCAGAGAGAGCGCCATGCTATCTTATCGGCTGTCTTCTTCCTGGTCTGGTTCCAGTATAGTACTCGGTCCTTCAGAGATTGTCTAATGTTGTTCTCCCAGCGAAATCTGGGTCTCCCTAGAAGTCTGGATCTCTGGTTCTTGGTTTCCCATTTGTACCGTGGTATCCGATCTTCTCCCGTTATGCATACATGGCTAAACCATCGTAATTGGGACTGTTCCTCTTGTCTCAAAGCCATACAATAGAACTGACTTGACATTTAAATTGAAAATTGAGACTTTTGTGCTCGACTGGGACTTCTCTTGATCTCTATATATTTTCCAATGCAATGAAAGGTCATTTAGGCTTTTGTATTCTCCAGCATCAACACGATTTATACCACAACTTCATCGATTTCACAAAAGCCTTCGATCGAGTCTAGCATGAAGGCTTATGGCAAATAATAAGAAAATTTAATTTTGATACCAACATCATAGATATCATTGAAGCACTATACAAGGACGCAAGCAGTGCTGTTTTTGCAAGCAATGACATTGGAGAATTTTTCAAAACAACTGTAGGAGTTCGCCAGGGATGTATCCTGTCTCCAGTGCTCTTTAATATATATCTAGAACATATTATGCAGGAGGCTCTCTACGATTATAAAACAACCATATCGATTGGAGGCCGACCTCTTTGCAATCTACGTTTTGCTGATGATATCGATCTGATAGCTGGAACAGAATCAGAACTTCAAGACCTTACCTCTAGACTGGAGAAAGTAACAAGAACGTATGGGATGGAAATTAATATAGAAAAAAGCAAGATATTGGTGAATAGCCATAAGAAACATGTTCCGACCAACATTACGTTAAATGGGCAAACGTTAGAAGAAATTAACACCTTTAAATAGCTCGGGTCCACTATATGTAGTGATGGAAGATCAAGTAAAGAAATCAAGACAAGACTTGAGATGGCCTCAGCTGCCATGACAAGGCTGAATGTGATCTGGAAAAGTAACATCAGTTTTCCTGTGAAGATCAAATTATACGAATCACTCGTATTATCTATTCTCTTGTATGGGTGTGAGGGCTGGACACTCACTGCAGATATGGAGCGAAGGATTCAGGCTTTCGAGCATAAATGTTATAGAAGAATTTTGCGCATTTGCTATAAAGAGCACAAAACAAATGTCTATGTTAGAGAGAAGATAAACACCTATGCAGGCCACCAAGAACCACTTTTGTCAGTAGTGAAACGTCGAAAGCTTGCCTGGTTTGGGCATGTAACTCGTCATGACTCCCTTTCGAAAACGATCCTCCAGGGAACAGTCGAAGGTAAACGGAGAAGAGGAAGGCAAAGAAAATCCTGGGCTGATAACATCAAAGAATTGGCAGGACACGGTTTTTCCACACTTGTACGCATTGCTGAGGATAGAGAGCAGTGGAGGACCCTGTCTGCTGATGCTTCCACCATGGCACCCCTACGACCCATGACGGGTTACGGGTTGAGATGATGATTCTTATTTTGATATCATTATCTGTTTCTCCATCAGTGTCTATATTGCTTAGAAGGTATTTGTGTGATTATACATCGTCTAATCTCTAGTAGCGAATGTACAATGTTTAGTAGGGAATGCATAATGTTTAGTAGTGAATGTATACTGTTTAGTAGCGAATGTATAATCTTTAATAGTGAATGTATAATACTTAATAAGGAATGTATACTGTTTAGTAGCGAACGTATAATGTTTAGTAGCTAATGCATAATGTTTAGTAGCGAATGCATAATGTTTAGTAGTGACTGTATAATGTTTAGTATTCATTCATTCATAACCCTCCACTCCCAAAGGAGCATAGGCCTTCAACAAACACATGCCAAGTCCTCCTGTCACGTTCCATCATCTCAAGTTCTTTCCACGTTCTCCTCATCATTTTCACCTCTGTTTCCAGCTCTCTTCTCCATGTGCTTCTTGGTCTACCTCTGCCTCTCTTGTCCTGGGGTTTCCAGAACAAGGACTGCCTTGTAATGCAATCAATAGGTTTCCTCTGTGTCTGTCCTATCCATTGCCCTCGTCTTCTTCTCATCTCTTGTTCCACTGGCACTTGTCTAGTTCTTGTCATCAGTTCCACGTTGGTAACCTTGTCATACCATTTTAATCCCTCTATTCTACGCAAGCACCCATTTATGAAAGTCTGTAGCTTTTTGGTTGTTGTCTTTGTTGTTCTCCATGTCTCAGAGCCATACAATAGGACTGACTTCACATTTGAGTTGAAGATTCTTATTTTCGTATTGGATCCGATTTCTCTTGATCTCCTTATATTTCCCAATGCAATGAAAGCTCCTCTTGCTTTTTGTATTCTTATTTTAATATCACTGTCTGTCCCTCCAACTTTGTCTATATTGCTGCCAAGATATGTGTACGATTCTACATCTTGTATTGTTGCTTCTTCAAGTTCAACCCTGTTTTCATTACCTGCATTTTTTCTCATAATCTTTGTCTTTTCCCTGTGTATTTTCAGACCCAATTGCTGTGACCTCTCATCGAGTGTTTTCAATTTGTCCTGCATCTCATTACGGTTATGGGACAGAAGAGCCAAGTCATCAGCAAAATCCAGATCATCCAGCTGCTTAGTCAGAGTCCACTGGATTCCATTTCTGTTGTGTGTTGTTGATGTTCTCATAACCCAGTCTATTGCTAATAAGAAAAGAAATGGAGACAAGAGGCATCCCTGTCGCACTCCTGTTCTTATCCAAAATGGTTCTGTAAGATGTCCTTCATGAACAACTCTGCATGCCATGTCTTCATATGTTTTCTTTATTAAATTAATGATCTTCAGGGGAACTCCATAATGCCTCATCAATTTCCAAAGTGATTCTCTGTCTACACTGTCAAATGCCTTTTCGTAGTCCACAAATCCGATGTATAATGGTGAATTCCATTCCAGACTTTGTTCAACTATTATTCTCAAAGTAGCTATCTGGTCTGTAAAGGGTCTGTTTTGTCGAAAACTTGCTAGTTCATCTCTCAGTTTCTTGTCTTTGGACTCTTTTAATCTCTCAAGGATAATAATATTTAATACTTTTCCTGGCACTGATAGTAACATTATTCCTCTATAATTTGTGCTCTCTTGTAAATTTCCTTTCTTAGGCAACTTAACCAGATATCATTCCTTCCATTCTGCTGGTATCTCTTCCTTTTTCCAGACTTTACCAAGTAATTTATATAACATCTCTGTAGCCGTGTCGATATCTGCTTTGATAGCCTCTGCTGGAATGACATCTGGTCCAGACGCTTTTCCATCTCTTAGAAGCTTTATGGCTTTCTTTATTTCTTCCTTCGTTGGTCTTTCACCGTTAATTTGTAGCTCTTCTTCTGCTGGCTGGATGTCCGGGGGGTTTTGTGGAGCTGGTCTATTGAGAAGGTCCTCAAAATATTCTGTCCACCTCTTTATTTGCTCTTGTATATTGCTGAGCAGTTTTCCATTCTTGTCCTCTATGAGGCAACTTGTTTGTTTGTATTTCCCTGTCAACTTCTTTGTGCTGTTATACAGTTCTCTCATATTTCCTTTGGCTGCAGCATCTTCTGCCTCTCTTGCCAACTCCTCAATATACTTCCTCTTGTCTCTTTTGATACTTTTTTAAACTTCGTTGTTTGCTTCTGTGTACACTTCTTGAGCCTTGTCTGTTGAACTTTTGGTTTTGCTAGTGTTTAAATCTGCTTTCTTGTTTTTTCTGTCTTTTATCCTATTGATGGTTTCTGTTGTTATCCACGCTTTTTGTTGTCGTTCCATTTTCCCCAGTATTTCTTCACATGTCTCACTCCATACCGTTTTGATTTGCTGCCAATAGTGTTCTGTATTCTCTACATCTTCCAGCTGTTAGAGCACTTGGAATTTGTTGGATATTGTGACCACAAATTTGTCTCTTGTTTCTTGATTTCTTAAATGTCCTACATTAAATTGTTGTCTATAATTTTGCATTGTTGCATATCTCTTGAGTTTCATTTTTACTTTGGCTATCAGAAGGTGTTGATCTAATGCCACATCTGCTCCTCTATATACCTTTACATCCTGCAATGATGATCTAAACTTCTTGTTTATGCATATATGATCAATCTGATTTTCTGTTCTATGGTCTGGTGATATCCATGTTGCCTTGTGTATTCTCTTATGTGGAAACATGCTTCCTCCTATAGCCAGTTGATTTAAAGCCCAGAAGTTTGAGAATAGTTCCCCCTTTTCATTCAGTATTCCTAGCCGATGTTTTCCCATGACGTCTTCAAAGCCGGTGTTGACTGTACCTATCTTTGCATTCATGTCACCCATCAAAATTGTGATGTCTCTTCTTTTTACTTTTTCCATAATTTCCTGTAGTCTAGTATAAAATGCTTCTTTCACAGACTCTTCCTTGTCATTAGTTCGTGCATAACATTGGATGACATTTAAATTTATTTTCTTTTTAGCTGTTTTAAAAATAGCTGTTATTATTCTGGGTCCAACGGCTTCCCATTCAAATGTTTAGTAGCGAATGTATAATGTTTAGTAGTGAATGTATAATGTTTTGTAGTGAATGTATAATGTTTAGTAGTGAATGTGTAAAGTTTTGTAGTGAATATATACTGTTTAGTAGTGAATTTATACTGTTTAGTAGTGAATGTATAATGTTTAGTAGGGAATGTATACTGTTTAGTAGTGAATGTATAATGTTTAGTAGGGAATGTATACTGTTTAGCAAGGAATGTATAACGTTTAGTAGTGAATGTATAATGTTTAGTACGGAATGTATTATTTTTAATTATGAATGAATGCTTTAGTAGGGAATGTATAATATTTAATAATGA
This sequence comes from Oreohelix idahoensis, assembly GCA_024509875.1. Lineage (NCBI taxonomy): Eukaryota > Metazoa > Mollusca > Gastropoda > Stylommatophora > Oreohelicidae > Oreohelix > Oreohelix idahoensis. Next base: position 216,724 of record JAMPIV010003285.1, read on the forward strand.
ATTAATAATGTTTAGTTTCAAATGTATAATGTTTAGTTTGGAAAGTATAATGTTAAGTTTCGAATGAACTATGTTTACACACGAATGTAGAATGATTAGTAGTGAATATGTAATGTTTAGTTTCGAATGTGCAATGTTTTCTTGCGAATGTACAATGTTTAGTAGTGAATATATAATGTTTACTAGCAAATGCACAATATTTAGTTGCGAATGTAAAATGTTTAGCTGTGAATCAGTTGTGACTGCATAATCTTTAATTGTTAATTAATAATGGTTAGTTGTGATTAATTGTGAGTGTGGAATTTTTTTTTCATGCTAAATAATTTCTATTTTGCTTGTTTCATTTCTAGTTGTCGATTTGTCATTATTCGTATAGATGTACAGAACGTAGTTTTAAGTCGTGATGTTCATTTTACTAAGAAGGGCACAATCGACTTCGTTTTTACAGTTCATGAAACGGTAAAGGTGAATATTTTGTGGCAACATGAAGGGTGGAAGAAAAAAAAACAAGATAGAGGATGAGAAAGAGAGAAGATACCTGACAGTTTAACATTATAGTGTGGAGAGAAATCATAAACACAGCTGATATCTTCTTCTTCTTCCTCGTTCGCCTTCAGACTTCCACATATACAGCCCGGGTATTGATGTCTCGTTTAGTTTTCTATAGTATTAGAGAAGGAGCAGTTTAACATTATGGTATGGAGAGAAATAAAAAACACAGCTGATATACAGCACGGGTATTGATGTCTCGTTTAGTTCTCTATAGTATTAGAGAAGGAACAGTTTAACATTATGGTATGGAAAGAAATCATAAACACAACTGATATACAGCACGGGTATTGACGTCTCGTTTAGTTCTCTATAGTATTAGAGAAGGAACAGTTTAACATTATGGTATGGAAAGAAATCATAAACACAACTGATATACAGCACGGGTATTGATGTCTCGTTTAGTTCTCTATAGTATTAGAGAAGGAACAGTTTAACATTATGGTATGGAAAGAAATCATAAACACAACTGATATACAGCACGGGTATTGACGTCTCGTTTAGTTCTCTATAGTATTAGAGAAGGAACAATTTAACATTATGGTATGGAGAGAAATCATAAACACAACTGATATACAGCACGGGTATTGACGTCTCGTTTAGTTCTCTATAGTATTAGAGAAGGAACAGTTTAACATTATGGTATGGAGAGAAATCATAAACACAGCTGATATACAGCACGGGTATTGATGTCTCGTTTAGTTCTCTTGAGTATTAGAGAAGTAACAGTTTAACATTATGGTATGGAAAGAAATCATAAACACAGCTGATATACAGCACGGGTATTGATGTCTCGATTAGTTCTCTGGAGTATTAGAGAAGGAAAATGTTAACATTATGGTATGGAAAGAAATCATAAACACAGCTGTTATACAGCACGGGTATTGACGTCTCGTTTAGTTCTCTATAGTATTAGAGAAGGAACAATTTAACATTATGGTATGGAGAGAAATCATAAACACAACTGATATACAGCACGGGTATTGACGTCTCGTTTAGTTCTCTATAGTATTAGAGAAGGAACAGTTTAACATTATGGTATGGAGAGAAATCATAAACACAGCTGATATACAGCACGGGTATTGATGTCTCGTTTAGTTTTCTTGAGTATTAGAGAAGGAACAGTTTAACATTATGGTATGGAAAGAAATCATAAACACAGCTGATATACAGCACGGGTATTGACGTCTCGTTTAGTTCTCTATAGTATTAGAGAAGGAACAGTTTAACATTATGGTATGGAAAGAAATCATAAACACAGCTGACATAGAGCACGGGTATTGAATGTCTCGTTTAGTTCTCTGGAGAATTATAGAAGGAACAGCTTAGCATTATGGTATGGAAAGAAATCATAAACATAGCTGATATACAGCCCGGGTATTGATGTCTCGTTTAGTTTTCAATAGTATTAGAGAAGGAACAGTTTAACATTATGGTATGGAGAGAAATAAAAAACACAGCTGATATACAGCACGGGTATTGATGTCTCGTTTAGTTCTCTACAGTATTAGAGAAGGAACAGTTTAACATTATGGTATGGAAAGAAATCATAAACACAGCTGACATAGAGCACGGGTATTAAATGTCTCGTTTAGTTCTCTGGAGTATTACAGAAGGAACAGCTTAACAGTATGGTATGGAAAGAAATCATAAACAGAGCTGATATACAGCACTGGTTTTGAATGTCTCGTTTAGTTCTCTGGAGTATTACAGAAGGAACAGCTTAACATTATGGTATGGAAAGAAATCTTAAACAGAGCTGATATACAGCACTGGTATTGAATGTCTCCTTTAGTTCTCTGGAATATTAGAGAAGGAACAGTTTAACATTATGGCATAGAAAGAAATCTTAAACACAACTGATATACAGGACTGTATTGATGTGTCGTTTAGTTCTCTGGAGTATTAGAGAAGGAACAGTTTAACATTATGGTGGGGAAAGAAATCATAAACACAGCTGATATACAGCACGTGTATTGATGTCTCGTTTAGTTCTCTTTAGTATTAGAGAAGGAAATGTTTAACATTATGGTATGGAAAGAAATCATAAACACAGCTGATATACAGCACGGGTATTGATGTGTCGTTTAGTTCTCTGGAGTATTAGAGAAGGAACAGTTTAACATTATGGTATGGAAAGAAATCATAAACACAACTGATATACAGCACGGGTATCTATGTGTCGTTTAGTTCTCTTGAGTATTAGAGAAGGACCAGTTTAACATTATGGTATGGAAAGAAATCATAAACACAGCTGATATACAGCACGGGTATTGATGTGTCGTTTAGTTCTCTGGAGTATTAGAGAAGGAAATGTTTAACATTATGGTGGGGAAAGAAATCATAAACACAGCTGATATACAGCACGTGTATTGATGTGTCGTTTAGTTCTCTGGAGTATTAGAGAAGGAACAGTTTAACATTATGGTATGGAAAGAAATCATAAACACAGCTGATATACAGCACGGGTATTGATGTCTCGATTAGTTCTCTGGAGTATTAGAGAAGGAAATGTTTAACATTATGGTGGGGAAAGAAATCATAAACACAGCTGATATACAGCACGTGTATTGATGTGTCGTTTAGTTCTCTGGAGTATTAGAGAAGGAACAGTTTAACATTATGGTATGGAAAGAAATCATAAACACAGCTGATATACAGCACGGGTATTGACGTCTCGATTAGTTCTCTGGAGTATTAGAGAAGGAACAGTTTAACATTATGGTATGGAAAGAAATCATAAACACAGCTGATATACAGCACAGGTATTGATGTGTCGTTTAGTTCTCTGGAGTATTAGAGAAGGAACAGTTTAACATTATGGTGGGGAAAGAAATCATAAACACAGCTGATATACAGCACAGGTATTGATGTGTCGTTTAGTTCTCTGGAGTATTAGAGAAGGAACAGTTTAACATTATGGTATGGAAAGAAATCATAAACACAGCTGATATACAGCACGGGTATTGATGTCTCGATTAGTTCTCTGGAGTATTAGAGAAGGAACAGTTTAACATTATGGTGGGGAAAGAAATCATAAACAGAGCTGATATACAGCACTGGTATTGAATGTCTCCTTTAGTTCTCTGGAATATTAGAGAAGGAACAGTTTAACATTATGGCATAGAAAGAAATCTTAAACACAACTGATATACAGGACTGTATTGATGTGTCGTTTAGTTCTCTGGAGTATTAGAGAAGGAAGAGTTTAACATTATGGTGGGGAAAGAAATCATAAACACAGCTGATATACAGCACGTGTATTGATGTCTCGTTTAGTTCTCTTTAGTATTAGAGAAGGAAATGTTTAACATTATGGTATGGAAAGAAATCATAAACACAGCTGATATACAGCACGGGTATTGATGTGTCGTTTAGTTCTCTGGAGTATTAGAGAAGGAACAGTTTAACATTATGGTATGGAAAGAGGTATTGATGTGTCGTTTAGTTCTCTGGAGTATTAGAGAAGGAAACGTTTAACATTATGGTATGGAAAGAAATCATAAACACAGCTGATATACAGCACGGGTATTGATGTGTCGTTTAGTTCTCTGGAGTATTAGAGAAGGAACAGTTTAACATTATGGTATGGAAAGAAATCATAAACACAGCTGATATACAGCACGGGTATTGATGTGTCGATTAGTTCTCTGGAGTATTAGAGAAGGAAATTTAACATAAACACACAGCTGATATACAGCACGTGTATTGATGTGTCGTTTAGTTCTCTGGAGTATTAGAGAAGGAACAGTTTAACATTATGGTATGGAAAGAAATCATAAACACAGCTGATATACAGCACGGGTATTGACGTCTCGATTAGTTCTCTGGAGTATTAGAGAAGGAACAGTTTAACATTATGGTATGGAAAGAAATCATAAACACAGCTGATATACAGCACAGGTATTGATGTGTCGTTTAGTTCTCTGGAGTATTAGAGAAGGAACAGTTTAACATTATGGTGGGGAAAGAAATCATAAACACAGCTGATATACAGCACAGGTATTGATGTGTCGTTTAGTTCTCTGGAGTATTAGAGAAGGAACAGTTTAACATTATGGTATGGAAAGAAATCATAAACACAGCTGATATACAGCACGGGTATTGATGTCTCGATTAGTTCTCTGGAGTATTAGAGAAGGAACAGTTTAACATTATGGTGGGGAAAGAAATCATAAACACAGCTGATATACAGCACAGGTATTGATGTGTCGTTTAGTTCTCTGGAGTATTAGAGAAGGAACAGGACTAGTATTCCCTCATGCATGTCGTAAAAGGCAACTAACATGGGGCTGGCATCATCATTATGTTAAACCAATGTCTCCAGAAACGACTGCTGCAAGATTATATGCTTTGATGTAGGCTTCCTACAAGAGGGCCACATAAAGATGTGGCTACATGTTCCAAGCGAAGGAAAATATGTGATGATGATGATGACTGGCAGTATGAACAGTCAAATGATTTTACATAAATAAAATGTAGGTAATGATAAATACTTCGATATGATTACTGCTGTACCGCGATTTTCATGAACAGTGACTCAAGTGAGGATGTGCAAGGGGCTGGCAATCTTATCATGTAAAACACATTGCTACAAAAAATGAGGAGCACGTGCTGTGACGCAGGGCTCGTGCAAACGGGCCAGCTGTAGTGTGACTCTCTTCCCTTAAGGCATTGTTTCTTAACCTTTCAGAGTTCTTGCACCCCTTTACAGCATGTTATGAAGCCTCGTACTCCTTTACATCATCTTAACAAGCCTCACACCCCTTTACAGCATCTTAAGAAGCCTTGCACCCCTTTATCTTCTAGCTTGCAAAATACGCCACAATTGATAAAAAAAGAGAAACAAGTATGTATTGAGAGACCATATTTACAAAATGTGTCTAAAGGTCGGTACAGTATTTAATTCATGTTGTCAATGTTCTATTTTGACAAATACATTTGAGTTTTATGAATTATATAGTATTTATGATGATTCGTCGTCTTATATAGCAAACATGCCTCGCACCACCTGAAGATAGGTCTCACACCCTTATGGGGCGCATGCACTCCTGCTTTTTTTTTCCTTTTTTTTCCTTAACCAGCGGCACTTGGGCTTTCAGCCATTCGGCCCAATGACATGTCATTGCGACGCTGGGGAACCTGAGGACTTTCCTTCCAACCCGATCAGGAGCTTCGCTCATTCCCATCCACAGAGGGTTTATCTCAGGAGCCGTTCAGGTTATTCAGTCAAAATCCCGGTCGATGACACTCCTACAAATGACAGCGCCCGGGATTGAACCTTGAAAACCTGGTCACGAGCGCAACGTTGTAACCATTACACCAGCGCGCTCCCAAACACTCCTGATTAAGAAGCACTGCCGTAAGGAGAGAGAAGATGATAATGCTGAAGAGTACACCCTGAACTCAGATATAGAAGATGAAAGCAATATTGATTCTGGCATATTCGAGATCACATAAAGCAAACATGAATAATTACTTTATAGCAATAGATTCCCGTAAAATTACATTTACGTATAAAAAAGCACAAACAAAAAGAGACGACATAACTGATAAAGCGGTCAGAGATTTGTGCTCACGACCCCAATCCACAGCTTGTAATTGTAGAAAAAAACTTCTACTGTATTATTGAAAAGTGAATGGTGCACTATTTTAAAAAAATAGTAAAAACATGACTAGGAAAACAGGCAATAGTTTATATTTTAAAACATATGGGTTTTTATAACATCCGAGTGACACAGTAGTTATAGCGTTGGTCTCTGGCGGCAAAGGTACCGGGTTCAATCCATAGAACTCAAATGTATTTGTACAAAATAGAACATTGGCACCTTGAATTAAATACGGAAGTTTAGTCATATCTTGTAAAAAACATTCTCTCAGAACATATTTGTTGCATCACGCTACAGTCTACCAAGCTGTAAATGAGAACCTGACTCTGCTCGTTTGATAAGGTAGGAAAAGGCAACGAGTAAGGGAAACTTGTCACCCCCACCTCTTGATGCTGGACCTAGTATAGTGAAGGTTCTAGCTTCACTCCTCTACGGCAATATTTGATATGGAGCTACCTTGACCTTATATAGGACTTTCAGCTGATAGTGTGTGCTGTGGAATATTCTTTGTTTCGTTGAAGGTATCCTTATAGACGCGACAGAAATAGACATTTTAAAGCAATTTGACATTTAGAAAATAAAACTATGATAATTATCAAAGCAGATGACAAGCCAACTTTATAAATTAAGAATACATGAGAAGATTCTAGAGCAAGTCAAACATGTCTTATGTCTTGAAAACATATTTCGCAGAAGAAGGCATAAGTGAAACAGAAATGAAGAAGAAAGCAGGAATGTCCCGCACTATATTCAACAACATGAGACAGATAGTAACATCGAAGTAAGAAGTAATGAATTAAAAATGAGTCATAAAGTGTTATATACTCTTCATTACTGCATGGCGCAGAAACATGGACATTGAGCTAACAGTTAGAAGTAAGTCCTTTGAAATGAAGATACATATAAGAATCAGATGCAACTCAGGGAAAGAGAAGAAAACAAATAAAGAAGTCGAGGAAAGCTAGGCACGAAAAGAGAATTAATGAAACAGAGCAACGTTAGGTAAATAACATATTTTGGTCATATAAAAAGAAATAGTTCTTTACTAAAAACCATATTGAAATGAAAACTGGAATGCAAATGTGCAAGAGGAAAATAAGTGGGAGGATAACATCAAGATCATCAAGCCTATCAGAGAGTAACATAAAGAGGACAGTGTCGTGAAACGAGTGTAACCCACTACTTTGTTAATCACTATGTCGAGATACAGATTTGCTTCAACCAATCAACGAGCAACGTACGAGCAACGTTCACCAGTCTCTGAGACAGAATAAATTAACGGCCATCTTGTTCACGCAAGATGGTGGATGAAAACTGAATAAAATTAGGCTGCACAGCGCTTGAGACTAAACCGGAGGAAACCAATCATTTTGCTCCGCCAGGAACCAACCAAACGCTTTCCTTAAGCATTTACCTATCTATATAATCGGGCGGATTTTATGCATAATCACACATCACCGACACGACGCCAGAGATACCGACCGACTGAAGAGGAGAAGCTGTCACCTTGATTTATAGCTTACCTCCAGTGCAATGACCTGCAGCTTGCTTTGCTAAGTCGAGTCAAAATCTGGCCGGTTTGAATCTTAGAGGGTAAATATATTTACGATAACCTTTAGGAAAATAGGCTTTCAGCAGGTCTATAATGTTGGTATTTGTTGTGTGTCATTTATACTACCTATCAGGTTACTGATTGTATCTTGGGGGAAATTAAGTATAATGATTGTATTTCCTATTATGATTGAATAGACAAAGACTAATAGGACTCATACCTCAATCTATTGTCTCCTATAACTCAATCTATTGTCTCAAATGACTTCAGTCTATTATCTCCGATAAGACCAACTGCCATATAACCAAAACAGTCCTTGTTAGGACTCAACCTATTGTCTCCTATACTTCAATCTGTTATCTCAGACCAACTGCAATATAACCAAAACAGTCCTTCTTAGGACTCAATCTATTGTCTCCTATAACTTCAGTCTATTATCTCCGATAAGACCAACTGCCATATAACCAAAACAGTCCTTGTTAGGACTCAATTTATTGTCTCCTATAACTTCAGTCTATTATCTCAGATAAAACCAACTGAAATATAACCAAAACAGTCCTTGTTAGGACTCAATCTCTTGTCTCATCTAACTCCAATCTATTGTCTCCTATAACTCCCACCTGATATATCACCAAACAGTCCTCGTCTCACATACTCCTATCATAAGAACATAACGTTATTGTTAGGATATATTATAGCACTTGTCAGAGAGGGCTTGGTATATTATAGGGGTAGGACATTGTTGTATCACACCTAGGTGTACATATTATTGGATGTATTCAGGTATTGACCTTATATTATGGGATGTATTCATGTATTGAATGTATTCATGTATTGAATTTATATTATTGAATGTATTCATGCATTGAATTTATATTATTTAATGATATCATGTATTAGTTTATCAGAAAGAATGTTTTGCAAGTAGACACCTGTCTTGTCTCGCTATTGCTAAATCATACTAAGCCATGTTGTCATTCATCCTTCATGCAGACACTGAGACACGCTCATATCATATACAATAGAAATAGGTGGGCTTGAGGACAGAAATTAGCCCCTATTTTTCCTTGTTACAGGTTTTATTCGTGTCCTAAAACCTGAGATCGAGGGTCGTCAATCCAGCTGCCTGGAACTCCGCAGGAGCATAGAGGTTGTCCTGACTCTACATCTTTGGTCCCCCTCAGTCTTGGGTGGGCTAAAGGAACGATACTCAGCCGATGTTGTGTGAACCAACCAAAGAAGAACAGACCTTAGAGAGATGAGTACACATTAGTACCATTTCTGTCAGCATTGTGAGCATAGAAACTGTCAGTGATGAGAAAGTGAAGTAGCATAGCAAGAGACAAAAATAACAGCATAGCTGATAAGTGTTATATCCTTAATTAACAGCACAGCTGATACATGTACTATAATTGAATAACAGCACAGCTGATATAATTTTTGTTCCTATAATTGGAAAACTTGTTGTTATATATATATATATATATATATATATATATATATATATATATATATATATATATATATATATATATATATATATATATATATATATATATATATATATATATATATATATATAAAATAAATATTTGTAAATCATATGTAAACTTACAAATTCATTACATTCCATTTTTCAACATTCACCCTTCAGCACAAGAGTAGATAGTGTATATACTAAATAAATAATAAGGAAATTGTATTTGAACGACTTGTCAATTTTATCTTTGTTAAGTAAAATCTGTTTCCTTGTTTATTAATATCACAGTTAGTTACACAGCGGAGGTGGCACTTTATGTCGGTCTCCTCTCTACTATTGTTTCGAGATCAGAACATTCACAGCCGTAACTAATTTGTGATACCAGTCGTCCTCTCAGACACTGGGACTTCACCATTTTCTGCAGAAATTCTATTTCTGTAATTGTCAGTACTATACTGATCTTAAAGCCAAATAAAACCTCTCGCCACACTGGGGGCTCGTTCTTGGGATATTTCTGTATATCGTGAGCCATACTTAGTTTATTCATCTATCTACAATCTATCTTGTGCCACCCATAGATAACATAAGAAATATAATTTTCGAAAAAAATTCTATAATAGGATTTTAAAAAAAAAAAAAAAAAAAAAACAAAAAAAAAAAAAAAAAAAAAATATTTTCTTAGGAGGAGTACCATTTAGTACTCAGTAAATAGTTGATGCTCACAAAGTTGCAGGGAAATTTTTTGTTCATTTAAAGTAATTAATTTTAATTACAATAACTTGGTTATAGTAAATATACATACCCTATCTAAGTAACGCCATGGCTGATCTAGTGAAGTTCAGAACTGCGATCATGCAGATGGGTAAGGAATTAAATATGACAGGTGATGCTCTCACTCAGTATGTCACAACAGAAGTGGACAAACATATGGATAGAGAAGAAAGAAAGTTGCAATTAGAGACTGAAGCAAGGAAATTAGAGGTTGATAGAGAAGCAAAGAAATTAGAGGCTGAAGAAAGGCGGTTGCAAGCGGAAGCTGAGAGAGAAGACAAAAGACTGGAAGCTCAGAGAGAAGACAAAAGACTGGAAGCTGAGAGGAAACCAAAAGATTAGAAATTGAAGCCAAGAAATGGGAGGCTGAAAATGAGGAAAGGAAATTACAAGAAGAGAGAGAGACCATCAGTTGAGATTAAAAGAGCTTGAAATTCAGGCAAATACTGGCAATAATGGTGGTAGCTCACCTCACTCTGAGAGTAGCTCCAGCCAGAGCACCTCAAGTGGGGCCATGAATTTTCATCTGGACCCATTTGTTGAGAAAGAAGACGCCATTGAATCGTACCTGGATAGATACGAAAGACTAGCCACTACCTATGGCTTAGTGAAAGAAAAATGGAGTCTTAAACTATCCCAGGGATTGAGAGGTGTGGCCTACGATGTGTATTTGAAGCTCTCAAGAGATTACCAGGAAGATTATGAAATCCTGAAGCAGGCACTGCTTGTGAGATATGAAAAGAACTCAGAATCATATAGAAAGAAATTCCGAACAGCTAAACTTCTTCCAGGAGAAAACTATTACCCATTCTCGGCTAGATTGGAAACCTATTTGGAAAAATGGAGTAGTTTAGGGAAGTGTCAGGATCTGAAAGAAATGGTAATGATGGAGCAGGTGAAAGAGTCCATGCCTCAAGAAATGAGGAAGTTTATCATGGAACAAGGAGCAGAGAGATTGGAAGATATTGTAACTGTTGCTGAGAGGTATCAAGCAGCTCAGGCAGAATTATTAGGAAATAAGAAGAAGCAGGGTGAAAACTTCAAATCATCACAAAACTATACCAAATATGAACAAAAGGACCATACCACAAGGAACAAACAAAGGTTTGACCAAAAGGACAAAAACCCTCTAAGATCGGATAAGACACCTTACCGGAAGGAAGGAAAGTGGTGTAAAACTTGTCTAATGAGTAACCACAATACTGCGGACTGCAGAAGGAAGAATCCTCCTCATCATGCTGCATGTCTTACAACAGGGAATCAGGGAAGGAAGGAAATGGCAGTAAGTCAGAAAGACTTCCATCATCCCCCTGTCTGTGAGGAAGTGACCGTGAATGGCACTCAAGTACTGTGTTTATATGACACAGGATTGGACTTTGATTCAGTTGTGTGCTCTTCTTTAGTGAGTCCTGACCAGATAACCACAGAAACAGTGGAAATCAGAGGACCGATCAAGGGAGCAAGAACCATGACACTACCCATAGCTCGAATCAACATAAGATCTCGCTATGTGGAAGGAGAAATCAAAGCAGCAGTGATGGACGACCCCATTTACCCTTTGATTTTGGGGTGTAGGTATGTTTTCCTTGGAGAACCTATAAAACCCGTAGTTATGGCAACAGTCCAGACCAGGGAAAGCTCCAGGAAAATGGAGGAGAATCCTATCAATACTCATCCAGAAGAGATGAAAAAAGCTCAAGCAGCAGACAGCACATTGAAGCCTTGTTTTGGCAAATTGCCTAAAGCACATAACCCTCCAGAGAAAGGAGACTTGTATATGAAGAATGGCCTACTATACAGAAAAGCTGGAACAGGACCTAAAGGGCATGGACAGCTTGTAGTGCCAAAATCTTACAGGGAGAAGGTTATGACGCTAGGACATGCTATACCCTTCAGTGGACAAATGGGAACAGGGGCCACTGGACAAAGGATAGCCTGTCACTACTTTTGGCCAGGAATTACAGAGGACATAAAAAGATATGTAAGATCCTGTCCAGAATGCCAAAGAGTAGCTCCTAAGCATAGGACTGCACCAGCAACACTGGGAGAAATGCCTATTATGGGAACCCCGTTTGAACGTGTTGCAGTGGATATTGTTGGACCCCTCACTAGGACCAAGAAGAGAAATGCATATATCTTAACCTTGGTTGATACTTGCTCTATGTGGGGAGAAGCAGTGGCCATGTCAGCTATAGATTCAAAGCATGTGGCAGAGGCCCTGTTGACAATATTTACCCGATTAGGTTTCCCGCATCAGATATTGACTGACAATGGGTCTCAGTTTAAGGGAAAGCTAACACAAGAAGTATTCAGGATATTTCAAGCCAGGCACTATCATTGTAGTCCCTACCATGCCCAAGGGAACGGTCAAGTAGAGCGGTTCAATGGTACGCTAATTTCAATCCTTAGAAAGCTGGCGAGTGAAAAACCTGATACTTGGGATACATACTTACCCGCTGCACTATTTTGCATATAGGGAAGTACCCCACAATTCAACTGGATTGGCTCCAGCTACATTGTTGTTTGAAAGACCAATAAAAGGTCCACTGGAAGCATTGCTGCGGAAATGAACTGATGAAAAGGCAGAGGAAACAGTGACTTCCTCATACCAGTACGTCAACGAGTTGACATCTCGATTGAAAGCAGGTTGGAAACTGGCCAATGATAACTTAAGACAGGCCAGGAGGAAGCATGCTGCGTACTACAACAAAAAAGCAAAGGATAGGGAACTGGAGGTGGGTGAAAAGGTGTTATTACTGTTGCCAAGCAGCAATAAAAAATTGCAGATTGGATGGCAGGGACCCTATGTCATACTGGAGAAACTTTCCAGGACCAATTATAAGATTGACAAGAAAGGAAAGGAGAAGGTATATCATGTCAATCTTCTTAAAAAATACTATGACAAGGAATCATCAGAAGTTGCACATATCATGACCCTAGCCATTGCAACAGAAATGCACGGTGAACCCCTTCACTCTATGGAGTATCCACTCACAACTACAGAGGATTATGTTCAAGTAAATATTAGTGAACATTTAACTCCAGAGCAGAAGAAGAGGGTTCAGAAAGTGTTGGAAACCCATGCTGATGTGCTCACAGATAAGCCAGGTCGTACGAATCTGTTAGAGTACGACATGAAGGTTACCGACCCTACCCCAGTATGCATGAGAACATACCCTATACCCTATGCGAAAGCCCAAGCACTAAGGGAGGAAGTTGGTTATCTGTTGAAGGAGAAAATTATCTCGAAGTCAGACTCTCCCTATAGCTCAAGTGTGGTGCTATTGAGAAAACCGAGTGGTGAACACAGGTTATGTATTGACTACCGGAAGCTTAATGCGATCACAGAATCTCAGGTGGACCCATTACCTGACACCAACCAGCTGTTCTCTACACTGAGTAAGGCTAGGTATTTATCGAAGGTAGATCTAAGCAAGGGATACTACCAAATACCAGTGAAACCAGAAGTTAGGAAAATGCTGGCATTTAGTACATCAGACGGACACTACGAGTTTAATTTACTACCCTTTGGGCTGAAAAATGCTCCCAGTATCTTTTCAAGAATGATGAGGAAATTGTTGGAACCTCTACAAAATCCCCATATCACTAACTTTATGGATGACATTCTTGTTGCTACAAACACATTTGAAGAGCATATAGTAGCGCTCTCCATGTTGTTTGACAGACTGAGAGCCACTGGATTGACTGCACGTCCAACCAAGTGCTATATCGGTTGTAAGGAGTTGGAATTCTTAGGTCACACTTTTTCTACAGGTCATATGTCTCCTGACCCAAAGAATATAGAGAAGTTAAAGAAGGCACCCAGACCTCAAACGAAGAAAGATGTGAGATCATTCGTGTCATTATGTGGGTTCTATCAGAAGTACATACCCCACTTTAACTCTCTGTGTGCACCGTTAACTAACTTAACGAAGAAAGGACAGCCTGACAAAATCCAATGGAATGCTGATTGTGAAAAAGCTTACACAGAGCTAAAAGCAAAACTCACCAGCAAACCAATCCTTACGCTACCCGATATCACGCAGGAATTTGTATTAAGGACGGACGCTAGCAGTATAGGTATTGGTGCAACTCTCTTGCAGAAATCAAAAGCCCTGCCGGAGGAACTTTTACCAGTCGCCTACGCCAGTAGAAAGCTGAATGCAGCTGAGTTGAACTACTCGACCATAGAGAAAGAATGTTTGGCTCTAATTTGGTCCATCGACAAATTTTCACCTTACCTGTATGGGACACACTTCATTGTCCAAAGCGATCACAACCTTTAACTTTCTTGGCTGCATCTAAAAAGTTAAATTCGAGATTGTTAAGGTGGAGTCTGCTTCTTGCGCCTTATTCCTTTACCGTGAATTACATTCCGGGAAGAGACAATGTAGGAGCTGATTTTTTAAGTCGACACCCTAGTACTCTGGAAGGACAGACGCAAAAGGATTAACCACAGCAGGGGTTTACACGTCAGCTATGACAAGTCACAGCTAGGAAAGGAGGGGGCTATGTCGTGAAACGAGTGTAACCCACTACTTTGTTAATCACTATGTCGAGATACAGATTTGCTTCAACCAATCAACGAGCAACGTACGAACAACGTTCACCAGTCTCTGAGACAGAATAAATTAACGGCCATCTTGTTTACGCAAGATGGTGGATGAAAACTGAATAAAATTAGGCTGTACAGCGCTTGAGACTAAACCGGAGGAAACCAATCATTTTGCTCCGCCAGGAACCAACCAAAAGCTTTCCTTAAGCATTTACCTACCTATATAATCGGGCGGATTTTATGCATAATCACACATCACCGACACGACGCCAGAGATACCGACCGACTGAAGAGGAGAAGCTGTCACCTTGATTTATAGCTTACCTGGAGTGCAATGACCTGCAGCTTGCTTTGCTAAGTCGAGTCAAAATCTGGCCGGTTTGAATCTTAGAGGGTAAATATATTTACGATAACCTTTAGGAAAATAGGCTTTCAGCAGGTCTATAATGTTGGTATTTGTTGTGTGTCATTTATACTACCTATCAGGTTACTGATTGTATCTTGGGGGAAATTAAGTATAATGATTGTATTTCCTATTATGATTGAATAGACAAAGACTAATAGGACTCATACCTCAATCTATTGTCTCCTATAACTCAATCTATTGTCTCACATGACTTCAGTCTATTATCTCAGAAAGACCAACTGCCATATAACCAAAACAGTCCTTGTTAGGACTCAACCTATTGTCTCCTATACTTCAATCTGTTATCTCAGACCAACTGCAATATAACCAAAACAGTCCTTGTTAGGACTCAATCTATTGTCTCCTATAACTTCAGTCTATTATCTCCGATAAGACCAACTGCAATATAACCAAAACAGTCCTTGTTAGGACTCAATCTATTGTCTCCTATAACTTCAGTCTATTATCTCAGATAAAACCAACTGAAATATAACCAAAACAGTCCTTGTTAGGACTCAATCTCTTGTCTCATCTAACTCCAATCTATTGTCTCCTATAACTCCCACCTGATATATCACCAAACAGTCCTCGTCTCACATACTCCTATCATAAGAACATAACGTTATTGTTAGGATATATTATAGCACTTGTCAGAGAGGGCCTGGTATATTATAGGGGGAAGGACATTGTTGTATCACACCTAGGTGTACATATTATTGGATGTATTCATGTATTGAACTTATATTATGGGATGTATTCATGTATTGAATGTATTCATGTATTGAATTTATATTATTGAATGTATTCATGCATTGAATTTATATTATTTAATGATATCCATGTATTAGTTTATCAGAAAGAATGTTTTGCAAGTAGACACCTGTCTTGTCTCGCTATTGCTAAATCATACTAAGCCATGTTGTCATTCATCCTACATGCAGACACTGAGACACGCTCATATCATATACAATAGAAATAGGTGGGCTTGAGGACAGAAATTAGCCCCTATTTTTCCTTGTTACAGGTTTTATTCGTGTCCTAAAACCTGAGATCGTGGGTCGTCAATCCAGCTGCCTGGAACTCCGCAGGAGCATAGAGGTTGTCCTGACTCTACATCTTTGGTCCCCCTCAGTCTTGGGTGGGCTAAAGGAACGATACTCAGCCGATGTTGTGTGAACCAACCAAAGAAGAACAGACCTTAGAGAGATGAGTACACATTAGTACCATTTCTGTCAGCATTGTGAGCATAGAAACTGTCAGTGATGAGAAAGTGAAGTAGCATAGCAAGAGACAAAAATAACAGCATAGCTGATAAGTGTTATATCCTTAATTAACAGCACAGCTGATACATGTACTATAATTGAATAACAGCACAGCTGATATAATTTTTGTTCCTATAATTGGAAAACTTGTTGTAATATATATATATATATATATATATATATATATATATATATATATATATATATATATATATATATATATATATATATATATATATATATATATATATATATATATATATATATATATAAAATAAATATTTGTAAATCATATGTAAACTTACAAATTCATTACATTCCATTTTTCAACATTCACCCTTCAGCACAAGAGTAGATAGTGTATATACTAAATAAATAATAAGGAAATTGTATTTGAACGACTTGTCAATTTTATCTTTGTTAAGTAAAATCTGTTTCCTTGTTTATTAATATCACAGTTAGTTACACAGCGGAGGTGGCACTTTATGTCGGTCTCCTCTCTACTATTGTTTCGAGATCAGAACATTCACAGCCGTAACTAATTTGTGATACCAGTAGTCCTCTCAGACACTGGGACTTCACCATTTTCTGCAGAAATTCTATTTCTGTAATTGTCAGTACTATACTGATCTTAAAGCCAAATAAAACCTCTCGCCACAGACAGACAGAGCACGTTTGAGATCCATAGCAGGCGACCATCGATGTGAATATAGCAGTTGATCTGACTTTTGAGCGGACGAAGAAAGAACACGATCATCGTTGTCTTTGACACCTGGTTAGAGACTACCAATGTAAGATAGTGGCTGGGGATGTCAAACTGCTCATATAAAACAAATTTCTGTAGGAAACACTACTGCAGGAATACATGAAGTGCAAGGAGACCCACATTGGCGGTAACACCTCCTGACAATTTTCTTATCTTTAATTAATTTTCAGTTATATGAGCTGGATGGAACCATGTACAACGACGAGTATGCAGTGCAACTCTTCAAGAACGTGACTTCCGAGTTTGTGAACACTTACCCGGACTTCAGTGGAGCGAAAGTCATAAAACAAGGACGAAAGTAAGCTGTTTATGTTCAGTCAATAATGGCAAAGAAAGTACAGGTGGGTTTTGAACAATAGGTAATTCGTCTAAATAGGACAAGGGGCAAAAAAAATTGCATACGTTACGGACACAATGCCTCCGTTGGGGATAAAGGAATCAAAATAGAAAGAAAAGAAAACGATACTGATAGTAATTCGGGACTAAGTAAAAACATGATTTTATTGTGTATTGTTCCCCGGCGTAGTTCCCACGGTTCCGTAAGGAGGCAAAGAAAGAATAGTGGTAATGACGAGGATAATGGTAATGATGATGATGAGAATGGTGGTAATGAGAGTGCTGATGAAGAAGGAGATATTATTTAGGAAGGTGATGATGATGAGGATGTAGTTAATGATGAGAATAGTTACAATGATAGTGAGGAAGGTGATATGATTATTACGGTGAGGATGATGATTATGGTGATGATGGTTTTAATCGTAATAATAAGGGGAGGAGGACGATGATACTGATGATGGTGATAATATTAATGGTGATAACGATTAGAATAGTGACGGTTGAGGATAATGATGATAAGGAGGAGGAGTAGAAGGAAAATGATACGTTTCGTCATGATGATGAGAATGCTGATAATAAGAATGCTGATGTTGGCGAGGAAGATGGCAACGATGAGGACAATGATGATGGTTATGATGATAAGAATGGTGTTACTGATGAGGATAGTGATAATGATGATGATTATGGTGATGATTATGACAATCATATGGGAAAAGGCCGATGATGTTGATCTTGGTGATGATGGTGACTGTGATGGCGATGATGATGAGAATGGTGATGGTTGATAGAATGATCGCAGGATGGCTGCAGAAGTCTGCTGTATAACAATCTGGTGATGGTTGATGATGATCGCATGATGGCTGCAGAAGTCTGCTGTATAACAATCTGGTGATGGTTGATGATGATCGCAGGATGGCTACAGAAGTCTGCTGTATAACAATCTGCTGATGGTTGATGATGATCGCATGATGGCTGCAGAAGTCTGCTGTATAACAATCTGGTGATGGTTGATGATGATCGCATGATGGCTGCAAAAGTCTGCTGTATAACAATATGGTAATGGTTGATGATGATCGCAGGGGGTTGTAGAATCTTGGTGATGATGGTGACTGTGATGGTGATGACGATTAGAATAGGGATGGTTAATAGAATGATCGCATGATGGCTGCAGAAGTCTGCTGTATAACAATCTGGTGATGGTTGATGATGATCGCATGATGGCTGCAGAAGTCTGTTGTATAACAATCTGGTAATGGTTGATGATGATCGCAGGGGGTTGTAGAATCTTGGTGATGATGCTGACTGTGATGGTGAAGACGATGAGAATGGGGATAGTTAATAGAATGATCAAAGGATGGCTGCAGAAGTCTGCTGTATAACAATCTGGTAATGGTTGATGATGATCGCAGGGGGTTGTAGAATCTTGGTGATGATGGTGACTGTGATGGTGATGACGATGAGAATGGTGATGGTTGATAGAATGATCGAAGGATGGCTGCAGAAGTCTGCTGTATAACAATCTGGTGATGGTTGATGATGATCGCAGGATGGCTGCAGAAGTCTGCTGTATAACAATCTGGTGATGGTTGATGTTGATCGCAGCATGGCTGCAGAAATCTGCTGTATAACAATCTGGTGATGGTAGATGTTGATCGCAGGATGACTGCAGAAGTCTGCTGTATAACAATCTGGTGATGGTTGATGATGATCGGAGGATGGTTGCAGAAGTCTGCAGTATAACAATATGGTGATAGTTGATGCTGATCGCAGGATGGTTGCAGAAGTCTGCTGTATAACAATCTGGTGATTGTTGATGATGATCGGAGGATGGTTGCAGAATTCTGCTGTATTACAATCTGGTTATAGTTGATGATGATCGCAGGATGGTTGCAGAAGTCTGCTGTATAACAATCTGGTGATAGTTGATGATGATCGCAGGATGGTTGCAGAAGTCTGCTGTATAACAATCTGGTGATAGTTGATGATGATCGCAGGATGGTTGCAGAAGTCTGCTGTATAACAATCTGGTGATTGTTGATGATGATCGGAGGATGGTTGCAGAAGTCTGCTGTATTACAATCTGGTGATAGTTGATGATTATCGCAGGATGGTTGCAGAAGTCTGCTGTATAACAATCTGGTGATAGTGGATGATTGCAGGATGGTTGCAGAAGTCTGCTGTATAACAATCTGGTGATAGTTGATGATGATCGCAGGATGGTTGCAGAAGTCTGCTGTATAACAATCTGGTAATAGTTGATGATGATCGCAGGCTGGCTGCAGAAATATGCTGTATAACAATCTGGTGATTGTTTATGATGATCACAGGATGAGTACAGAATCCTGCTGTATAAAAATCTGACACAAATCACATTCTAGTTGTGCTCATTACATAGCATGGAATCATCACTGCATCTGGTCCCATTGCTTGAAGCCTGATCCTTCTTCTTCTTCCTCGTTCGTCCTGAAAAGGACGTTGGTTGCGTTGTGTTGCCGTTTACAGCGAAGCTGCGATATTTGCGTTTTTCAGCACGACACCTCCGACTTCCATATGGCACTTTTGGGGACCTGGTTCGCCTACCCTCTTCGATCTCTACTCTCTCGGCCAGACTGCAGTGATGCAGCCTATTTCAAGGACCACCATTTGGAGGTGGAATAGGGTCTTCGTCAGCTCTGGTTCTCTTACCCTGACGCAAGCAGTCACATGCTCTTGCAGTGGTTGTTTCTATGGCAACTTATTTTGCCTAACGAGGTTGCCAGCCCCAAACACAACCTCATATTAGTCATCTTGTACGACATATCTGAAGATACAGTTGACCTATTCTGTCTTTATCTCTTCCTTGACCCCAGTGAACTACAAAGGTCAGGTTGTGATAATAGTTCAACTATATCTTTGTGTGTAGCTCCGTGGGTCTCTTAAAGCAAAGAAAGAAAAAGTCTACTGGTACCTCAGGCATCTCACAAAAGATGACTAATATGAGGTTGTACATGGACCTTAAGCAACAAGAAGATACATTGTCCACCACCAGTCCATACGCCATGATCTCAAAACCCAGCCCCTGCAGACCCAAGTGGAACAGTCCCAATAATGATAATTTGGCTATATCTGCAGAATGGGAGATGATTTGGCAACCACGACAAATATAGTAGACCAAACGCCGGGGATCCAGACTACCTAGAGCTCGTTGAGAAGACAACATTAGACAATGTCCGAAAGACCGAGGACCAGATTGGAACCATGCAGGAAAAAGACAGCCGATAGGATAGTATGACGTTCTCTCTGCCAACCTCAGTCATAACAACACACTGCTGAGTCATACACAAAACACACACAAATCCCCTAACCCATGCCGTTATTATTGATTTAATATTTTTCCTTATAATAAAGTCCCCTCCACCTGCACTATCGATCGGAGTATTTTACTATATAAATTTTTTTCTCTCACCCCTATATTCACATCAATGCCTACACACAAAAATACCAGACAAAACCAAAATCAATACCACCCACACCACACCGCTTATACATTGTCTATTTCCGGCGCTACACACCATCACACACCCATGTGTCATCATCAATACCACCCGCACCACACCACGCTATTTAGTAAGCTTCCTCTATAAAACTCATACTAAGCGAATTTATCGATTTTTTATATTTTCCTCTTTATCTCAAGAGTTCAGGATTTTATCGATTTTTATGTATGTTGTATATATGTATATATTTTGTATAAATGTTGTCTACCTGTTGTAAAATATATATTGTATGTATATTGTAACACCTGAATAAGGAAACAGAACATCACTTAAAATACCATCACAATACTTCCTACCTCCATTAGTAACCTACTAACCCACGCCGCCATTATCGAACTAATATATTTCCCTATATAAAAGTCACGCTCCACCTGAAGTATCGATCAGCGTATTTTACTATATAAATTTTTTTCTCTCACCCCTATATTCTCATCAATACCTACACAAAAAAATACCAGACAAAACCAAAATCAATACCACCCACACCATACCGCTTATACATTGTCTTACTCCGGCGCTACACCCCAACACACACCCATGAGTCATCATCAATACCACCCGCACCACACCACGCTAATTAGCCAGCTTCTTCTCTACAACACATACTAAGCGAATTTATCGAATGTTTATATTTTCATCTTTGTCTCAAGAGTGCAGGATTTTATCGATTTTTATGTATGTTGTATATATGTATATATATTGTATAAATGTTGTCTACTTGTTGTATAATATATATTGTATGTATGTTGTAACACATGAATAAAGAAACATAAGAACACACTGCCGAGTCATACATATCACAACACAATCTACTTATCTCCCCTTAGTAACCTACTAACTCACGCCCGCCATTATTTATCTAATATTTTTCCCTATATAAAAGTCCGCTCCACCTGCACTATCGATCGGAGTATTTTACTATATACAATTTTTTTTTCTCTCACCTCTATATTCTCATCAATACGTACACACAAACATACCAGACAAAACCAAAATCAATACCACTCACACCACACCGTGTATACATTGTCTTACTCCGGCGCTACACCCCAACACACACCCATGAGTCATCATCAATACCACCCGCACCACACCACGCTAATTAGCCAGCTTCTTCTATAAAACTCATACTAAGCGAATTAATCGATTTTTTTATATTTTCCTCTTTATCTCAAGAGTGCATGATTTTATCGATTTTTATGTATGTTGTATATATGTATATATATTGTATAAATGTTGTCTACTTGTTGTATAATATATATTGTATGTATGTTGTAACACATGAATAAAGAAACATAAGAACACACTGCCGAGTCATACATATCACAACACAATCTACTTATCTCCCCTTAGTAACCTACTAACCCACGCCCGCCATTATTGATCTAATATTTTTTCTTATATAATAGTCACGCGATACCTGCACTATTGATCGGAGTATTTCCCTATATAAAAGTCACGCGCAACCTGCACAATTCGACTCGTTTTGCGCATGACATACTACTAACTTCTACACCCCTGGGTAGAAGAGGAACGACTAAGTAAAGTAAACAATTAGCATGTGCCTGCCCGCCTCATCATGTAGAACAAATTAATACAGAACTACATCTGCAAGAGTTTGTGTTTTAGCATAGGCTTCCTCAAATCAGCATATCTGTAGTTGTGGCTTTATGGTCTATAAGGAGCGAAAAGGAGATGTTGATGGTCACATCTTTTTGATTGCTCTAAGAATATTGAGGTGTAAACTACTTTCCTGGTACTACGTTTAAAACTCGTTCCTATTTCCAGGAACTGCCCAAGGTCCGTTGTTTTAGAGGAAATAAAGACAGCGATATACTTGAACCAGAAGTACCCGGATGTGATGATTGGCTACGATATGGCTGGAGATGAAGATTTCTACAACCCCCTCGTCTTTTACATCGAAGAACTTCTGTACCCAAGCAGACTGAATCCACCCTACCCTTTGCGCTATTTCTTCCACGCTGGAGAGACCAGTAAGTGATCACTGATTACAGTTGAGATAATAATCTCGGCGGAGGTTTGCCGCCTTTGTGATTAATTTACATCCTTGTCAGCATTACTCTTCAGCTCCGCGAAAGAGCCTTGGCCTTTAACAAATTCGCGCCAAGTCCTCCTATAACTTGCCGTCTGCTCAAGGTCATTCTATGTCTTCTTTACTATTGTCAATTCTGTCTCTAATTATCTTCTATATGTGTGTGATAGGAAGTGGTCTAAGGGAGACTATCGTAAGAAATGTGATGAGTAGAGTACCTGAGAGTTAAAGTCCGATAGGGAAGTTTTCGATGTAAGAAATTAAGACAGTAGAAACAGATCCCATGACTTCCTGAGATAAGGAATATAAATAAGAGAAAGAGAAACATTTCATGAGAAGATTAGATATCAGAAAGCCTTGTTCAACATTCAAGAAGACAGAACAGTTAGAACATTCTGTAAATACTTTCTAGATGGTTCAAATAAACCATGAAATTATATTGAAATTCATTGCTGGGAAGTTACTATTTCTACCATATTGAGTCAATGTCTGTTGTTTAAGAACCATCATTAATAAATCAATACCCTTTAGCTCCCCAGGGAGCATAGGCCTTCGACAAACACATGCCAAGTCTTCCTGTCACGTGCCACCCGCTCAATTTCTTTCCATGTCTTCCTCATCATTTTAACCTCTGTTTCCAGTTCTCTTCTCCATGTGTTTTTTGGTCTACCACTGTCTCTCTCTCCCTGGGGGTTCCAGAACAAGGAATGCCTTGTAATGCTATCAACAGGTTTCCTCAATGTGTGTCCTAGCCATTGCCATCTTCTACTTCTCAACTCTTGTACCACTGGCACTTGTCTGGTTCTTGTCATCAGTTCCACATTTGTGACTTTGTCATACCATTTCAGTCCTTCTATTCTACGCAAGCACCCGTTTATGAAAGTCTGTAGCTTTTTGGTTGTTGTTTTTGGTTGTTGTTCTCCATGTTTCAGATCCATACAATAGGACTAACTTGACATTTGAGTTGGATTCTTATTTTCGTGTTGGACTTGATTTCTCTTGTTCTCCATATGTTTCCCAATGCAATGAAAGCCCGTCTTACTTGTTGTATTCTTATTTGATATCATTGTCTGTCCTTCCAATTTTGTCTATATTGCTGCCAAGATATGTTTATGATTCTACATCTTTTAGTGGCGTTTCTTCAAGTTCAACATTGTTAAGAACCATCATAACAGAAAGAATATACTCTTTGAACCTAGGACACTATACAATAAACACTGCCACGTATGTTTCTCGGTCTATCTCTACTTCTCGTAACCTGGAGATTCAAGAACAAGAACTGTCTTGTAATGTTATCAACAGCTTAGTTTCATCAACATGTGCCCTATCTATTGCCAGCGTCTTAGTTTCATCAATATATGCCCTATCTATTGCCAGCGTCTTAGTTTCATCAATATGTGCCCTATCTATTGCCAGCGTCTTAGTTTCATCAATATATGCCCTATCTATCGCCAGCGTCTTAGTTTCGTCAATATGTGCCCTGTCTATGACCAGCATCTTAGTTTCATCAATATATGCCATATCTATGACCAGCATCTTAGTTTCATCAATATGTGCCCTATCTATGACCAGCATCTTAGTTTCATCAACATATGTCCTATCTATGACCAGCATCTTAGTTTCATCAATATATGTCCAATCTATCGCCAGCGTCTTCTTCTCATCTTTTGTTCCTCTGGCACTTGTTTGTTTTTTGCTATCAGTTCCGTAGTGGAGACCTTGTATCATTTCAATCCTTTTTGCTGTTCTTCGTAAGTCCCCATATATGAAAATATTTAGTGTCTAGATTGGTTTTTTTTCTTCACTTCATTGAATGAAATGAATAACGGCAATTTTATGCCATCATCAGGAAAGGCATTAGAAGGAACACACTTTAGTTATTTGCTTGACATATTTTGACGTGTTAGTTGTTCAATATTTAACTAACCTCCATTCGCTGGCACATATTACTGTCATCTATCTTATTCTCGTCTTAGATTGGCAAGGCACATCAACAGATTACAACTTAGCCGATGCCATCCTCTTGGACTCCACCCGAATTGGTCATGGGTACGCCCTGAGCAAGCATCCTAGACTTGCACAGCTGGTCAAGGAACGAGATATAGCAGTGGAAGTCAATCCTATATCCAACCAGGTAATTTAAAAGGGTAAAGGAACCCGTTACATGTCAATTGAGACATACTGGGAAATCTCGACAGACGCACTGACCTTACTTTTAGCACTGGCTCTCTTCTTCGCATTGCGGAATTGGTTCTCACTCTCAACTCTTTTGAATTCAATGGCCAGTTCTTCAATCAATTTAGTGGCGTTGCTTTGGGCACTAAAATGGGCCCGAGTTATGCCTGCCTCTTCATGGGTCACTTTGAATATTTGGTGCTTCAAAGTTACGATGGACCATTACCTGAGTTTTACCGTCGCTATATCGACGATGGTATTGGTGTCACAGACATGTCTGAAGTTAACCTTCGTAGATTCATTGACTATGTTGGCAATTTCCATCCTGCCATTAAATTCACTTCTCAGATTTCTACCACTTCATTTAACTTCATTGACTTACTGTCAACTCCGCCAATGCCGGTCCCAAGCCCGGATGAAAAAGGAGGAGGGCGGCCTGCATGGAGGCCGTAAGGAGGCAGCCCCTCCACCATGCAAAGGCACAACAGGCCAATCACCTGTTTGCTTTAAATCATGATTACGCGAACTACAAGAGAGAAAACCGGACTAATTCTAAAGGCGACGAACTGGAACGGACTACGGACTACGACTTATGGAACTTGGAACACAAGAAGTATAAATGGGAAGGAAGAGGAGCTGGTGGAAGAGATGAGGAAAGCAAAACTAGAAATCCTGGCTATAACGGAAACGAAGAAAAAAGGACAAGGAATCATGGATCTCGATGGCAACACGTTGCTCTACAGTGGTGTACCCATATCTGAAAGGGCTAAAGGGGGCGTTGGTTGCATTGTGGCCCAAAATCAAAAAGATAGTATCAAGGGATGGAACTTTGTCTCGGAGCGCATTATGGTTGTAAAACTAAAAGAAGGAGAAACCATAGTCAACCTGGTCATAGTGTATGGGCCAAATGAGGATGAGAGAGCAGAGGTCAAGGAGGAATTCTTCGAGCTGCTTCAAAGGACAGTGGATGACTGCCTAGATGAAGTTATTATGCTCGGAGATTTTAATGCCAGAGTTGGAAATGACCATGCTAGATGGGGTGGAGTTATCGGAAGATATGGAGAAGATACTCTCAATGACAATGGAAAGCGACTCCTTAGATTCTGCAGTGAGCAGAATCTGATCATTACAAACACAAAGTTCCCCCATAAGCGCATACATGCATACACTAGATGTGAACCAACCAAGAATGAGAAGTCAGTGATCGACTATGCCATTGTTCGGAGAAGCTCATTCAGATATGTCCGAGATGCAAGAGTCTGGAGGGGGCCAGAGATTGGAAGTGATCACTACCTGCTAACAATCAAACGAACAACTGAAAGAGTTGCTCAGCCTAGGAACTGCCCAACATCACGCAAGAAACCAAGTAAACGAGCAGGAGAAATGAGCATTAGGACCTACAAGCTGAGAGAGCCAGAAATTAAGACCAGATATCAGGGGCTTATTGCTACAGCAGTGAGTAACACAGAAGAACGACCTGATGACTTGGAAACCCTCTGGAATAAATTCAAGGATATCATAAAGACAGCTGCTGCAGAAGCATGCGGTGAAGTCCGACTTGGGAACCAGAGAAAGAGGACACCTTGGTGGACAGAGGAAGTCAAAGAGAAAATAAGAGAGAAGAAAATGGCATGGAAACAATACTTAGGAGCTAAAAACACAACAGGACAAATGGAAAAATATAGAGAATATGTGACACTCAGAACAGAAGCAAAGAACAAAGTGCTAGCAGCAAAACAGAAGTCCTGGGAAGAATTTGGAGAAAAGCTAGAAAAAGATGCACAAGAAAACCAGAAATTGTTCTATAAGACCCTAAAGAACATGAGGAAAGAAAAACAATGCCCTCTCAAATTTATAAAGGACAAGCAAGGCAAATTGCTTACTGCCCCGAAGGAAGTAATGGAAAGATGGAAAGAATATTTCTCAGAACTCCTGGATGGTGAGCATGATGAAGCATCAGAAATGATAACCACTGACACAGAAGAGGAAACCAATGATGGTGAAGATGACATAAAGATGGAAGAACTGAGGGCAGCACTAGAGAAAATCAAGATGGGCAAAGCAGCAGGACATGATGGTATAACACCAGAAATGGTTAAGTACATGGGAGCATCAGGCGACCTATTACTCTTAAAGGTCCTACAGGCAGCATGGTGCAACAAGACCATACCAAAGGATTGGGAGATTGCCATCATAACACCAATTTTCAAAAAGGGTGATAATCGACAATGTGGAAACCATAGAGGCATATCCCTTCTCAGTGTCCCTGGTAAAATCTACTCTAGAATCCTAGAGCAGAGACTCCGACGCCTAGCTGAGCCACAATTGGATGAGGTCCAGTGCGGATTCCGAGCAAACCGAAGTATTCAAGACCTAATCTTCACACTCAGACAGCTGAGTGAAAAGGCCCTTGAGTATAAGAGTGAGATCCATCTTTGTTTCATAGATCTGGAAAAGGCGTTTGACAGGGTCCCCTGGAGCAAACTTTGGGACTGTTTGGCAAGGAAGAATATTCCAGCACCTCTGATTCATGCTATACAGAGCTTCTACAAGTCTTGCAGAAATTATGTGAGGACAGCAAACCATAAGTCAGAAGAGTTCAGGACCACCACTGGTATAAGACAAGGTGATATCCTATCACCTTACCTCTTCATACTCCTTATGGACGATGTCATCAAGGCATGTAAGGAGAGAACAAGAAAGTATTCAGTGGGGTACTGGAAGATGAGACAGGTCTATATTTCGGAGCTGGCATTTGCTGATGATGTTGCCCTGATTGCTAAATCAGAGGCACATCTCCAATCCAACCTGCAAGTCTGGAAGGAAGAGCTGGAGAAGAGAGGGATGGTCATAAGCAGCTCTAAAACAAAATCCATGGTGATATCACGAGAAGAAAGAAAACATCAGATTAAGTTGGGAGAACAGGTCCTGGAGCAGGTCGACCACTTTAAATATCTCGGAGCTATTATAGACCGAAAGGGAGGCATCAAAGAAGAGTTGGCCACTCGAAAAGCAGCGGCTGGGAGACTTTTTTCAGGCCATAAATCGTGGATTCCTCAGCAAGAAAGAGGTTGGTAAGAAAAACGAAGATGGCTGTATACCGCTCCACCTATGTCCCAGTCTTGACATATGGATGCGAGTCGTGGGCAATGACTACAACCCACAAAAGCCAGATCCAAACCTCAGAAATGAGGTATCTGAGGAAAGTGGTTGAAGTAACAAGAAGAGACATGGTCCGCAACCAGACGATCCGTCAAGGCCTAAAATCCCATCCGCTGCAGACCCAAATAGAACAGTCCCAACTAAGATGGTTTGGCCATGTCTGCAGAATGGGAGAAGATCGGCTACCACGACAAGCATGGGAAACAAAGAGCCAGGGATCCAGACCTCCAGGACGACCCAGAGTCCGCTGGGAGGACAACATTAGACAATCTTTGAAGGACCGAGGACTAGAATGGAACCAGGCCAGGAAGAAGACAGCTGATAGAATGGTCTGGCGCTCTCTCTTCTAAACCTCTACACCTCACGGTAGAAGGGGAACGACTAAGTAAGTAAGTAAGACTTACTGTCAATATTACTCCTAATGGCCTTACTACCTCTGTCTTTTATAAACCTACTGATGCTCATGGTTTCCTTCTTTACACCTCTTCTCACCCCTCAGCTGTAAAAATTCAATTCCCTACTCTCAACCTCTACGCTTACGCCGGATATGTCACGATGAAGATGATTTCCGTGAACGAGCTCCAGAAATGCTCGAGTTTTTTCGCCGACGTCACTATCCTGAAAGAGTCTTATCTGATGCCCTTAATCGCATTAGTCACGTTACTCGTCAGGTTGAACTTACTGCTAAACCTAATGCTACATCTGACAGACTCAAACTTGTCTTAACTTTCCACCCTCACTATTTGGCGGTGAAAAAAAATTCGGTTTCGTCATCTGCCTATTCTCCACTCCGATCCTGATACCAGAGAGTTGTTTCGTGATACCCCTTTGTTGGCATATCGTAAGGATAAGAATTTTAGGGAAATTCTCGTGCATAGTCGCTTGAGACAAACTAGTCCTTCTCACTTTGGTACTAAACCGTGCCAACGCCGCATATGTAAGACCTGTCCTTTTGTACTCCAAACGCAGTCAGTCTCCTTTCCGAACGGTAAATTTGCCATTGGGGAGTCTTTCACGTGCGAATCCAGAAACCTGATTTATGCTATCATCTGTAAGAGGTGTGACATGACCTATATTGGTGAAACTGGGAGACGTTTGGCAGACAGGTTTTCGGGAGCACTTGAATGACATCCATCACGGCAAACATTTACCGGTGGCCCTTCACTTCAATAGCCCTGACCATTCAAGTAACTCTGACATTCATGTCACTGCCGTCCGTTCATGTATCGGCGACGACCGAACTCGCTTCTCGTTGGAGAATCGTCTCATTTTTCAAATGGGCGTTTTAGCTCCTGCTGGTGTTAATGTCCAGCATCCTTTTGCATAATTCTGGTGGCTTCTGTTTCTGTTTCATACTTTATGTCTTCTGTCGTTATTTTCCTATCTACCCTTTGTTTTGCTTTGGTTCGTTTCGTTTCCTCAATTATCTGTTCTTAGCCGTCACTAGCTCTTACGTCCTTTCCGCATGACGCCTTATTTTTTTCAGCCATTTTGAATGTTTCTTTCTTGGATCCAGCTAAGTGATTTTTTACTCATTTTAAAAGTGTTGTTCATTTCTGTCTTCGTTTCGTTGATTATTTACTTTCTTGTTTCGACATGTCTTTTTGGTTTCACGATTTTCTTGCATTATTACTTTTATCGTTTCGCTCATCACCGTGGTTTCATCTGCTTGTATCGCTCATTTGACGTTTTCCTCATCTCATAGATCTTTGTAGTACCTATATGTAGTTCTTGTCCTTGTCACCTGTTTGTAACTGTGGCTGACGAAGGGTAAAACCCGAAACGTCCCTTGTCTCATGTGTACCGTTTACTTGTAAAACTGATTTCATACCATATTATTTTTTAATTTATATATTGGGAATATGGTGTTAGGCCCAGATTTTCTTGACCATCGGCACACTAGGGGTGATATGGTCAGCATCACGCTGGCCGCCTTAACCTTCTTTGTTCTTGTGCTCCATTCATGAGGCTGGGTCGACCCCGGAACCGTTTGCAGTCTAAACAATCCCACCTCAAATGGGGATCGAACCATGGACCAGCGAGCTAGTACAACAGTGCACTAACCACTGCGCTACTATTGCTCCAACACGCTAATTTAAAGGTGTTGTAATCTAGATTGATTTTACCGTAAGTAGTTCCGGGAGGTCTCAGAAGAGACAAAGAAAGAATATGACTAATGCATGCTCATGCATGTCGTACCTGGTGACTGATATGAGGTTGTGCGTGGGCTAGCAACTTGATCGTGTAAAACAAATTAGCTCAGAAACCACCGTTGTAAGATCACGTGATTGGTTGGTGCAAGCTTCCTGTAAGGTGACCAGTTACATTAGTGGTTTCATGTACTTTAAGGTGACCAGTTACATTAGTGGTTTCATGTTCTGTAAGGTGACCAGTTACATTAGTGGTTTCATGTTCTGTAAGGTGACCAGTTACATTAGTAGTTTCATGTTCTGTAAGGTGACCAGTTACATTAGTGGTTTCATGTTCTGTAAGGTGACCAGTTACATTAGTGGTTTCATGTTCTGTAAGGTGACCAGTTACATTAGTGGTTTCATGTTCTGTAAGGTGACCAGTTACATTAGTGGTTTCATGTTCTGTAAGGAGCGCAAAGGAAAAAATGATGAATATGATGATAATGATGGTGATGATGTTGATGGTGATGATGATGATGGTGATGGGGATGAGGATGGTGACGGTGATGATGATGGTGATGGTGATGATGATGGTGATGGTGATAATGATGGTGATGATGATGGTGATGGTGATGATGATGATGGTAATGAGGATGGTGATGGTGATGATGATGATAATGATGATGATGATGGTGATGATGATGGTGATATGATGGTGATGGTGATGATGATGATAATGATGATGATGATGGTGATGATGATGGTGATATGATGGTGATGGTGATGATGATGATGATGAGGATGATGGTGATGATGATGATGGTGATGATGGTGATGATGATGATGATGGTCATAATGATGGTGATGGTGATGATGATGATGGTGGTGATGGTGATGATGATGGTGATGATGATGATAATGATGGTGATTGTGATGATGATGATGATAATGATGGTGTTGATGATGATAATTATGGTGATGATGATGATAATGATGGTGATGATGATGATGGTGATGATGATGATAATGATGGTGATGATGATGAGAATGATGGTGATGATGATGATGATGATGATGACGGTGATGGTGGTGATAATGATGATGATGATGATGGTGATGATGATAATGATGGTGATGATGAAGGGGATGATGATGATGATGGTGATGATAATGATGATGATGATAATGATGGTGATGATGATAAAGATAATGATGATGATGATAATGAGGATGATGATGATGATGATGAATCAAGATTCCGTGTGTTACTGGAGCCCGAATGGGGAGCAAAGAATATTAACATTATATTCTAGTGTGCATGTTGTTAAAGGAAAGTTGGGCATGGGTCCGCACCCCCGTCCTGTAGAAAGTTCAAGCCACACAATTTTTAACAAATCAGATATGAACACATCAACTAACATTACACATCAGATATGAACACATCAACTAACATTACACATCAGATATGAACGCATCAACTAACATTACACATCAGATATGAATACATCAACTAACATTACAAATCAGTTCTTGTTCTGGTATCTCCGAGGTAAAAGAAGCATGGGCAGACCACACAACAAAACACACAAACACACGGAGAAGAGACCTGCAGTCGTAAATAAAAATTATGAAGAAGACATAGAGAGAACTGGAGCTGTATCAATAGTCATCTCTATAAGAAGACTTGGTCAACGTTTATTGAAGGCCTATGCTCCTCGAGGAGCTGAAGTAAAAACGTTTATTGAAGGCCTATGCTCCTCGAGGAGCTGTATCAATAGTCATCTCTATAGGAAGACTTGGTCAACGTTTATTGAAGGCCTATGCTCCTCGAAGAGCTGTATCAATAGTCATCTCTATAGGAAGACTTGGTCAACGTTTATTGAAGGCCTATGCTCCTCGAGGAGCTGAAGTAAAAACGTTTATGTTAATCATCATTATTATCATTTGTTTTTACTCGTGGTAACGTTATTTAAAGATCACAGGGCCGTAACTGCATTTCCAATAAATAAATTGTGTTTTGTTCATAAAAGTTACCTCCCTTCTCTACTGTTTTCGTGACCTCGCCCTGACAAAGACCTTGAAGTTGTAACGTTGCCATTTTTTCTTCATTAAAACTTAAATAACCTATACTTGAGTGTTCGTTTGGCAGAGTGATTAGAGTGCTTGTCTGTAACTGCAAAGTTACCAGATTCCTTTTTTGAGAACTGGTAGCATCACGCTCGAGTCAACCCAACTGTAAATGGGTACCGCACTCCGGTCTTATTACAAGGCAGTCCTTGTTCTGAAATCCCCAGGGTAAGGGAGGTAGAGGAAGATGGAATAATTCATAAATAAGAGGAGAACAAACATGAAGGGGAAGAAGAAAACAAGGAAAGATATTGAGCTGATGGCACGTGACAGGAAGACTTGGTATACGTTTGTTGATGGCCTATGCTCCTTGGGGAGTTAAAAGCTGAAAGATGAAGATTCTGCTCTTGAATTAGATAAAACAAAGGTAGAAATGGCAGGACGGATGGCCACCGACCGAGCAAAGAGAATTTGTTGCTTCCCTACAAGACGCAACTAGGCGTGATGGCCACCGATTGTTTAGTCAATCAGCAGCTAAGGTTCCAAGAAGATGAAGAAGAAAGACGTCGTGGAAGAGAACGAATCACCATTAACTCATGAAGCTGGACCTTGTATAGTTAAGTCTCTATCATTCACTCATCTAGAACAGTACCTGTTATAGGACTACTCTGATATTTTACCTATTTTCACCTTACAGAATATCATTGTCTTTATGCAGTCGCCTCATTTTCTTATACCAATGACCTTCTCTCTTCCCAAGGTGTTTCGTGTGGTCGAAGATCTTCGCAACCACCCAATGATACCACTATTAGCAGACGATTTCCCCATCGTCTTAAGCTCGGACAATTACGGTACATGGGAGGCCTCGCCCCTGTCACATGATTTTTACGTGGCCTTTACAGACATGTGTGGGGAAGACGCCGATCTGACGTTCTTGAAGCAACTGTGCATCAATTCTATCAAGTCAGCGTTTAGATTTTTTATCTTTTAGTTGTATCTTTATTAATTAAAATTTAATTTATCATTCACTTATTACAAGGGTTGTGGAGGAGGCCGAAAAATTGTCCTACTCCGACTCCTGAAATTTTAGAATTTCGACTCCTACTCTTGACTTCGACTCCCGCCTCTGACTACAGTTTCTTAGTCGTGGCATAAATTTCAGAGTCCAGACAATTTTTACCAACTCCGCTAAAAAACGACCGATTTTACTCCACAGCTCTTAAGGGAGATACGTTTTCGACACATTCACGCGAAGCTTTTCTATCATGTGCCACCCATTATTCCAGGTCTTTCGTGTTTTCTTGACCCCCTTACATGTATGTCTCTAATTGTCTTCTCCATATGTTTTGGGTGTCTATTTCTTTCTCATACCCCGCGTATTGCAGAACAGTAACAACCATGTAATGCTATCAGTTAGTGTCTTCAGTGTGTGTTCTGTCCATTTCCAGCGCCTATTCCTTCCGTGTTGCTAGATATTTGTCTGTTTATCGTCATTAATTCCACAAGTTTGGTCATGTGACAAAATTTGAAACCGAATAATCCACTCAAGCGAAGACAAAAGAACACGTGGAAAAGAGGAAGCAGACATGAAGAGGATAAAAGTAATAGTAACGGATCCCGTTGCATGTCTATTGAGGCATATTGGGAATACAATGTTAGGCCTGTATTTTCTTGACCATTGGCACACTAGGGGTGAAATGGTCAGCATCACGCCGGCCGCCTTAACCTTCCCAGAGTTGCTCTGGTACCTAATTCATTAGGCTGCGTCGACCGCGGAGCCGTTTGCGGTCTAAAAAATCCCACCTCAACTGGGGATCGAACCATGGACCACTCAGCTAGGAAGCCAGTGCACTAATCACTGTGCTACTGCGACTCATGAAGATGATAAAGAAGACATGAAGATGATAAAGAAGACATGAAAATGATAAAGAAGACATGAAAAATCCTTGAGCTGATGACACGTGACAGGAAGACTTGGTATACGTTTGTTAAATTCCTATATTCCTTTGGGAGCTGAAAGTTGAAAGTAGAAGAAGATTCTACTCAAGCGCCCCCCGTGTAGTTCACAAGTTTCTGAACAGACAAAGAAGGAATAGGACTACTGATTTCTCAGGCATGTCGTACAAGGCGACTAATGTGAGGTTGTGCATGAGGCTGACAAACTCGGGATGTAAAAAACTACAACAGGAAGAGCACTGCAGCAAGAGCATGTGAATGTATGAGGCAGGCTTCCTGCAAGCGGACAAGCTGCAGGGGTGGGCGCCATGCTCCGTATGGACTACAGAGAAAAATGATGATGATACTACACAGGAACACATTAATGAAAGTC
The DNA here is from genome assembly GCA_024509875.1 of Oreohelix idahoensis. Taxonomy (NCBI): domain Eukaryota; kingdom Metazoa; phylum Mollusca; class Gastropoda; order Stylommatophora; family Oreohelicidae; genus Oreohelix; species Oreohelix idahoensis. The sequence continues at coordinate 251,464 of JAMPIV010003285.1, forward strand.
TGTGACGTCATAGTTGTACTTTCTTCTTCTGTTTTACTGTCCTTCGTGTTCCAGAGCCATACAAACTGCCTGGACATATCATAATGTTCCTTTGTATTCCTTGTGACACATGGAACCACCACTTTAACTGGTCCCCGTGCAAGAAGCCTGCACTAAGAAATCCCATGCTCTTTCAGTGGGGGTTTTAGTTGCTATTTCAATGTTCTCGATTCCAGTCTGACTTAAACCATCAACACCACTCGAGTCTAGACTTTGCTCCCTTTTATTTATTAGCAACTCGACTCAGGACTTGCCAGATTTGGCGAACCAACTTCTACGTCATCTTTAATGACGCATTCTTAAATACCAATCGGTAAAAAAAAATTACAACAATAGAAAGTACTATTTTCGATTAGTATTTATAGTGATTGCTGATTGTGGCAATGAACAGGTTTAAATCGATAATGAGACTCGATTTGGTACTCGACTTGAAAGCTACTGTTAGGGACTTGAGACTCGATTTGAGATTTGCACTAAGAGACTTGAGACTCGATTTGAGATTTGCACTAAGAGACTGGAGACTCAATGTGAGATTTGCACTAAAAGACTTGAGACTCGATTTGAGATTTGCACTAAGAGACTTGAAACTCCATTTGAGATTTGTACTAAGAGACTTTAGACTTGTACTGAGAGATTTGAGACTTGAACTAAGACGTGTACTAATAGACTTTAGACTTCCGCTAAGAGACTTTAGACTTGTACTAAGAGACTTGAGACTTATACTAAGAGACTTGAGACTTGTACTAAGAGACTCTGTACTTGTACTAAGAAACTTGAAACGTGTACAAATAGACCTGTACTAAGATATTTGAGACTTGTACTAAAAGACTTGAGACTTCTACTAAGAGACTCTAGACTTGTACTAAGAGACTTGAAACTTGTACACATAGACCTGAGTCTTGTGCTAAGAAAATTGAGACTTGTACTAAGAGATTTGAAATTTGTACTAAGAGACCTTAGACTGTACTAAGATACTTGTACTACGAGACTTGAGACTTGTACTAAGAGACTTGATACTTGCACTAAGAGAATTGAGACTTGTACTAAGAGACTTGAGACTTGTACTAAGAGAATCAAGACTTGCACTAAGAGAATTGAGACTTGTACTAAGAGACATGAGACTTGTACTAAGAGACTAAAAACGTGTACTAAGAGAATTAAGACTTGTATTAAGAGACTTGAGACTTGTACTAAGAGAATTGAGACTTGTACTAAGAGACTTGAGCTTTGTACACAGAGACTTGAGACTTGTACTAAGAGACGATACTTGTACAAAGAGAATTTTGACTTTCTTGAAAAACAACTGATAGTAATTAAAGTAAGATATTTAACACAAATGCTGATTTCTTCATTTTTCCCCCCACAGGTATAGCGTGCTGAATGATACGGAAAAAATGTGCCGCCATGAAGCTATGGGAGGAGAAATGGAACACGTTTATCCAAGAAACTATTAATAATTATTAATTTACGTAGTTTGGCTCATTAATATTCAGACTGTCTCAGATGTCTTAGTGCAGTTTTAAACTTTAATAACCGACCCAGCTCTAACGGGTACCTCCGAAATCGGTGAGTATCTGCCTGAATGACGAGGGACACCTGTCTCTGTACAAGAAAAAAACGGATACTCACGTAAATATCAGTCTCAGGTGAGACATACTAACCTGAGATTTCGCCTCGAGTAATAGCGGGAGTACGCAAAAAAAAAAAAAAAAATCCTTTAATAGCTTCAGAAGTATTAATGCTACAAAGTTACGAAAAACATCATTTGAAAGTTTAATTATTCAAAAATTGTTACTCTTATTAAATGTTTTATTCAGAATAGTAATTACCAACTGGAGGAAAAATTAAGGAAACGGTCTCAATTCCCGACGAGCCTAGACTTGGGAGACACCGAGCAAGCGAAGAGACAGGATGAAATTGAGGCGGGATGTGAACAGTCCCACAAATATCATTGCGCGGTGTTCCTGCTGAACTGAACATTCCAAAAAACCAACTTTACATTTCTGAGAAACCTCCTTTGTATAATGGGAAGCGAAATATCTTCTTACAGCTGCTGTGCTTCAGCTAACCAGAGAACGCAGGTGATTTTTTCTTTAACGTTTGCCACCTTAAATCAGACAGACTGAAACAATAAATTAAAATGTAAAATGTATAATTCAAAATTCAAAAACTAAATAATGTAAAACAAAAGTCTTCTTTCTTCTTCTTCTTCTTCTTCTTCTTCTTCTTCTTCTTCTTCTTCTTCTTCTTCTTCTTCTTCTTCTTCTTCTTCTTCTTCTTCTTCTTCTTCTTCTTCTTCCATCTTTAGCCATCGACCGACCAAGCAGTCTGTGGCCATTACGCCTAGCTGGCGTCTTAGGGCAACAAAAAATTATCCGTTGTTCCGTTACGCCTAAAGGCGTTTATTGGTACAACAGAATATTAATTGTTGTTTCCGTAATCAGTGTGACTAGCAAGCGGGTGATCAATCCGCTGTGTAAAACAAAAGTAGAATTATATAATTAAACTTTTAAATGATGTTCATTGTAAGTTTGTAGCATGTACACTTCTGAAGTTAATAAAACTTAAATCTGCACTAAGACTTTTAGGACATCCTGACAAATCATCTTTAGGCTTAGTTTATTTATTACCCTTCAGTCTCTGGTGAAGCATACGCCTTGATAAAACTCACGCCACACCTTCTTGTCCTATGCCATCAGTTTGAAATCTTTCAAGTATATCCTTCTCCGGGTGTTTTTTTCAGTCTCTATAAATTTTTCTTACCTTGGGTATACCACAAAAGCCCTGTTATATAATGGTATCGCCTTGTTTCCACAATGTATGTCATATCTTTCTTCGTTGTTTACTTTCAGACGTCAACTTGAATATGTTCAAAGACAGCAGTTGTCAGGTTGAGTCTGTTGTATATCTCCTTAGAGTTTTTCCAGCAATGTTACTGGTGATAGTCATATGCGCTGGCTCTGTTTCTCATATGGCGGGCACCTTTGAAGTAGATATTCAGCAGCCATGTTATCTGTGTAAAATCCAATTCCCTTTTCCCCGAGACATGTTCTACTTGGATTTCTATGGTTCTTTCCATCACTTTCCATTTGGAATCGTTTCACACCACTTCAATCCTTCTGTTATGCGCATTGATCAGTTTATTGAGTGTTCAAATGGCAGAGTGGTTAGAGCGATGGCCTGTCGCGGCACACGTACATTGCTCGAAACACAATGGCGTCCCACTTCATTATATCCGGCTGTAAATATTTCCCTGGTAAGACTCTTGAGCTTGGGAAGGAAAAGCAGCGAAGAAGGGAATTGGTCACGCTGGAACTAGTATAGTGAAGTCTCTAACACCTCACTCCCCTATGGCAGTATTTGCTACTGGATATCTTGACAAATTTATTATAGTCTTTAATTTCTTGGTTGTCTTTTTTAAAATTTGTTTTCTTTGTTTCAGATCCAAAAAATAAAACTGCCTTTTGAGTTGAAGATTATTTTTGTGTTGACTTCATTTATTTTGGTTTCTATTATTTGCCCACGCAGCTCAAGCCCCACCCGTAAAATACCGGGGCCCGAAAGGGACATAAAGAGAAGTAACAATGTAACCATCTAAGCAGTCCTAAAGGGCGAATAAGGAAGGTTGGGCACGGGGTCACCTACACTCATCCTGTAGAAACTGACAGCTTTAAAAACAACTAAAACCATTTTGGCGAGTGATAGGACACACATTAAGGAAACCTGTTGGTAGCATTCCAAGGCAGTGCTTATTTTGAAATTCCCAGATTAAGAGCCAGACCAAAACAAATACACATAGATGAGAACTGGTGACAGAAATAAACGGGATGAGAAGGAAATGGAAAGACCTTGACCTGACGGTACAGGACAAAAGACTTGGAATGAGTTTCTAAAATACCTATGTTCCTTGGGGAGCGGAGGTTAATGAATAAATGAAAGCTCAATTTGTCTTGAGAATTCTTATTTATATATCTTTATATGTTCCTTCAGAACGTTCGATTAACAGAGTGGTAGAGCATTGGTCTCTCGCAGCAAAGGTGCAGGGTTCGGTTAACTGTATTTACACGCTACAGTCTACCCAGATGTAAAAGGGTACCTCGCTTTGCACTTTTCTTCCCTTCTTGAATGTTTCTTGTCATATCCTAGCGGGTTCTTTTCTTTGTAGTCAAATCTTTGCTTGTTCTTGGTTGTGTGGTCTTGGTTTTGACCTTTTTGTTTAAACTTGATAGTTTTGTGGTTGCTTAAATCCTTCTCCTTGCTTTGTTTTTGTTCCTGATATTTCTGCTTAAGCTGATTAATATCTCTCACAACATTTTAACATGTCTTACAGCCTCTCTGATGCCGGTTCCAATAGAAACTTCCTCATTTCTTGAGGTATGGAATCTTTCGATTATTCCATCATGATCATTTCTTTCAGATCCTCATAGGTTTTCTAGAACTTTCCCAAACTACTCAATTTCACCAAATACGTTTCTAATCTAGCCGAGAACTGGTTATAATTTTTGCCAGGATGAAGCTTAGCCGTTCTGTGTTTTGTCCGATAAGCCTCTGTGTTTTGTTCATAACGAACAAGCAACGCCTGCTTCAGAGCTTCATAATCTTCCTTATCTTCTCTGGTGAGAATACCTCATACACAATGCCTCTCATTCCTTGAGATAGCTTCAGACTCCACTTTTCCTTTTCCAAGCCATATGTAGAGGCAAGCTTTTCATACCTGTATAGGTATGCCTCTACTGCGTCCTCTTTCTTCACAAATTGGTCCAGATAGAAGTTAATGGCTCCATTTGAGGCGCTTCGGCTAGAGTTACCCTCAGAGTGAGGTGAGCTACTACCATTGGTGCTAGCAGCCGCCTGAAGTTCAAGTTATCTCATCAGCTTGTATCCTTCTGTCTTCCCTTTCAGCCTCCAGCCTCTTAGATTCAGCCTCAGCTGCCAACCTCATTTCTTCAGCCTCTAATTTCTTGGCTTCTTCTCAGCTTCAAATTTCTTGGCTTCTCTCTCAGCTTATAATTTCTTGTCTTCTCTGTCAGCTTCCAACATTAAGCTCTTTTCTTCAGCTTCCAATTTCCTGGATTCTCTCTTAGCTTCTAATTTCCTTTCCTCCCTATCCTTATGTCTGTCCACTTCAGTTGTGAAATAATGAATAAGAGCAACACCTGTCAAGCCTAGCGCCTTTCCCATCTGCATGATTCGAGTCCTAAATTTCATCAAGTCAGCCATGATGTTTAAGTTGATTAGGGTATGTATCTTTACTACAACTTAATTAACTCTAATTAATCTTAATTAACTAAAGACAATAGAATATTCGCACACCTTTGTGAGGGTCAACTATTTCCTTTGCAGTACTATGGTTGCTATAGTCAGTATTGTTTAAAATATCGATGTGTATTTTTTATTGGTCTAAGGGAATGTACCGGTAGTATTCGTTTAGTACATTTTAGATTTAGTTGTTATCTTCCGTTGACTTTATACAGTTGTTCATACAGATGTCTATTTAAGGCTTTGCTAGATCGGTCTTTAAAGGAAAGTTCTGGATTGTCCCCATGTGAGCTAAAACTCACATCACGCGATGATTCGCGCAGGCAATGATTTTGCGCGGGACAGGAAGCCGGCCGGCCTTTGTCAGTCGGCCGGGCGTTTTTGAGCTGAACGGAGGTTCAGCAATTCTTCTCTGATTCTGTGAACATATTGCAGTGTCCTTTGTGTGTTAAGAGAAAGGGTTGAGATTTTCCCCCTTGATGTAATTCTGACTATTTTGGAGAGCCTAGGATGGCGAGTGTTTTGTGGTGTTATTCTTGAAGGCAGTCAAGGTAAAGATACCCTTTAAACTACATATTTTTTGCAGCCAGGTATTTTGTAATTTGATGCTACCAGCCTAAGTTAGTGGGCTGATACGAAAGCGACTTTCTCCTAGTGCGGAGGAGAGTCCAAGAGATTATTCGTATTGTTATAGATGCACCAACTGTGTTTTATCAGTGGAAAGACAGAAAAGATTATATTTTGAGCCCGCACTTATACGGCTCGTATTGCTATAGATGCACCTACTGTGTTTGGTCAGAGTAAGGACAGAAAAGATTATATTTTGAGCCCGCACTAATATGGCTCGTATTGTTATAGATGCACCTACTGTGTTTGGTCAGAGGAAGGACAGAAAAGATTATATTTTGAGCCCGCACTTATACGGCTCGTATTGATATAGATGCACCTACTGTGTTTTATCAGTGGAAGGACAGAAAAGATTATATTTTGAGCCTGCACTTATACGGCTCGTATTGTTATAGATGCAGCTACTGTGTTTGGTCAGAGGAAGGACAGAAAAGATTATATTTTGAGCCCGCACTTATACAGCTCGTATTGTTGTAGATGCACCTAATGTGTTTGGTCACAGGAAGGACAGAAAAGATTATATTTTGAGCCCGCAATTATACGGCTCGTATTGTTATAGATGCACCTACACTGTGTATGGTCAGAGGAAGGACAGAAAAGATTATATTTTGAGCCCGCACTTATACGGCTCGTATTGTTACAGATGCACCTACTGTGTTTGGTCAGAGGAAGGACAGAAAAGATTTTATAGATATAAATTATTGACATACTTCTAGCACTATGATACGTGCAGGCTGCCCAAGAGTTATTGTCATTATAATTGTACTGAACTTGTTGCTATGTCTATGAAGTGCTTGAACAATATGCCAGTGTCAGTATGCTTGTCTGATGTTCTGATGATGTATGTTGTCGACGTGATGTTACAGTAATAAAACGTTAAACGGTTCTTGTGCGTTTATTCACCGGTTAAATCAAATTCTGGAAATTTATTACCAAAACTGAGAACCGTACTTTTTCTTGACTGAAAAATGTTGATTTCACATTGTGATTTGGGAGGCAAGTTAAAAAAAAAAACGTTTCTCTTGCATTCATAGTTGACACGCTTACGACAGACCCCCCCTCCACCCCCCCCCCCCCCCCGTATTTTTTTAAAAAAGTTTATAAACCAATAGAACGGAATTGAATCAGTTCTACAAGTTAACGGTACACCGGAAACAAGGGAAATCGCTGCCGTTGCCTTCTCTACCTCAAGATCAGAGTGAGGTACCCATTTTCAGCTGGTTTGACTGATGCGTGACACCTGTTCCCTTCCTCGCTGCCGTTGCCTTCTCTAACTCAGGATCAGAGTCAGGTACCCATTTACAGCTGGTTATGGAATGTTAGAGACTTCACCATACTAGGTCCAGCATCGAGAGGTGGGGAGACCAGTTTCCTTCCTCGCTGTCTTTTCCTTCCCTAACTCAAAGTTAAGTACCCATTTATAGCTAGGTAGGCCCCATCTCTCGAAAATGACTGCTTCTGTACGCAAACAGTTAAGATCAAAGTAATAAAGAGTCACACTAAGTCACCATGTTATGCTATTTCTCTCACAATTTCGTGACATCAAATGAAAAGGCGCTAAAGATGGCATACATCACAAGATCATTGGTTCAACGCTCGTATTAGAAGATGACCAAAAAATGATGTACATATTTATTGGCGCGGGGCCCTAAAAGAAAGGGGCTCGTAGCATATGCTACTTTTGCTACTACGTTAATCCGGCTCTGATTAGGTAAATATTTGACAAGGATCAGTGTATAGTGAGGGAGGGGACCAACTCCCCACCCAGCCCTCCACACCCAGCGGTGAAAACAAATAAAGGCTTTCTTGCCAGGGTACAGTTTTGTTGGTTTTGGGGGCCCTAAACAGGACCGTGGTCCAGTTTTGTGGGCCCTGTAAAAAAACCGTGGTGGGTAAATTTTTGTGGGTTTTGTGGGCCCTGAATAGTACCGTGGTAGGCGCAGTTTTGTGGGCCCTGAAAAGGACCGTGGTGGGTATAGTTTTGTGGGTTTTGTGGGCCCTGAATAGGACCGTGGTAGGTGCAATTTTGTGGGCCCTGAAAAGGACCGTGAGGGGAACAGATTACCAAAGATCGCTGAAGCTTGGCACATATCAGGACATACACATGTTCGTTCGTAGCTGCATAATTTACAGTGGAGGCCAAAATTCTGCAATGTCAAGCAGTAAACTGTCGAACGGGTCTGACTGACGAACTTTATTCCGATGTCGCCACAAAAATTCACACATGTAAGAATCTAACATGTGTCTGTGTGTTCCGTTCTGACGTTTGTTGCGTTCTTTTGCAGATTTCCACAATCTCTCTATTCGTTGTGTATTTGCCCCTGTATTTGGGTCGACAAAATTTGCAGAATGATTCACCGTTTGGTGAGTTAAACCTGGCAAATTCTGAATGGTACTATATGCGAGCCATTGATCAGAAACAACTGTCGTACCAGGACGAATGTTGGCTATGATAAGGGGCATAAGTGTAGCCGCTGAGCGGTTAAGGAAAAAAAAAATTTAAGAAAAAAAAAAATTCTACACTACGGGGGATGGGGGAGAGCTCACAATGTGAAATGTCACGTTTTCAGTCAAGAAAGAGTACGGTGATCGGTTTGGGTAATAAATTTGCAAAATAATTATTACCCGGTGAATTAACGCACAAGTACCCGTTAAACCGTGCAAGTTGTTTCCAACATTATTGACATATACATGTGGAATGAACGGCGTGTTGTTCTACATAGTAACCACACATACTCCTACTGTGGAGAGCAGCATACTTCTACATTATAATAAGAGGCACTTCTACATTGATAGCCTGTGTGGCATTTCTAGCAAAGGTATATTATCAACTTTTACAGTGGTCGCCAGTTTTCAGGGCGTGTACCCAAACGACATTTGCGTCACAAGATCTGCAAAGTAAAAATTTTCGATAACATTGATTATCTTCATGTGCTACTGCTACGTTACTTATAAAGTGGTTAGCCTGACGAGGCTGTCATCTTCAAAGAGCAACTTTTGTCATCATCGTCTGGAAGTACCCGGCGTTGCCCAGAATATTTCAACACACCAGTTCATCTATCGAAGAATACAATGGTCCAGCCTACGTCAGATGTCTGTACTTGCTGCTGTGTTGACAGTCCCTGTTGTCATCGTTGCTGTTAGTTTGGAGGACAGTGCCTGTTGTCGTCGTTGCTGTATCCCTTCAGCGTTGGATCTTCTCGCTGAATGGTGGTTGCTGAGAACTTCTTTGTTCCTGTTGTTTTGGAGGCCAGTTCCTGTATTATTATACATCATTGCTGTTTCGAGACCAGGATTTTTCACCTAATAAGATAAGTGGCTGTTTGTAGACTGTGCCTCTATATGTTTAGTGATTAGGCCTTCCTCAGCACTAATCATTACATCTGTCATGAAATATTCTAATCCACATATATAAATTATTAGGTAAATATGAAGCCTAACAAATAAAATTAATAAAGAGAAGAGCAATGGTAAAATGACAGTGCTGTCCCAAAGAATGTACTCGAAATCCCCCTTGTTTTCTGCTTCGTCTGCAAATTGTAACGCTTTCACGTTGATAGTCAAGCTTACTGTATTATTACCCGCCTTCTTCAATGAAACGTGTGCTGTATTTCTTGGAAAAGCATTGAGACGTACTGCGTAATGACCTAAATTAACCCTAACATTAATTATACTGCGTTACCAAAACGAACGAACAGATGGACTAAAGGGATAAAAAGAGAAGGGAGAGGCAGAAAGCCGAACACTAAACCCGCTTCGCGCGATACACAATTACTACCATCACGCGTGTAAGTCTACATGCACTAATTTTTTTTTCAGACGGACAGTGATAAAATACACTACCCTTTCCCAGAGTTAGGTTTATAAATCATAACAGACTCTTATTAGAAAAGACAACATTATATGGGTTTACGTTTGAACACATAACAGTACCCAGACAGCACATCTTCTAAACAGGAGATAGAAGAAATTGCATATTTTGAACGCAGCCACGTAGCTCCTTTAAATTAGTATTTTTGGGTTCCTTAGGGTTTGCTGACAAATAATATGTAAAACGTTACGCAAATAGTCCAGGAATTAATAAATTATACCCAAAATAAAATATTGGGGGTGCCTGACAGCATAAAATCATTTCTGCTCATAAAATTTTTTTTTATAACGTGTTTGAAAAAACCTTACGTTACATAAATAGCCTACCATGTAAACTCCAAATTGATTGGAGCGCAACAAATGAAAGCCTAACCACGATTGGTCGGGCTATAAATACTATCTTGGTTGTTGGGGGAGACGGGAAAAGATAACATTTTTTCAAACACTTGTCGAAACGTGGCTCATTGGCCAGTCTCGCTGATATACACACTTGGGAGCGTTAGTTCGAGACCACTAATTCAAATAAGCTTGATAAAGCGACAGTACGTTGAAGCCAGCTCACATTTTTGCTAAAATAAAAGCCTGGAACATAGGCAGAACGGAATTTGTGCCAGTTTGTGCCAGAATTCATTGCTAATCAACGTATCTGTGTTTATTTCCATGAAATTGTGGTAAGCTTGAACCATTCAGTATCTTTTAATGAAAAATTGAATGTGAATTGTTGATTTATGCCTGTATATATATGTGTAGTTCAGTGGCAAACGTGAGGTAAAGCCTATAATGCTCCAGCCTGAACAGAGGGTGTCGGAGAGAAGTAAAACGGCATGGAATGGCCAAGTAGTACACTGACACCTGGATGATGGACTAGAAAGAAATAATGCTGGAAGTGCAGAGGCGTAGTAACCATTAAGAAGGGTAATACTGGAATAAAGTATTTCAAATGAAGCTGACTGTTGGCCTAACGCTCTGAACGCAATGTTTGTGCTGTATTGTGATCAGTGTAAAAGAGAATATAAATTAGTTATGAAGTAGAAGGTACATCCTTCTTGATTTCAGGGACAGTGGTCTTGATGGTAGTGAGCAGCACCTGGTCAGAGATTTGCTGAATCCAGAGTCGGACAGCATACTCCTTGGTCTTTTTAGCTATCAGTGAGGTGTCTCCTGAGCCCAGAGGAGAATTCGAGCAGAGGAGTCCTTTCCTGCCGCCATCACTAAAGATAAGCAGAGTTGGCCAGCTGAGCTCAACATTATGTCCCCTCATCTTGAACTGATTTTTTAAAATTAACATTAAGAGGGGAATTTACTTGTCTTAAAATCAGGAACTGTGAACATCTACAATAATGGTCCCTAAAGACAAACTATTGAAGTCATGATGACAAATACCAACAGAGCTTGAACAAAACAAAAACCAGTATTACCTCATTTTACCACTACACAATTGACACACATAGAACATTGGTAATAATATATGTCACTACAATATTCATATTAAATACATTCTGTACATAACTTGTAATTTAAATTGATTGTGATTCCTGGTTCCCTTGTAGTTGAATCAGGACACATATTCATTCATGCCAGTAATGAATACATATTGTTATTTGAAACGTTACTAGTGACTTCTTTAAGATATTCTCATAGAGTGTTATATGTATGTGAGTGTCACAGTGTTGTTAAGAGTAGTGGATTAAATTAAATTGTTTATCTGTCTGTTGTTGTGACTTACACTTCACCATACACATACCCTAGACACATAACGTAGCATCACACTATTCCAGAATAATTCTGACTGAGATATATAGATATGTGGTAGCAAGTAAGGTTATATATATAATATACTACTCTTATTAGATATATATATATACCTTCACAGCTGATCTCAGTCAGTACACTAAGTCCCTTATAAGTATTTATAACTTCCCACTTCACCACATATATTGGGGTCTCGCTCTTGGGATTTTGAATCTTTAACTATTAAAAATATTGGGGATAATTCACTTCAGGGAATATAAGAATTAAAAGGTATCCTTGGGTGGAATTAAATAAGGTTGAGCTCACGGTGCCTGTGTTGTCCATTAGAGATTGAATTGTTGGTTAGACATTGTATTAAGTTACCTGATAGACAATGGCGGACCTGGCCAAATTTCGATCTGCTGCGGTTCAGACTGCAAAAGAGTTAGGATTAGATGGGCAAGTTATGGTTGCCTATGTTACTACGGAATGTGACAAATTTATTGAACGCGAAGAGAGAAGGTTTGAAGCCGAAAGAAAGTTAGAGGCTGAAAGGGAAATTAAGAAGTTACAATTTGAAGCTGAGGCTGAGACTAAGAGGTTGCAGATTGAGGCTGAGGCTAAGACTAAGAGGTTGCAGATAGCAGAAAGAGAAGACAAAAAATTAGCAGCAGAAGAGAAGAAATTAGCTGCAGAAAGGGAAGCCGAGGAAAGAAGACAAGCTGCAGAAGAAAGAAGATTGACTGCAGAGAGGGAAGCAGAAAAGGAGGAGAAAAGATTACAAAGGGAACATGAATTACGACTAAGGGAGTTTGAGTTTCAAGGCCATGCTCCTGAAAATGGTGCCAGTCCCTTTGCCTCTGATGCTACGGTTACTCAAGGAGCCTCAATCTCAGCTATGAATTTTCATTTAGATCATTTTGTTGAGAAAGACGATGATATTGAGAGCTATATAAATAGGTACGAACTATTAGCTACCACGTATGGGTTGGAGAGAGAAAGGTGGAGCTTAAAGTTATCTCAGGGACTTCGTGGGGCAGCTTATGAAGTTTTTGCAAAAATGAGCAGAGGTGATCAGGAAAATTATGACATGCTAAAGCAGGCTCTTTTGTTAAGGTATGAAAAGAATGCAGAGTTTTACAGGAAAAAATTTAGGAATGCTAAACTACTGTCAGGTGAAACCTATCACCAGTTCTCTGCACGAATAGAGACATACTTGGAGAAATGGACTTCTCTGGGGAAAACCCAAGATCTTAAGGAAATGGTCCTTATAGAGCAACTAAGAGAGTCCATGGCTCCAGACCTGAGAAAGTTTCTCATGGAACAAGGTGCAGAGAGGCTGGGTGAGTTGCTAAATGTTGCTGAAAGGTATCAAGCAGCTCAAGCAGAGGTAACAGGTAATAAAAAGAAACAGGTGGACAACTTTAGGGCACCACAGAACTTTAATAAATTTGATCCTAAGGATCAAAATAAAGGTAAGCACCAATTTGATAGGCCACGGTATGACAATAAAAATAAATTCCCACAATTCGATGAAAGGAAATATGATGAAAGAAAATCTTTCAACCAAGGAAAAAGGTGGTGTAAAAATTGTAAGATGAACAATCATGACACTGACCATTGTAGAAGGAAACCTCCTCATTTTGCTGCTATGACATCGGGGAAAAAGGAAAAGAAGGGCAAACCTGAAGAATTACAGGAACCATACCACCCCCCAGTGTGTGAAGATGTCATTTGTAATGGTGTCACTATAAGATGTTTATATGATACCGGTTTAGATTACGATTCCGTTGTGAGTTCTCACCTGGTGCAGGCCGATCAATACACCACAGAAACAGTGGAGATTCAAACTGCAACCAAGGATGTAGCTACCATGACACTTCCCGTCGCCCGAATAAAAGTGAAAACGCGATATGTGGAAGGAATCATAAAAGCAGCAGTGATAAATGAGCCAATCTACCCTCTAATATTGGGGTGTAGATATGTCTTCTTGGGGAATCCCAAGAGACCTGTGATATTGGCAACAGTGCAGACCAGATCACAGACAAAGAAGGAGGAGGATAATCCCATAAATACTCACCCAGATGAGATGAGGAAGGCACAGGCTGAGGACAAAACACTCAAGCCATGTTTCAAGAAGTTGCCCAAATCTCATACACCTCCAGGCAAGGGAGAGTTTTATATGAAGAACAAATTGATATATAGGAAGGCTGGATCTGAATCCAATGGTCACGGACAGCTGGTCCTTCCCACTTCATATAGGACTAAAGTGTTGGAACTAGGACATGCGATTCCCTTCAGTGGTCATATGGGAATCAGCGCAACAGGACAGCGAATAGCTTGTCACTATTTCTGGCCAGGAATAACTGAAGATATCAAACGATATGTAAAATCCTGTCCAGAGTGCCAACGAGTAGCACCTAAACATTGGACTGCACCAGCAACTCTGGGGGAAATGCCCATAGTGGGAACACCCTTTGAGAGAGTTGCCGTGGATCTTGTGGGACCTCTCACCCGAACCAAGAGAAGGAACAGCTACATTCTGACTCTGGTGGACACTTGTTCTATGTGGGGAGAGGCAGTAGCCCTGTCATCGATTGATTCTAAACATGTGGCAGAGGCATTGCTCACAATTTTCACAAGGTTAGGCTTTCCCAATCAAATCTTGACTGATAATGGCTCTCAGTTCAAGGGGAAACTAACTGAAGAAGTTTTCAGGATCTTTCAGGCCAAACACTTCCATTGTAGTGTGTATCATCCCCAAGGGAACGGCCAAGTGGAAAGATTTAACGGCACATTAATGTCGATCCTGAGAAAGTTGGCACACGAAAAAACCAGATACATGGGACCAGTACCTGCACGCCGCCCTCTTTGCTTATCGGGAGGTACCCCATAGTTCAACCGGTATGGCCCCGGCAACATTATTGTTTGGAAGGCCAATAAAAGGTCCACTTGAAGTTATGTTAAGAACGTGGACTGATGAAAAGGCAGAGGAAAACATTACATCTTCATACCAGTATGTGAATGAGCTGACCACTCGGTTAAAAACTGGCTGGAAACTTGCCAATGAAAATTTGAAACAAGCCAGGAAGAAACATGCTGCCTATTATAACAGGAAGGCGAAAGACAGAAATTTGGCTGTGGGAGAGAAGGTACTGCTTCTTTTGCCCGGGAGTCAGAATAAGTTACAAATTGGATGGCAGGGTCCATATACAGTTCTAGAGAAGGTGTCTAGAACAAATTATAAGATAGATAAGAAGGGGAAAGAAAAAATCTATCATGTGAATCTCCTGAAGAAATATTTGGAAAGAGAACATCAGGAAGAGACACACTTGTTGACCTTGTCCATCGCCATGGAGATGAAAAAGGAACCACTTTCATCATTTGAATATCCATTACACCCCTGTGAGACAGCAGCACAGGTGAAAATCAGTACACATTTAACGAAAACTCAGAAAGAGAGAGTGCAACAGGTTCTAAATAATCATGCAGAGGTGTTAACAGACCGACCAGGGCATACAAACCTATTGGAATATGATATGAAATTAATAGACTCCACACCTGTCTGTATGAAACCATATTCGATTCCGTTTGCTAAGGAAAAAGCTTTGAAGGAAGAGATAGACTATCTGTTGAAGGAAGGAATTATTTCGCACAGTGAGTCTTCGTATAGTTCCGGTGTTGTACTTTTAAGGAAGCCCTCTGGAGAACATAGACTCTGTATAGATTACAGGAGACTGAATGCTATTACAGAAGGACAGGTGGATCCATTGCCGGATACAAATCAGCTGTTTGCCAGACTAAATAAAGCTAAATATTTCTCAAAAGTGGATCTGAGTAAAGGATACTATCAGATTCCAGTAAAGCCTGAGGTTAGACCATACCTAGCTTTTAGTACCTCAGAAGGACACTATGAGTTTAATAGATTGCCATTTGGATTGAAGAATGCGCCTAGTGTCTTCTCTAGAATGATGAGAAAATTATTGGATCCTCTGAATAATCCCTGTATAACAAATTTTATGGATGATATCCTTATAGCAACAGAAACATTTGAGGAACACATTGACTCTCTGAACATGCTGGTTGATCGACTTAGGGAGGCAAATTTAACAGCCCGACCAACCAAATGTTGCGTTGGATGTAAAGAATTGGAATTTTTGGGACACACAGTTTATCAGGGAAACATGACCCCTGACCCAAAGAATTTAGAGAGACTACAGAAAGCCCCGAGACCACAAACCAAGAAGGACGTGAGATCCTTTGTCTCATTATGTGGTTTCTACCAGAAGTATATCAAAAACTTTAATTCCATATGTGCACCTTTAACGGAATTGACACGTAAAGGACTTCCAGATCGCATTACATGGACACCACAATGTGAAATGACTTACCAAGAATTGAAGGAAAAGCTCACAAGTAAACCCATTTTGAAATTACCTGACTTAAGTCAAGAATTCATAGTAAGGACGGATGCAAGTAATATTGGGCTAGGTGCAACTTTACTACAGAAATCAGATGCATTGGATGGGGAATTAAGCCCAGTGGCATATGCTAGCAGAAAGTTGAATAAAGCTGAAATCAACTACTCAACTAGCGAAAAAGAATGTCTTGCAGTAATATGGGCAATAAAGAAATTCAATATTTATCTATATGGGAAGGCATTTAAGTTGCAAACTGACCACAAACCTTTATCGTTTTTAGCACAGGCTAAGCATGAGAACTCTAGGTTACTCCGATGGTCTTTGCTTCTGGCTCCATATAATTTTAGCATTGAATATATATCTGGAAAAACAAATCTGGGAGCGGATTTTTTAAGCCGCCATCCGTGTGATGAGAATCACCGTAAACCCCAGAAATAATAATAAATTTCTCTATGTGTATATAGAATAAAGGACTGACATATAATGTCTGTTTTAAGAGGGGAAGTGTCATGAAATATTCTAATCCACATATATAAATTATTAGGTAAATATGAAGCCTAACAAATAAAATTAATAAAGAGAAGAGCAATGGTAAAATGACAGTGCTGTCCCAAAGAATGTACTCGAAATCCCCCTTGTTTTCTGCTTCGTCTGCAAATTGTAACGCTTTCACGTTGATAGTAAAGCTTACTGTATTATTACCCGCCTTCTTCAATGAAACGTGTGCTGTATTTCTTGGAAAAGCATTGAGACGTACTGCGTAATGACCTAAATTAACCCTAACATTAATTATACTGCGTTACCAAAACGAACGAACAGATGGACTAAAGGGATAAAAAGAGAAGGGAGAGGCAGAAAGCCGAACACTAAACCCGCTTCGCGCGATACACAATTACTACCATCACGCGTGTAAGTCTACATGCACTAATTTTTTTTCAGACGGACAGTGATAAAATACACTACCCTTTCCCAGAGTTAGGTTTATAAATCATAACAGACTCTTATTAGAAAAGACAACATTATATGGGTTTACGTTTGAACACATAACAGTACCCAGACAGCACATCTTCTAAACAGGAGATAGAAGAAATTGCATATTTTGAACGCAGCCACGTAGCTCCTTTAAATTAGTATTTTTGGGTTCCTTAGGGTTTGCTGACAAATAATATGTAAAACGTTACGCAAATAGTCCAGGAATTAATAAATTATACCCAAAATAAAATATTGGGGGTGCCTGACAGCATAAAATCATTTCTGCTCATAAAATTTTTTTTATAACGTGTTTGAAAAAACCTTACGTTACATAAATAGCCTACCATGTAAACTCCAAATTGATTGGAGCGCAACAAATGAAAGCCTAACCACGATTGGTCGGGCTATAAATACTATCTTGGTTGTTGGGGGAGACGGGAAAAGATAACATTTTTTCAAACACTTGTCGAAACGTGGCTCATTGGCCAGTCTCGCTGATATACACACTTGGGAGCGTTAGTTCGAGACCACTAATTCAAATAAGCTTGATAAAGCGACAGTACGTTGAAGCCAGCTCACATTTTTGCTAAAATAAAAGCCTGGAACATAGGCAGAACGGAATTTGTGCCAGTTTGTGCCAGAATTCATTGCTAATCAACGTATCTGTGTTTATTTCCATGAAATTGTGGTAAGCTTGAACCATTCAGTATCTTTTAATGAAAAATTGAATGTGAATTGTTGATTTATGCCTGTATATATATATGTGTAGTTCAGTGGCAAACGTGAGGTAAAGCCTATAATGCTCCAGCCTGAACAGAGGGTGTCGGAGAGAAGTAAAACGGCATGGAATGGCCAAGTAGTACACTGACACCTGGATGATGGACTAGAAAGAAATAATGCTGGAAGTGCAGAGGCGTAGTAACCATTAAGAAGGGTAATACTGGAATAAAGTATTTCAAATGAAGCTGACTGTTGGCCTAACGCTCTGAACGCAATGTTTGTGCTGTATTGTGATCAGTGTAAAAGAGAATATAAATTAGTTATGAAGTAGAAGGTACATCCTTCTTGATTTCAGGGACAGTGGTCTTGATGGTAGTGAGCAGCACCTGGTCAGAGATTTGCTGAATCCAGAGTCGGACAGCATACTCCTTGGTCTTTTTAGCTATCAGTGAGGTGTCTCCTGAGCCCAGAGGAGAATTCGAGCAGAGGAGTCCTTTCCTGCCGCCATCACTAAAGATAAGCAGAGTTGGCCAGCTGAGCTCAACATTATGTCCCCTCATCTTGAACTGATTTTTTAAAATTAACATTAAGAGGGGAATTTACTTGTCTTAAAATCAGGAACTGTGAACATCTACAATAATGGTCCCTAAAGACAAACTATTGAAGTCATGATGACAAATACCAACAGAGCTTGAACAAAACAAAACCAGTATTACCTCATTTTACCACTACACAATTGACACACATAGAACATTGGTAATAATATATGTCACTACAATATTCATATTAAATACATTCTGTACATAACTTGTAATTTAAATTGATTGTGATTCCTGGTTCCCTTGTAGTTGAATCAGGACACATATTCATTCATGCCAGTAATGAATACATATTGTTATTTGAAACGTTACTAGTGACTTCTTTAAGATATTCTCATAGAGTGTTATATGTATGTGAGTGTCACAGTGTTGTTAAGAGTAGTGGATTAAATTAAATTGTTTATCTGTCTGTTGTTGTGACTTACACTTCACCATACACATACCCTAGACACATAACGTAGCATCACACTATTCCAGAATAATTCTGACTGAGATATATAGATATGTGGTAGCAAGTAAGGTTATATATATAATATACTACTCTTATTAGATATATATATATATACCTTCACAGCTGATCTCAGTCAGTACACTAAGTCCCTTATAAGTATTTATAACTTCCCACTTCACCACAACATCTTATGTTTATATGTTATATATGTATTTATAGTTCTGCGGGCTTCGTTGGGCGGTGACTGTCGTAGAATATCCCACTTTACCGAAAGTCTACGACAGCGTTCTTTAATGACTTTTTGCGAATTTTCCGCAGTGGAAATTGCCTGAGACTTTTTGTTGCTGTCGTGTTTTGTCCACTGTGTTGGTTATTTGTGATAGGTTTGTTTAATTATGACGAGCTGTTCTATGTTGTTTTTGTAATATTTTTCTCTGTTCTTTAGCTTGATTAATTTGTTTGTATTTGTCTGCCTCCTCTTCCTATCGTTTATTTCTTTACACCTTTTCGTTTATACACTGTGTAGTTGATTGTTTTGTTGGTGATTCGCAGCTGTCGTTACATGCTTTGTAAGATTCTACTTTAGTTTTGCTTTAGTGTTTATTTGATTTCTGCGAACGTTGTCGTTTGTCCTTGATGCTTTGTCTGTCTAGGTGATATTATTTATTGTTGTTATACACTGTCAATATTGGTATGCACAATAAGTATATAAGTGGTTAATTATATTATTGATTACTAAGGTATTAATACAAGTTCTTGGGCAAAGACTTGTCACCCACTGAGGTGGGATAAAGTGAGTTTCGCAAATAATAATTATTGTACAGGTTCTTGATCTCACATAATTAGACGTAATGTCTACATTAGATTACTTTATTGAGCAAGGGAGAGCCCTTGGCGAAACTAGAGATAAATTAAAAGAATTTGCACTTGCATAATATGGCAAGGCGCAGAAAGCTGAAGAAAAGAGACAGAAAATAGAAGAGAAGAAATTAGAAAGAGAGGTTGAAGATAGGAGATTGCAAATGCAAGCAGATGAGAGAAAATTCCGAATGGAGTTGGAACAAAAGAAATTAGAAGCTGAAGAGAGAAAAATTCAACAGCAAAGAGAAGCAGATGAGAGAAAACTCCAAGTGGAGATGGAACAAAAGAAGATAGAAGCTGAAGAAAGAAAACAGAAGGTAGAAGCTGAAGAAAGAAAGGAAAAAGAGAAAATGTTACATGACGAAATTGTCTTAGCAATGGAGCTGGAGAAAATAAAAGTGGTAAATTCGAGTAATACACAAAATGGTACAGGGAGTCAACTTCTGACAAGGCAAATATTAAGACTTATAATATTAAGTTACCTGCTTTCAATCCTACTCGAGATGATTTTGCATTCTATCTAGATAGATTTCAGTTGGCATGCGACTCCCATAAGATAGACAAGTCGCAATATTGTGATCAACTTGGTAGGTTACTTACAGGTGATGCTCAAAAGGTTTTGATGTCGGTGGAAGAAAAAATAACTATGAGGTTGTCAGAGCGGCCTTGTTACACAAATAACAACTGGATGAAGAAGGTTATAGCCTACGCTTTAAGTCTCTGTTGCCAGAGACAGGGAAAGATTTTTCAGACTTTATATCAGAAATTCGCCTGACTTTTAATCGTTGGGAGGAATTATCTAAAACTGAACACACATATGAGGCCATTGTTGACTTACTGCTTCGTGACAAAATTATGTCATCTGTGAGTAAAAACTTTCTTTTCTTTCTACATGAGAGAAATCCTCCAAATATAAAAGATATGGAACAATACTGCCGTCAATGTGTCACGGCACATCCTAATGAAACGTTTAGCAACTCTAAAGTCGAAGAAGGTTTACCCGTTGCTTCAGTAACACCATATGGTCCTAATTTTCATCGTAAATTTTAAGGGCCTCAGCGCAATTTTTATAAAAATTAATAATCGTAGTTTTGGACAGAACCAAGGGGGTCCATATCGTAATGATTCTTCTTCTGGGAACTGGAGACAATTTAATAATCCTCAACATTTTGGTCATGACAATTATAGGCACTTTAGAAGAGGTTACCACAATAGAGGTTATTAAATTAATAATAACTTCTCAGGTAGACAATAAAACCCATCTAATAGAAATTTTGATCAAAGGGGAAATGACAATCACCACTGGGGTTTTAATCAAAACAATAATTTCAATACAGGAAATAACAATGATTTCAATAAAAATAATAGCCGCAATAGATCGCTGAATGATAATAATAGATCATACCAACAGGCTAACTCTGCTCAACATCAGCCCCAAGAAGTTAATAATCAACGTAACAACAATAATAGATTCAATAATGCTAGTGCTTGCTTTGCTTTCGATTTTGAGACGGCATCTCAATGCCTGCAATGCACAACTTTGTTCCAACCTACTGCTATATCTACCTTGAGTTGCGGTCATCCTCTACCTGCTATTTCTGCTGCAGCTGCGCATGACGGAAGAGGGTCTCTTATTCTACATAAGGGTGTAGTGAATAATAATCCAGTCTCAGTTCTTTTTTATTCTGGATGCGCAAATGTTGGAATTAGTCAGTCTCTAATCCATCCATCCTGTGCAACTGGTAATATGGTGAAATGTGTGACATTCGGTGGTACAGTTGAGACTTTTCCGACTGCCATAGTCCATATTGCCACTCCATTTTTCACTGGTTATATACACGCATGTTTGCTCAGAGCATCTATCGCCGACTTTACTGTCGGACAGATACATGGTGTAAAGGTTTGTACACCATTACAAATTGCTGCTTGGGAACAGCAGCATCACCTTACTACTTCTACCTTAGGGACTATGCAAAAATCGTCTCACGTTTTACATTCTACTAATTTGGTGTTAAGGATACTTTTGAACAGAATAAAACAGAAATCAGAAGAAATCTTGTCAGAGGAACAGGCTGGCTTTAGACCAAAAAGAAGTACATCAGAACAAATCTTCAATATTAGATTACTGATCGAAAAACATCTCCAGCATCAACATGATTTATACCATAACTTCATCGATTTCACAAAAGCCTTCGATCGAGTCTGGCATGAAAGCTTATGGCAAATAATGAGAAAATTCAATTGTGATACCAACATCATAGATATCGTTGAAGCACTATACAAGGACGCAAGCAGTGCTGTTTTTGCAAGCAACGACATTGGAGAATTTTTCAAAACAACTGTAGGAGTTCGCAAGGTATGCATCCTGTCACCAGTGCTCTTTAATATATATCTAGAACATATTATGCAGGAGGCTCTCTACGATTATAAATCAACCATATCGATTGGAGGCCACCCTCTGTGTAATCTACGTTTTGCTGATGATATTGATCTGATAGCTGGAACAGAATCAGAACTTCAAGACCTTACCTCTAGACTGGAGAAAGTAACAAGAACGTATGGGATGGAAATTAATATAGAAAAAAGCAAGATATTGGTGAATAGCCATAAGAAACATGTCCCGACCGATATTACGTTAAATGGGCAAACGTTAGAAGAAGTTAACACCTTTAAATATCTCGGGTTCACTATATGTAGTGATGGAAGATCAAGTAAAGAAATCAAGACAAGACTTGAGATGGCCTCAGCTGCCATGACAAGGTTGAATGTGATCTGGAAAAGTAACATCAGTTTTCCTGTGAAGATCAAATTATACAAATCACTTGTATTATCTATTCTCTTGTATGGGTGTGAGGGCTGGACACTCACTGCAGATACGGAGCGAAGAATTCAGGCTTTCGAGCATAAATGTTATAGAAGAATTTTGCGCATTTGCTATAAAGAGCACAAAACAAATGTCTATGTTAGAGAGAAGATAAACACCTATGCAGGCCACCAAGAACCACTTTTGTCAATAGTGAAACGTCGAAAGCTTGCCTGGTTTGGGCATGTAACTCGTCATGACTCCCTTTCGAAAACGATCCTCCAGGGAACAGTCGAAGGTAAACGGAGAAGAGGAAGGCAAAGAAAATCCTGGGCTGATAACATCAAAGAATGGGCAGGACACGGTTTTTCCACACTTGTACGCATTGCTGAGAATAGAGAGCAGTGGAGGACCATGTCTGCTGATGCTTCCACCATGGCACCCCTACGACCCATGACGGGTTATGGGTTGAGATGAGATGAGATGAATTTGGTGAAATCTTGCAGACTTGATGATACAACTGTTCATCATACTAATGGTAGAGCTTCTTTTAGCCCAGTTCGACATACTTCAGTACGTCGTCGCTCTAACTTTGACTCTTCTTTAACTACTATTGTAGAAGAAGATCCTTCGATTTTGTCGGGGTTAGACACTAACTTTATCACTACGACTGAATCTATATCCAATCATCTTGATTGCAACATTTTACTGCAATTACTGGCGTTTCCTTTGCCACATGTACAAACTTAATTGTTAGTACATACCTATACCTTGCTGGACCGGTTAGCTCAGTATTTTCGTCTTTTACAACTTTTTGTCGCACTTACAACTTTTCTTTTAAACTTCGACTTAGGTCCAAGTTTACCAATGTCTAGTTTTACATCTTAATTGTATGCTTCTTGGGTCTCTCTTTGCCCAGTACACAGGCTATGACGTCAGTTCAGCCTTTAGGATGTACGCATTTATCAACTGCATTTCCTTTGTCTTGTGCAAAAGCTCGGATTGTCAACCATCATGACGCTTTTAGTCATCATTACCATCTTCTAGATTTACCTTTCGACGTGTGTTTTATGGATATACTCACGACTATGATCTATATCGATATGCCATTGCTCTTCAACCTTTTCACTTCTCGGTACGAGCTATCCGTGGTTCGGATAATGTGATGGCAGACATACTGTCGCGATGCCAACATGATGCTATTTGACTCTCTTCTAAGACCTCGTTATCGATTTCGGGGTTATTTAGATAGCCATGGTTATAAATTAACACTCAGATAGTACATTTCTATGATCCTATTAAGTTAAGACTCTAGAATAGTCTGTACTACATTCTCTGCTACTGTCTTAGAGTAACGAAGGAAGGTTTAATTATAGCCATATATGGGTCAAAGTTTTCATAGCCACATGTAATGAATGAAAATGTAGGATTGACTATTGTATATTAAAAAATCCTACAGTTATAAAGCAGTGTATCATTTGTATTTTCTAACAGCGAACCAGTGCTATTATATAGAGAGTCGCAACTGTTTGCCAGCTTTGCTAGATGTGACGTCCTTGCATATCATGTGTCATTGCATGCTTGTCTAGTTGGAAGTGACACCATCTTCAGTAGAGAATGCTATGGAACTTCTGAAGTCATCTATGTTCATACTTGTTAATTAACAGTAGTTTACATTAATATTATATTAAAGTAATGGATATGACACTATGATATGATGTATATGAAAAGTTAATGAGGATAATATGGGAATGACACGTCTATTTTGGTTATTACAAGACATGTCGATTTGGTAATTTTTTTTTATGTAGGATATATGTAGTCATATGATGTAATTTTCTAGCCCGTGTATATTCTCTGCGCTTTATTGTACGAGTGTGGCACCAATTTTTTAAAATATTGCATTGGTGCTGGGCGTTTGAAATTTCCCTACAGTGCGAGATTTTTTTTTACTTCTCACACGACGCTCTATTGTGCGTCAGAATAGCCTGATTTTGGCGTAGTATGTTTTGATCCCTTCAGCGCATCATGTATGCGTTACGAGCCTGTTGTATCATGCTTTTTATTTATTTTGGGATATATGGATAACTAGGATTGTCTCATTTTCTGTAATATTATCATGATATTCATTTATGTCATGTATTTGATTTTCTTATTGTTGTCCTCTTCATTCTCAAGACATTGCTTTCTTTCATCTTTGCTCTTTATTTTTGTATCCCATTTTGTCTTTATCCACTCGTCACTTTTCTTCGGATATCTTGTCGTTCTATCTACATCCTTTTTAGTCACTCTTATTACTGGTTTTTGTTATGTCGTTATATTTAGAGTATACTTGTGTATAGATATTTGTATGCTACCGCCCTTGTTTGTTTTTTCTTGTCATTTTATTTTCCCCCCACAAAATGATGTTATCATTTTTCCCCCGGGGGTGCGGTAGACTGTTACAGTCAGTATTGTTTAAAATATCGATGTGTATTTTTTATTGGTCTAAGGGAATGTACCGGTAGTATTCTTTTAGTTCATTTTAGATTTAGTTGTTATCTTCCCTTAACATTATACAGTTGTCCATACAGATGTCCATTTAAGGCTTTGCTAGATCGGTCTTTCCAGGAAAGTTCTGGATTGTCCCCATGTGAGCTAAAACTCATATCACGCGATGATTCGCACGGGCAATGATTTTGCGCGGGACAGGAAGCCGGTCGGTCTTTGTTAGTGGGCCGGGCGTTTTTGAGCTGAACGGAGGTTCAGCGATTCTTCTCTGACTCTGTGAACATATTACAGTGTCCTTTGTGTGTTAAGAGAAAGGGTTGAGATTTTTCCCCCTTGATGTAATTCTGACATTTTGGAGAGCCTAGGATGGCGAGTGTTTTGTGGTGTTATTCTTGAAGGCAGTCAAGGTAAAGATACCCTTTAAACTATATATTTTTTGCAGCCAAGTACTTTGTATTTTGATGATACCAGCCTAAGTTAGTGGCCTGATACTAAGGCGACGTTCTCTTAGTGCGGAGGAGAGTCCAGTAGATTATTCGTATTGTTATAGATGCCCCTACTGTGTTTGGTCAGAGGAAGGACAGAAAAGAATATATTTTGAGCCCGCACTTATATGGCTCGTATTGTTATAGATGCACCTACTGTGTTTGGTCAGAGAAGGACAGAAAAGATTATATTTTGAGCCGGCACTTATACGGTTCGTACTGTTATCGATGCACCTACTGTATTTGATGTTAGGAAGGACAGAAAAGATTATATTTTGAGCCTGCACTTATACGGCTCGTATTGTTATAGATGCACCTACTGTGTTTGGTCAGTTGAAGGACAGAAAAGATTATATAGATATAAATTATTGACATACTTCTAGCACTATGATACGTGCAGGCTGCCCAAGAGTTATTGTCATTATGATTGTACTGAACTTGTTGCTATGTCTATGAAGTGCTTGAGCAATATGCCAGTGTCAGTATGCTTGTCTGATGTTCTGATGATGTCTGTTGTCGACGTGATGTTACAGTAATAAAACGTTGAACCGTGCAAGTTGTTTCTAAAGTTATTGACTTATACATGTGGAATGAACGGCGTGTTGTTCTACATAGTAACCACACATACTCCTACTGTGGAGAGCAGCATACTTCTACATTATAACAAGAGGCACTTCTACATTGATAGCCTGTGTGGCGTTTCTAGCAAAGGTATACTATCAACTTTTACAATGGTACTATTCTAAGACAAAATCCTATTATTTAACTTTTTCAACAAAATTTAATTTCAACTATTTTGTAGCACATGATTGAAGATAAAGTGTGGCTCAGGATTTACAAGAATATACTGCCCCCTTTTCCCAGTGTAGCGAACGGTTTTTATGAGTATAGAGTGTCAGTAGTAGTTACTGACAGAACAGAAAAGGATTATGTCTGAAGAATACAGTCACAGTGTCAGAGAAGAGCACTGGTATCACAGGATAGTCACAGCTGTGAAGGTCTCTATTTCTTAAAGTGCACCAATATAAAATTGTTAAGTCAGAGAAATACAATTACAGACTCATTTATTATGTACACCTATCAGTTGTTTTCTTCTTGTGCAAATTATGAATGATGAAGAATGTTGAAATTGGATGAATACAAGATTAATTACACAATTATTCAATCTTTTGAGTTGTAATTACACTGGCTAACAAAAAAAAAATTTTTTTTTCTTTCTCTAACATTTCTATGTTTTTCTGGTCAATTTTAATGTGCTGTTTTTAAATCTGCAAACCATTTTTCTCTATCAGGTCGGGATCTCTAGAAATACGCAATTGAAGTTTTTTACAACGCATACAGTATTACAACATCATTTGTACAAGAAGTATAACAGTTATGTAGGCTTGAATTTCTTTGCAGTCGACTTTCGTCGGTGAATGGCATGTGGTACATCGCGATGAAGCATCCAACAATAATCGGCAAGCATGGTCACACTCCACCGTCCTTGATAACGTGACTCCATTACGGCGATATCTTGATAGAATCGTTCTCGATGTTCATCGCTGACTTCGCCAAGGTTGTCAGGGAAAAAGTCAAGATGATAATCGAGCAAATGGATTTTGAGGGACATGTTACAGCCCTTATAATTCTGTATGCATCTATGCACTGCTTAACAATATGCACATAGTCGACAGATTTGTGATTTCCCAGAAAGTTATCGTCGATCGATTTGAATGCCATCCATGCGCGAAGTTCACTACCATGTAACAAGTTCTCGAATTGTTTGTCTGCAATAACTTTCCTAATCTGAGGTCCTACAAAGATACCTTCCTTTATCTTTGCATCGCTAATTTGCAGAAACTTTTCTCGAAGATAAGTGAAAGCTTTGCTCGTTTTATCTAACGCTATTGCGAAATTCTTCATGAGCCCCAACTTTATATGTAACGGTGGTAAAATGATGCTGTCTTTGTTAACTAATGGCTCGGGTATTACATTTTTATTCCCGAGCTGCATACGATCCCTGATAGGCCACACCTTTCTTGCATAATGTTCCTGTCTGTTGCGGCTGTCCCATTCACATAGGAAGCAACAAAATTTAGTATACCCAGTCTGCATGCCCGTGAGAATTGCAATGACCTTTAGGTCTCCACAAATCCGCCATTGGTAGTCATTGTACTTTATTTTTGCCAAAAGTATAGCCATATTGTCATAAGTTTCTTTCATATGAACAGAGTAGGCGACTGGAATTGATGAAAATAAATTTCCATTATGCAATAACACGGCTTTTAGACTAGTCTTGGAAGAGTCGATGAAAAGTCGCCATTCGTTGACTATGTGCTCATGACCGAGGTGCACCCTTAGACCTTTTACATCTTTGCAATAGCAAATGTCATCATCCATCTCAAAGTATTGAACAAGTTCTCTGTGTCTATGACGAAATTTAGATATCGGAGTATTGGGTGCTAAAAGATTCCATTCTTTGAGTTGCGAACCGAGTAATTCCGCTTGTCCTTTGGTGAGAGCAAGATCACGTATTAGATCTGAAAGTTCTGAATGGTTAATTAAGTGAACACCATCATTCATCGGTATATAATCCGAGTCAGAATTAGTTTCTAAAGCAGGTAAACTATCACTTTCTGATGGTTCATTCACGTCCAACGGATATGGTTCTGGTGGAACTGGGATCGGGCACGTGATTGGATCATGAGGTACTGGTTTCGAAACCGATTCAATATTTGGATAAACCACAGACTTTCTAGTTTTAAAAGTGAAACCATAGATATTTGTCAAGCAGAAGTAACAATCAGTAGCGTGATTTGTCGGTTCACGCCATATTACTGGCACTCCAAAAGGCATCGACTTATGCTTCGGCGATTTTCGTAACCAACCTGCCAATGTATTTACCCAAGTCGAACAAACTGCATTTGGCTTCCAAGATTTATTTGCATCATCAACTTTCGAATTGAAATAAAGTATTTGAAATATAACGTAACAAATGTCATGCATCTTTTAGCAGTATAAAAAGTAGAATTATTTTGCATTTTATTAATTTTTAAAAAGTTATATAGTAAAAATGAAACGGAGCAAATAACGGTTTCCCAAAAATATATTTATTCACAAATATCTTCAGAACCCGACGTGATAGAGATAAACGGATTTCAAATTTGAAATCAGCGCAAGAAACTGACCTAAGAACACTTATTCTTATATAAGAAAGAAAAATGTTGTTTGTCAGTGTTATTAACTAGACAAAAGTTCTGGCTGGAATCTTCAAAATGGAACAAAATATCCATTCAAATTTTCCATTAAAACTAACTTGTCTCTTGCCAATTAATTCAGAACTGTTTGTTCTTCATAACACACTAGTTAATTCTCTGTTGTAACCACTCACAATGGCTGTTTGAATTGCTCACACTGAATACTTTACATTACGTTGTATGAATTTCGTGTGGTTATACTTCACAGCAGTATCAGTTATAGGTCGTGTACCACGCCACCAAGTACTGATGGGGTTGGATGCTCAATAAAGATGGCAATATTTGATGCTCTTGAGTTGGTCCAGGAAGGCACTATTGTGAACCTGGAGACAATATGTGACAAGTGGATAGCCTTTGGTCATAGGTTCCACAAGCCTACATGTCCATGAATGAGAGTGTTCAGAAAGTTTGCATGTATATGAACGATACATGGATCAGTTCTGATCAGGATAGCGAGACAAGACAGGTGTCTATCTGCGTAAACATTCTAAAACAATACATGACAAAAAACTAATACATTTTATGCATAATTGTGATGCTACCTTTGCCTTTCACAATCTGAGTGCTAAACCCATTATTCCAGTATAATAACTTTTAATTGACCACTCCAAATGACAATCATGCTAATCGATGGTATGCATCGAATTACTTTACACATTCATAACTTAATTTCAGTTCAGTCCAAGGGTCTGATCCTAATACAATTTTATTAGAATAAGCGGCAATAAAACTTAATTATTCATAAATTTACAAATCCTTTTAGGATAGATGCAAAGTACAGAACAGACACAGTTTGGTGAGGTAGAGCTGCAAGGCAAAGAAGATGGTTAATGGTTATAACCTTGGCAAGCTTCTCCTGTCTTCTGCTATCTGTCTTCTGCTGTGTGGGTGTAAAGTTTGAAAAGTCCACGCTGGCCTTTATATAGCGAGGGTGCGGCCGTATTGTAGGGCAAGACGTTGTTACAGTTTCTCACTCTGCTTAGTCTTGCGTTTTAAGCGCAGACTAGAGAAAGTGTGCTAGTTTGGCCCAGAAATCTTCTTCATGCTTCTCAACTCTGTTATCCATAACTTTTATCTATATCTCTTTTTACTTTGCAGAACTTCTGCTTTCTTTCTGTATGAAGTTTTCCATAATTGGTTCCGATTTCGATTTATACCAGTTTTTGAAAGACGATCGACACAGTAGTTTTCATCATGCTGACGACTTTACCTTCAAATTTCTACAAAAGTAATGCACACAGCAATTATTCCTTTGGATTGAATATAGCTAGTCTTATCCCTCAAACAACGAAATCACTGTCATTACTCTCTGTCGCTCCATTCACTTGTACAACACACGAATCCATTGCATACTATCGCACTTTCCCTTCCTATGCAGATCGCTATTATAAAAAAAGGTTCGTCAACAAGCGAGCTTCGCGGCATTTGATTGATTGCCATTTTCCACTTCTTTCTATCATAACAAGGCATTTGTATTTACATTACGCTACATTGATGATAATTCAAAATTCCAGACACACTGAAACCTGAAAACAAACCAGATTTTTTTCAATGTAGATGGTTAGGGAGCAAGATGTTTTAATATGGAACCTAACAACTCTTTGGTGTTTCCTGCTGGTATAGAGTTTCCTATCAGAAATATCTTCTGTAAGTCTCATGTTGTCTGAAGTAGGCAACAATGTCACATTAGACCATCCTTTCTCAACCTTTTTAATCCTGATGAAACCCTTGACATAATGTTCACGTCTGCACAATATATATATATATATATATATATATATATATATATATATATATATATATATATATATATATATATATATATATATATATATATATATATATATATATATTGCTTCCTGCAATCCGAAATGAAAAGTGTAACATATTATACAAAAATGAGTAAGTCACCCACCAAAACATGTCGGGGAATAATTATGTTGTGCTCTTTCTGCTGAATGTCACCATGACGTCACTAATTCTGCTGTGGTTATTTATCTGGATGCATTGTTTATAAATAAAACTATGGGGCAACGCGTCAAAAATGGCGTGGTGAGAAGCAAAGACAAGCCAATGGACTGAAATGTGATCAATTAATTTACAGCTATTGTATCAGTACATGTTTTGTAAATATAGGGATACCTTTTAAAATCTCGCTTCATTTGTATTTTTAAAAAAAAAAACCTTTTTTAATTTTAAAGTAAACTGTTTATTACTCCACCTCTGAAGCATTATTCTTAATAAGGCAGTATCAGTATGAGCGACTAAATTGGCTAAATTCTTATAATTGTAAAGAACTCCATTTTTTTCTTTATACTCACCCGAAATGCAAATAGGAAAAATTGCGTCCAAAATCAAACATCCATCATTTACTGTCATGTTAGTTTTTGTTTTTGATTTAATTTATTTTAATTTAATTTTTTTATCTTTTTTTTTCTGGCGTTTGTTTTTGATCTATTAGACCCTTAAGTCCTACCTCAACAGATATGGGAAACCAAGAGCTATGGATCTAGACCTCCAGGTCGACCCAGAGTTCACTGGGAGGTCGACATCAGTCCATCACTGAAGAATAGAGGACTAGATTGGAACCATGCCAAAATTAAGACATTCCTAGGATGCATAGTAACACTAGACGGTGGAACAAGCAAGATATTAATAACAGAATTAATAAAGCGAGGACAGCCTTTGCTAGTCTCAACGACATCTGGAAGTGTTCCCAGTACAGCACAAACACTAAATTAAAACTGTATGAGAGCTGTGTACTTTCTGTGCTTCTCTATGGTGTGGAATGCTGGAGCGTAAGAGAGAGGGAAATGTTGAATCTTTCCTCCTTCCACACAATCTGCCTAATGAAAATTCTCCGAATCTTTTGGCCGAATGCTATCACTAACCAAGAACTACTTACTCGGAGTAACCAGGAGGACATGCACGCCATCATAGCTGGCAGAGACTGGAGTTGGGCTGGTCACGTTCTCAGAAGAGACCCCGATGCAATCACAAGAACAGCTATGCTATGGACCCCGAAAGGACAGGAGAAGAGAGGCCGACAAAGAACAACTTTTCGGAGAACTGTGGATGTCGAGATGCTAAGAATGAACCAGAGCTGGGGCACTGTACGAAGGATGGCCACCGACTGAACAAAGTGGAAGCAGCTTGTTGCTGACCTACAAGACTCCATCAGGCGTGTTGGCCACTGAATGCTTTGACATTCGGTGGCTAAGGATCAAATAAGAAAACAAAGACAGCTGACACGGTACCATGGCGCTCACTCTGGCTAACTAAGGTAGAATAATAACGACTATGTACGTAAGTAAGTAATCCCTTAAGGCTCCTCTCAAATATACTGAAGCACATTAAAAACGCACCACCTGTATAATCCAGGAACAGAGTGTGAAATGTAAACTTAAGTGTTTACAAGTTTACATATTTGGAATCTTTATTCATTTTCCTATGAATCCATGCTGGTCATTAATTTGTACATTTGATTATTATGAAATTCATTGCATTCTATGCAGGCAAGGGAGAGAACCAAAAATTGTACCAATAAAAAAATTCATTCACACTATCCTCAGTATCTGGTATGTCCTCTGTGTGCTTGTATGACAGTACGGCCCACACTAACGCAAGTTACCACCTTAGTATTATAAATAAGTCTAATAGACCAAAGTACTTGAGCAAGACTAGCAAGTAATAAAAACACTAGTCAAGATAAGATAACTCTTAAAAGTTAATAGTGAGCTCCCCTTAATTAATAGGCGAAGACCTAGACAAATATTGTTGTGACACTTGAGTGATTGTGTGCAGAAATCTTCGCACGGGCTTGAATACTATTATAAGTTCAGTGAGAACTAGCTTCAGAGCGAGAGACACCACAGTCTTGCTTATCGGCGAGTTTTCCTTTCAGAAGTTGAAAACTATCCCCTTATGCAAGTGAAACTGTTTCTACAACCAAGTCAAGATATTTTATGTTAGGGGAATTGTTTACGACTACTGTTATCACGGTTTGTACCTCTCGATACGTTTTGTGAACATTATGGTAACCTTTAACTATGAAGTTATATAGTGAAGTATCAGTAGAAACATACCAGTATTTACAAATGATTTTTGGACAGTGTTTCATTAATGCAGTCGTATTGTATAAAGGAACAATGCTCTTTTTGGAATGTGAACGCTCTGACCGTCAGTAGTCAGGTTATTGAGTTGTGTAAATTAAATGAACCTTGTAGTCCAGTTGGACTCATAATTAAAACGGTATTCTAAAACCAAGGGAGTTACTTGATATGTACGTTGAAGTTGAAAGTATCAAGGAGAAATAGATAACGTGACATCCTGCTGTGAATACTAAAGAACTTGGGTTGAAATAAAACTTTCCTTCGAGTATTAACACCTCTGGTAGTCACCAGTTACAACTCGAGAGATTATTCATAACTATCACCAAAACCTATCAACCGGTGACATACTTATCAATAGTGCCGATCGGCACGGACACATACTTAGAAATGGTGCCGTTCCCTTCTCCCTGCCACACTTGCAAACAAGCTTGGCAGCGGCTCTGCATTGAACTCACAAGTCTCTGAAAGAAATTCCGGGGAATCAGGTCCCATTCACGTGTAAGAGCAGCTTCGAGCTGTTGCAGATTAGCTGGAGAACCTTGCCTGTAGACTCTGCGTCCAAGCGCATCCCACAGATGTTCTATAGGGGACATGTCTGGTGATAGGGCAGGCCAATCAATCGTCACAATGTTCTGCCGCTGTAGATATTGCTGCGTAATGCATGCGGTGTGCGCACGTGCGTTATCCTGCTGGAGAAGCTGCAAGTCTGGATAATTTGTGAACGCAGGAGCAACCAATGCATCCAGAACCTCATCTCGATATGTCACAGCATTAACATTTCCACGGAAGACGTGAACAGGCAAGCGATGGTTAAAAACTGAATCCTCCCCAAATGTGAATACTTCCACTTCCAAATCGGTTGTGCTTACGAACACAGCAGTCTGCAAAACACTCTCCACACCGTCTCCAAATCCGAATAAGTTCATCAGCAAAGGATATGTTGAATCTGCTCTCGTCTGTCTGTGACCCCTTGACCTTTCACGCTAGCTTTGTCCCTCCTACTTCACGATAAGCATTTATATGTGCTAGAAAATGCTACAGGTAAGAATGACAGACCTTAAAAGCAAATAAGATGTTTTTACACAAAATGCAGTATTCATTCAAAGTTCAGTTGCCGTTACTGCTCTGACAGGGTAAACGTAGGTCAGTCCCAGATAATAATGAATGGGTTTTATAAGCGCGAAAGTGGGAAATGAATGTTTGTGTGATCTGGGTTTTTTTAATCCTATTGTTAAGTTGGAAAAGATCACACATGTGAAAATAAAGTCGAAATAACAGAATGTCGTGTGCAAAAAGGTCTAAAAGCTGAGGAGAGGAGTGCAAATGTTAATTATTGTGTCGTGTGAAAAAAAGGACGGGTCGTGTGAAAAAAAAGGCGGGAAAAAAGGAGAAATAGTATAAATAGAAGAGTTGTGGGCGATAGGTAGCGATTTCAGGACTTATGATTCCAAGGTTACCATGATTTTAGACTAGAGGATTTTTACTGATAGCGTTAGGAGAACTTCGTCTTTGAGGATACCAAGACAAGTTTTTGAGTAAACAAATCAGTAAATTATTTCTTGTGGATATACATATATTATTCTATATGGATGTACCTATATTATTCAGTTGGATTACATATTTTTTCATATCGGATAACCAATCATCATTGTGAAATTTACAGTGTTTGTCTAATTACATCAATAAACTCTAATTGAATTTTTCTACATTGCTGTTTGTGGAACTTTACAATAATTTCTTGTGGATATACGTTGTTGTGCTGAAACTGTGTTGCTTATCACCAAACTTAAAGGGAAGAACATTCCTGGGTTGAAAAAAAATAACAAAAGGTCAAGTATTACGATCTCTGGCGGAACGCCAGTTAGCACTTGAACCACAACAACATATGAAGGATTAACACTGACTACATAAAATCAATATAACTACTAGTGCCGTATAAACATACACGGCCACATATTACACTAATTGGCGCCGTGACTTGCCCTTTTTTCTTGGTGAAAGCAGACAGGCATAAACACTGATGGATGAAAGTCAAGAACAACAGCAGCAACAAGAGGCGTTGTATACACTACAGCAACAACAGCAACAACAACATGCGTTATATGCACAGCAACAACAGCAGCAACAAAAACATATTAGAAAATGGGAAAGAGACACTGTCAAAACAAGAGCAGATTGGAGTAGTCTAAATAGAAGACACCATCGCATAGCTGTTAGAAATTGTATCAACGGAATCACACAACGAAAGATATGGGAAGTAAATAATGTTACAACGACTGACCAACAAACTTGTATAATAACAACAGAAGATGGATTAAAGGCACATATCAGACCTCTAAAACAATGGAGAACACCACTTAACATACATCACCAGGTCGGTTTTGTAACATCAAGTGACACACGTTGGGCCCCCATGATTACTAGTCAACCTAAAGAAATAAACGAACTACAAGTGAAGAAACCAAAAATGATTTGTGGTGCGACACAAACAAACGTTGACAGGTCAAGTCAGGTCAATGACCCAGAACCACAGGTGAAGAAAACAACTATGATCAGTGTAGCAACACAAACAGAGAATAGAGCTGCAGTTTCAGCAACACCAACAGAGAATAGAGCTGCAGTTTCAGCAACACAAACAGAGAATACAGCTGCAGTTTCAGCAACACAAACAGATGTTGACCTTAACACTGACACATCATGCAGGCGTATAGGAACAGCAGTAAGAAGGAATCCTATCAAAACAGGTCCACAAGAAGTACAGGACATGAATACATCTTATAGGCGTACAAGAACAGTACAGAAGACGAAACAGGAGGTGTAAGCACAGAGGAGATGAAGAAAGCACTAAAAGACACAGTAGTACTAAAATATGTACAGAGATTTCTGGAGAGAAAGTTTGATACAGACTTATCAGAAAGGAAAGAAGAAATTCGCAGACTTGTGGTGAGAGTAATGGAGGACCTTAATTACTGGGGAATCAAAATAGTGGAAAGAGACGTGTTCTCAGATTCATCAAGTTACTCAGACAGTGTATCGTCAGATGAAGAAGATGAGTTAGAATGCACGGAGAGGGGCGAAATGGTGGAAAAGTTGGGAAAAGAAGTGAGAGAAGAAGTGAAGGACACGAGCAAGAATAAGATGGCCGAACCAAACATAAAGGAGTTAAAAAAGGTAATAGAAGACATCATAGCACGGCCTGAGGTTCATTTATCAAGGAGTATAGTATGGAGACTGCTACAGGAAAAATATCATACACACTTTCCAGAAACAAGAATTGAAATAGATATGGTTCTAACGAAAATGTTAGATGACGAGAACATGAAGAGACACCAGAGAAGAATAGAGCAAGCAAATCGTGATCGAAGTCAGAGAATGAAGAAAAAAAAAGAGTTAAGACAGCTTGTGAACGATATGATGCAAGAGGAGTATGTGGAGGACACAGTTAAGAAGAAACACAGAACCCCTACAGAAGAACTTATCACAAGAATGACATGAGAGTCTAGCCGCACTACACAGAAACAACACATCGGTGTTCGCAACGTTATTCACATGATCACAACCATAATTCCCTACCCCCTCATCAGCCCCAACATACTCCATACGCGACCCCCGTCGCAACCCCAGTGATTATGTGAAGCGAACATTTGATGACAGAAGACATACCATGGAACCCAGAGGACAAGTATACTACAGATTTGAACAGCCCACGACCAGTGAACCTACTTTCCCATTAGATAATCTCCTGCAACCTCAGAGGAAGTATCAAGGGGAAAGTCTCATCGAAGTCATAATACAAGAGAAGTATAGAGCACATCAGATAGCTAATCGTAATGCACAGAAAGCCTTCAAGAAATGGCAGAAACAATCGGTTAAAAGAGCTAAATTAGAACAATTTCAAGTTGGTGATAAATGCGTTTGAACAAGATGACGAGAAGAACATAGTCACCAAAGCTCATGCAGCACAAATTAAGACAGCTACTCATCGCCCGATAGCACCACCAGTTTATCTAATGGCAGACCCATACATAAAGCCACATTGAACCACTATCATTTCACAGATACGTCACAAACCTCACACAGAGAATCTGAGAAGATAAATACATATTGCCGCAGAGAATCAGAGAGCAACAATAGAAATTGCGACGAACACACAGACAACGCTGTTTCACAAGCAGAACGGAACACATCTGAACAAGATAATGATACTCGACACACAGCACCGCCTAATGATGAAAACGCAGACAGCGGTACATGCACACTTGCGGAAGATATTATTCTTCCATCACCTCCATTCTGACACGAATCTGACCTAGATACAGCAGATCCAGAGAGTGACCACGAAAGTGTGATCAGTCCAGACAACACTGAATTTCATACGGCAACGGGGCGCCCACATTCTGGTGCAGCAGATGACTCCCCACTGTTAACGGGATTTGTCCGGTTGCCCCAGGAGCACATACGTAAGAGATTGCGTGGAAAACGCAGACAGCCCCACAACACGCAGCATGAGGTGCACCATTTCAACACTATTTCGTCCTTGCCCTCGACGGCTGCAGTCACCACCCACTCGACAGTGCGAAATACGCCATCCTCTAGCGATCAACGATTGGCGAGGAAAAAAGTTGTCTTGATGGAAATCGCCAACTTCCTCATGTCAAATTAGTATACGTCCAGTTCAACGATTATTGGTTTATTGAAGAATCAATCTTCTCTAATAACAAAAAGGTACTCACCCCAGCAATAGTACCCAACGAGTGCTCTCTCTACAAATAGCACTCTCCCTCGTTACCCCCATCATCTAAAGTCACTAGTGTCCATTTTTTTTGGGTAGGAAATTTTATTTTTTCAGAAAGATGTCAGCCTCAGTCAAGATCCTGCTGATGATACTGATGATAGTGATAATTATGACATCTGCAACACCCACATATACTAACAAGTTATTATGGCGTGACGCCACTGTGTTTTAATTTTATATAATTATTTCACATTCTTCGCCAACATGAACTGTCATTAGGACTACATTTTTTACACCGCTATGTCAAGAAATTGAAGAACTTTTGCAAACATTCGCAGATCTACAACACTATGTTATCCAGGTTAAACAGAACTTTAAATTATCTCATTTGTACAAATTACACCACTTTTGCCTTTGAAAATCTTTAAAATAGGACTTATGCTTTACAACAGTTTGTATTTTTTTGTTTTTTTTCCCTTCTTGATGAATTTAGTGACAAAAGCAAACATACTATACGCACACACATATTTTTCCTTTGTGACACATGAGAGTTTTTTTTTTAATGTGTTAACTCATAGTTTTCCTTTTGTGTTATGACAAAAACCATTTGTACTAGAACTACGACCCTTTCTCACATATATATGACGAATCAGACGTCAAATTTATTCTTCCCTACACATCCAAACGCCTTTTCATTTCCTGTCACCTTCTCCGACATGCTTCATCACAGACGGACCGTTTCTAAATCGACGCACTATTCCGAGCATCCCCCACTTCAAAAGGAATTTACCTATGTTGACGTGTCTATCTAATTCTATAAATACTTCTTCGTAGTCTGGGAAACCCCTTCACCCTTCTCGCATTCCTTAATTCAGTGAGACACTAGAGTGTCAGGACTATTGATTTTGCCTAGCATAATTGGTGTTTTAAATGTTAAGCTGTTTTGTGTATAACTACCATATGTACAAGAAGATGAGATGTCCACAGCGGACATCGGTAAAAGATAATGAGGACATTGTTACCCCCACTGACACAGCTAACGCCCCTAAGACCCCCGAGTACATTCCCATGACTGACATTCGTTCCCCTCTGTTGAGGATTATTTCGGGGTTTGCAAGCAAGTGAATGTCTGCAGCATTCGTATAGTTGCACCACGAACCACTTCAGCTGAATGAGTACTGGAAAATCGCGCACAATCCTCAACACCCTCCCACGGTGATAAACCATACTCCGTCATTTATCCCAATATACACCCCACTCCACTAAATAACTGAAACATATATATTTTTTCACCTAAAATTTGACTTGGTGCTTTTTGCAAGTTGGGTAAAACATATGCTAATCAACACAGTTCGCGGATTGGCGAAATACTACATTGTTACATGCAAACCATGACGATTTCATGGGAAATTCTAACATGATAACGGATATGTTCACATGTTGATAAACCTCGAACTGAAAAATAAACATCACATATTGATGTACCTGTATTTTTCTGACCATTTGTCACGTTGTAAGCGGAACGCTACAGTACATTTTCTTGACAATTTGTTGTCCATTATACCTTGTATTGAAAAATAAACATCACATATTGATGTACCTGTATTTTTCTGGCCATTTGTCACGTTGTAAGCGGAACGCTACAGTATATTTTCTTGACAAATTGTTGTCCATTATACCTAGTATTGAGAAATAAATATCACATGTTGATGTACCTGTATTTTCCTGACCATTTGTCACGTTGTAAGCGGAACGCTACAGTATATTTTCTTGACAAATTGTTGTCCATTATTATGAACTTGCATTTGTATGCAGATTTTATATTTGATGACGAACCTATAAACAGTTTGGTACTTTGTTCAGGGTAACTGAGATAGTTCATACTCCAACACCCGATAATTTTTTGTATCGGTTAAGTTGTCCTCCCTCATAGTAACAACTATTACATAAGTTGGAGATTAGAGACATTTTTAAATAAATACTTTGTAACTCCATGTAACCAGATTCTTCTTTTCTTCTTCCGTCCTTAGCCACCGACCGTCAAAGCAGTCAGTGGCCATTACGCCTAGTGGCGTCTTAGGGCAACAGCAGATAGGTTTTCTTTGCCATTGTTTCCCATCACGCCTATTGGCGTCTTTAGGGCAACGGCAAATCAATCCATTTGCTGTTGTTTCCGTAATCGAAATGACTGGCAAACGGGTGATCAGCCCGTTATGTAACCAGATTAATAATGCTATATTTATATTTTACGACCAACACATAGACAGTTCACCAAACTTGTCCAGATTTATGGTGTTTAAACCCATATACATCCTGGAAAATCACTGACCGCAGTGGCAGGATTGGGGTCGCCTGTATCATATGATTGTATTATATTTACCACGTTCTATATCGACAGTTACGACAGCGTACAGCTCCAGTTCATATTTTTTATAATAAATGTATAGATCAACATTGCCGTGTATGTTTATTCCCATATATATATATACGAGCTCGTATATTACATTTTTTTTGCGTCCCAAGGTCTGATGTTTGACCATTAGTTCTATGCTGTTAGGCTGATGTTCGTTGCAGCTACTACATTTTAAGATTGTTAAATACTAAATGAATATTAGTCAATTCTGTTAAATATTGCCAAAGTATTTTTTTTTGTTTTGTTTTTATTTGTGTTGTTTGCACAACACATGAAAATCGTATGCGATTATTTTTTTGTTTTAATTTTTCATTTTTATTTTCATTTTTTTATTTAAATGTTATCATTAAGTATGTTATCATTATGGTGATGACTAACGCACAGCGTTGGTCATATTGCTATTGTTCAGAAGTAGTGTACATCAATACTGTTCAATGGTGAAGTGTATTAACAAATTTTATGTATCCACCGTTTTACGCATTATAAATATACTGGGATCCCTCGTTTTACGAACAAAATATTTATTATTATTTTTTATTTTATTTCTTTATTTATTTTTAAATTTTTTTCTCTCTGAGAGACTCTACCAATAGGTTAGACCTAGTCGTTTATAACAGTCACTAGCATGAGGTACTTAGTTGATAGTACGCAAATATCTCCCTCTGGGATACATTTGTGTGGCCAGGGACGTATGTGACTGTAAAGATCTGAAGTTGATTCTTTATCATTATAATATTAGCACTGACTGACTGGTCTTAGAGATTGATTAAATGGTGATGGGTGTTCCTTTAATGGTTACACTGTTCATACGCCCACACAGAGCAGAACAGTTTCTTATATCACGCGAATGTCAAAATATCAAGTTCTGTGCTACTAACATATCACTGCTATACACGAGATCCTGCTATTGAATTCATTCTGTTTGTTGACCTAGATTTCCGCCACCCAGGCTATTTATGCGAATGCGTAGGTGTAAGCTCCTTCTAAACTGAAAAACCACCACTGTTACTATATGTGGTTTCAGTCTGATGATTACTCCTTTTAATAGTTTAATGGCTATTTAACATTGACACCACTGATACCTCATGATGGTGTGTGTGTGTGTGGGTGGCGTACCGTGTTAGGAGTGTTGATTGAGTGCGTGCGTGCTGGAACAATCACTCACAACACAGGTACGCACGTAGAGGCACGGAATGGCGTAACGGCAGGTGTACTGTTAATATAATTTATTGTCACAATACGTTTATATAATTACACATAGTCAAACATAACTCACAACAAGAAAGTACTATAGTCACATCTCCACTTCTCATAATCATTAGCGCCATATAATCTTACTACTGTTCTCTCAGCAACGGTCGGCATCCCCGTGCTAATATAATAATATTAATACTGGATCCTCTCAGCAACGGTCGGCATCACCGTGCTTATATAATGAATTCCTCAAATATGCCTCATCGAAGACGCTCTCAACATTGGCGCTCTAATGTAAATAATAAATGGCCTCTCCCACGATGCTTCCAACATCAGCATCACAATAAACGGACAATGGATCCCTTTTCCCAGCAACGGTTGTCCAATAAATAATGGCCTCCTTAAATATGCTTCATCAAAGACGCTCTCAACCTTGGCGCTTTAATATAACTGTGGATCCTTTCAAAATAACAATTGCCTCCTCAAATATCATATAGATCCGGTTAGCCAACGGACCTCATCCTCGCCGTGCTAACTACATCAATGGTGAATACTTTCGGCAATTTCTCGCAAGACTGCACTCCCTGGCAATCTGCAGTAATCTCGCCTTCACTCATCTTGACATTTATATATTCAAACAAATGTCCTGGATCCTTACCTCATCAAAAATACTCACAAATACAATTCTCCAATAAATTCAGAAATTATAGGCCTACACAAATAATATGGCCTTTATAACTTTTGCACTGCGCAGGCATTCTCAAAACACACACTGTAGAACCGACCTCTCCCGTCGGTACCCAAAACCGAATGCAATTAGTTCACACACTAGACCCGCCAAAAAAGACACGAGACTCGGTTGTTTAAAAAACACAACTCAGTCTCGATAATTGCATGGGCTAGTCACACGAGCTTACTCACAGCTCAAGACAGTTCACAGCAAAAAAACATCTCCGCGATTTGAACTGACCAGTGTTCGCCACTTGGAAACTTCTCGATCACACGAGGGAATTCCCCTAATACAATTTTAACTTAACATCAGCTTAACCAAGCAACATAACCCGTAATCGAATTTATTTGCTTAACATTTACAAGATCACTTCCCCTTGATAATATTTACTCTGTAACAGTTGCCACACCGCCCGGGAAAAAAATGATTAAGTGTCAAAAATTTTGAGATAAATGAAATTATATTATATAGCCACCAAAAAATGTATCTATCCAAAAAATGTACCTATCAAAAAATGTACATCCACCCGAAATATCAGCAATAAATGTAATATTACAACTAAAACATCAAACATAATCAATCAAATATCCCAATGAATGTTACCGATGTAAATTACAACAAAAGCATCAATCATAATACAAGCATACCAAAATTAATCTTAATAGAACACTAAGCTAAGTACATTTAGTACAAGTAATAACCAATAGAAAGTGAAAGAACAAGATCAAGCAACAGAAGAATGATCTGTAGTAAAGAAAAGTAAGAAATCAGAAAATGAGAAACAATTAACAATAGCACAAGATAACCAATAAGAACAACAATTTCATGTACAATAAATACAAATTTATCAAAATACTAGTTACATTATATTAAGTTATATAATTAACTCAAGAATACAACGAATGAAAGTATAAGTATAGAAAGAAGATGAAGTATACAAATACAACGAAGAGAAACGAAGATGTGATACAGAAATATAAACAAGATATGAACACATATCGGAAAGACAACAAAAAGATAGAATGAAATGAAGGATAGTCAACAAAGACGAATGGAAAGCAAAGATACGAACGCATAGAAAGTCAATGACAATACATACTATAGCACGTTTCACTAGCTTTGCCCTCAAACAAATGTAATTATCTGATTAACCGTCTAACGTATTAATGCCATTTTTTGCATACGATGTTATATTGGGTTAGACCCAACAAATATATACTTTATATCTGTGCATCTTGTCCAGTTCCCATAAACGGATGAAATCCTTTGATCTTTGTCGGCATACTAATTATTGTGTATCGAGAAAAGAAATTTTACCACTTCATGCACAGATTCTGTGAATTGATTAGGCATAGGCGTGTCTACTATTACAAATATGTGGCCATCACGTTTGCAATTGAATACGTGTTGAAGATGATTTCTTAAATGATCTGCATGCGAGATACTCGTGACATTGTTTGTCATTGACATTTAATGCGCTACCATACTGGACCTTCCATGATCTAATTATTTCAATGGGTATCATCTCTTTGCGGTTCATAAATATCACAATGGAACGTTGCTCCTCTAATGTGCTTGTAAATAATGGTAAGGTCATCTTTAAAGAAATTAAACTTCATCCGAATCATAATCAGATGTCTCTGAGAAATTGAAAATCAATCTCGGCTGAATGAAGGACAAACCATCATTCTTCCAATATTCCTCTTCCTCTTGTAACACATGGTTCTCACTTTTCTTCCAATAATCCCTGGCTATATTGGAGATGGCGGCTTTTATAAGTATTTCAACATCTTTTAATTTGAACGTTCTATTTTCTGTTGCTACCTGTTCCTTAATTTTAGCCCATACTAATTCTATTGGGTTTAAGTGAGAATGGTAAGGAGGTAATCTTAAACATCTGTGACCATGTTCATGGATTGCCTTGTCTATGTGAAATATCTTTGTATGCTGTGTCTTTTTTTACAATTCCAAGTAATTCAGGTTCATGGACATTTCGTTGAATGGAATGTTGTTTATGGTCAGCCAAATCTTTATTACATCTTTAATACTTGGTGAATTAGAAACTTTATCTTCTGGTGCCTCAACGTTGTGATATGAGGCATTGTCCATTATCAAACACCACGGTCTATCCAAGGAAGGAAGTACATGATTCACAATCCAATCTTGAAATATCTTGCCATTCATCTCTGCATGGTAATCCCTATTATCTGTGGATTTTGAAACAAATATGAGTTCAGTATTATTTAGAAGCCCATGATGGCTGCTTCCTGGATGTGCAATTATTAGGCGCTGTCCTTTGCTGCTTGGAACTAGTCTCTTAGTTGTTCCATCAGATGATTGCCATTCTCGTTCATACTGTGGTGCGCATTGATCCAAGTTTGATCTAAATACACAAAATCATAACAATCTCTTCTCATTTCTCTGACCTCACGTAAATATTTGCTTCTCATTGCAACTTTATGAGGCTTCTCACAAATAAGGTTTCTACCACCAACATATTTTCTA
This sequence comes from Oreohelix idahoensis, assembly GCA_024509875.1. Classification (NCBI taxonomy): domain Eukaryota; kingdom Metazoa; phylum Mollusca; class Gastropoda; order Stylommatophora; family Oreohelicidae; genus Oreohelix; species Oreohelix idahoensis. Next base: position 295,720 of record JAMPIV010003285.1, read on the forward strand.
AAAGTGAATCATAAACTCCTAATAGTCCTCCATAGCGTAGATTTGGAAATATCAATGTCATTATTCTTTCTCAACCTACTTACTTACTTACTTAGTCGTTCCCCTTCTACCGTGAGGTGTAGAGGTTTGGAAGAGAGAGCGCCAGACTATCATATCGGCTGTCTTCCTCCTGGCCTGGTTGCATTCTAGTCCTCGGTCCTTCAAAGATTGTCTAATGTTGTCCTCCCAGCGGACTCTGGGTCGTCCTCGGGGTCTGGATCCTTGGCTCTTTGTTTCTTCTTTCTTAACCAAATTTTCAATTTCCTTAAAGTCACTGCCTCATTATTGTGAAACATATTGCAAATTTCTCTGCGGATCAATTCTCTGTCAAAATTATCCACCACTCTTGGCCTAATTTTCGTGTGTAAAACACTGGAATTAGACATTTCAGATGTCGCTATCCAGCGGTGCAATGATCGTTTGCTTATGCCCAAGGCGTGAATAGTCCTCTTTTGTGGGTTTGAAATAGAATGATATAGTTTTCCTCGAGTAGCTTCATTGCAGAAATACTTAAAAATCCTATTTGTGATTTGCTGTAATGTCATAAAATGTACTCGCAGACTCATTTTTCCTTCTTAACCACACAATAATTTTTGTAGACACACCTCTGATTGACAATGTGTGCGTTGCACCGGATATAAACTGTTTTATGTTCAAGAAGTGCGATTTCACGCAATTTCACTCAAAAATCATGCCAATTGCTTGATAAACCAAAAATGTGCAAATGAGGTCGTATAATTTACTGTAGACATTTCAATATGTGTGCGTGTGATGTGTGTTGGCAAGTAGGATTTTATATTATATCGCAAAGAAACGAAAATTGAAACCAATGGCCGCATTTTAATGAAAAATTTAATTCATAGGGTCTATACCATTTCAAATTCACACACAAAATTTCACTTATATGCGTTATATATTCGCTGAGATATAGCATTTTGAAGTTGGGCAAAGCTAGTGAAACGTGCTATAATAAATGTTTAGATCAAACAATATCTTCCAAAAATTAAATACAAACATGATTACAAGGCACAAAACAAAATGTCAAAGTATATCCATACTAACAGCACAAAACGAATAATTCATAACTAACCAAAGTCCAATAAGTAATTTAACTAAGTTACAAAAGTTATACTTAACTGAAAATAAATTATAAACCTTACACAAACAAATAATAGCATTTGCGATAACTAAGTTTTGACCAAACGCAAAATCAACCGCTAAATAATAAAAATACATCATAATCTCAAATAAGACAAGTTCCAAAAGAAGTAATATCCCTTTCAATCATAGGGCACACAAAAATAATTTACAATGCCAAAAAACAATTTTTTTCCCAAAAATAACCATACAAAATATTTCATAACGATAAGTTATCAAAAAATCAAATTATTATTTAAGTAATTCTAAGTCATAACTAATAAACTAACAATGAAATTAACTTTTAACACAATGAGAGAAGCATAAAATATCTTATCTCTAGACAAACACTTAAATCAAAACATGTAAGTTTTTTTTCTCCAAAAAATACATCACCAAAATAAACTAAGAAAATTACAATGTCATCTGTATATCAACTTTCCAACATACAAATATAACATAATGTTACAACAATCTGTCCATCTTTAAACAAACAAAAGAATCAGATGTGTCTATCAATTTTACAAAAAAGTTGAATTTAATTTATAAGTTAATTCTGATTAACAATAGCGTTAAGCTTCAGTGTTATTTAACTGTAAATTTATATCTTACTCAGCCTAGTATAAATCTAAAATTTAATGGGATAATAGAATATGAAAAAGAAGTCCTATAAAAATATCTTCAAAGTTTTTATAAAAAATATTTATCAAATTAATTTGTTGCAAAAATGTTAAAAAAATCTTATTATATAAATTCTAAGTACTATGTTCTGACAAGATCAATGTTTCTAACAATTTAAATACACAATTATTTCTGATACTGCAAGATAGTTCTACAAAATCATATTACACAACATAACAATAAATTCACATAATTATCCTAACAATTACAGCTACAATCCGAAAAATATACAGAAAGATGAGCACAGGTTTGACACCGCTCACTGCATTTATCAAAAATTACCCACAAATTATTACCAACACATATGTTACACACAATCAAAACAGAATAATATACAATTGCATAAAAAATTGGACTGGTACATTCGAAACAGTCATATATGTTCCACAAAAAATATATATTAAGCAATCAAATGATTCATCGAAATAACCATCATAATGTTTCAAAGAAATTACCAATATTTTAATACAACATTATATGATATATCATACACAGAATACAATAACATGTACTATTCTAACAAATAAATCAGCTGTAAAAAAAAAAAATATTCCCGTCAATCCGTCATTAATTCTTGATCCTTCAAAAAGTGACTCGTCAGATGTATAGAGACGCTAATAGGTTCTGCTTGATAAATAATCCACATTCTTCACGAATAATGTCAACAAGTGCGCCAACTCATCACAACGTCGCACGCTACGAGACAATACAAATGAAAATTTCTATTAATCATCTGTTAGATCTAATAAGGAAAACGGAAAATCAACTTCCACATTTACCTATTCCTTGGGGTGGAGTAGAGTCTTGGCCCCTTTTCACACACCTCAACAAGTCCTCCTTGCATCACAGAAGGCTTAGCGATCACTTGACCGTAACGAAAGTTCATCCCTGTTGTAGCCTGAAAAAAATTACTACGTTCACAAGAACGAGATGACCTTTCGCCACCACTAGTGTGACAATCAATAGTGTTATTACTTTGCTTGTAAACAACCTTGCTCTCATGTGGAGTACAGCTAACCTTGTTACAATTTCTATAATTGCTGTTAAGAACATTGTTATTTGTTCTATTGACACAGTTGTACTGTTTCACATCCCAGTTAGCATAATTACGATTAGCATTTTCTCCTGGATAAAAATATCTACCAGATGGAAATGGCTTTTTATCAACAAATTTATTACCAAATTGACACTCTTTCACATAATTATTTCCACTATAATTTCTAATACTCTTAGAATCACGATGTTGTGATCTGTCAAATTGTTTATTGTTTTTAGGCAAAGAAACATTACTATATGAAGAAATCCCTTGGTACATTTTAACCTCAGGGTTATATCTCCTATCAAAAGTATTTTTTTTCTTGTTTGTGGCAGTGTGTTTAAGAACTGGGTCACACTGACTTGACTGGGTGTGACCGAAAGATTTAACCATATCTTTATTGTTTTTCACAAAATATGTTTCTTTCCTGGAATAAGGAGTTCTATTTTTCTTCCCTGCTATCAAGCCATCAGGGTTCCCACTTAATACCTTGTTTGTTTTTAACAACTTAAATTGAAATTTATTATTGATTCTTTTGTTATCCACAGGACTGTCTAACACTGTAGATTTTCCTTTGCTAGCTTGCCGCCAGGAACCAATATCACAAGAATCATCGGCATTGCGTTGAAAGTTATATTTCCCTCGGAAAGATTTCTGTCCATTATTCTTGCCTTTAGAGTCCGCTTTATGTCTTTCACTGTCAACACTGACAGAAGACCACCTTTTTTTCTTTAAGAGAATGTCAAGTAGACCATCCAATCTCACTCTGGCTTCTGAAATTTGAATATCTCTAAGTGAAATGTCTGCACTTAATTTCTTGTTTAACCTCTCAACTCTTAAAACCTTGCAACTTTCCTCTGCTAGCAAATTTTTAATCTTAGCGACCTTCTCTCTCTCTCTCAGCCGTTAATTCTAACAATGTCTCTGTCTCATACTGCTCTTTATTTGCTCTCAACTGAGTCAACTCTAGTTGTAGAGACTGAATCTTAATATCATCATTGTTATTATACATAATCTCATCATTCTTCTTAAGGGGTACAATATTCATGTCCTTAATTTGATCACTGAGAATCTCATTATCATTCATCACCTCATGAAGCATTTCTATATAAGTTTGCTCATGTTCATTACTCTCAATTTTCAATTTCTCATACATCTCTCTCCTTTCTTGAAGTTCCTGAGTTAGATTTCTAACTTCACAATTGTTATCCTTAATCTGAGTTTCTAACTCTTTGATTTTAGACAATGCTACACTCAATGCTGTTTGAGTACTAGCAAGTTCTGAGTTTGATTTACATAAATCACTTGTAAGTTTAGACAATTTCTCATGTAACTCACTTACTTCAGCAGTACATTCTATGAAACTTTCCCTTTGCTCTAGGGTACTCTGTTTTATGTCCAATTGCTTCTTCTCTTCTAGTTTTCTTTTCCGATACCTCTCATTAATTTCATGACTTTCCTTTTCCCATAGCAGTTTTGTTATTTCAGTCTCAGTCAGCTCACGGTCTCCAAATCCTAATAGTTCACGGTATTTGTCATACTCACTCATTTTATAAGAGTTTCAACTGACTCAATGAATTGCACAAAACATGGAATCTTTACATATGACGTCACAATTTTTACTTGTAAAACTGAAAAATAGCAAGGTTAGACTGCACAGACATTTGACAAACAGCAGACAACAATTAATTAAAATGAAACTAAGGATAAGAATAATAATACAACATGTAAATACGCAACTTCACAACTAAACAGATAATGTTGACTGAATTCGAGAACGAACAAAGTATGCTACGAAATTTTTTTAATTGGTTTTTTCGTCGGTCGAAAATAGTCAATTGCCTTCAAAGAACGACTTCAAATATCCGAGGTCATCCGAAGAAACATAACGGATATTTGAAGTTCCCTTGCCAACCTGCCGCTGATATGAACAATATATATTAATACATAACTTTACAACGTGCATAGAAATAAGTAAGCAGATAGGCATGCCTGCAATTAATAAAATTCACTGGAATTGTCCTAAAACCACAAACGGGCAAACGTGTACTTAGCTTTCGTGAATAAGTAATATCATCCGTACTGTGCTGGCATGCACCGTTGTACTAAGTTGATGGCCTGCAAGGTCGTTCATGGTTTGATGGAAGTGCTTCTTAGTTTTGCTACGTTGATAGTTCAAGTTGACATTTTGTTGACATTCTTGAATGAAATTTCAAACGGCCCACACGATTGATCTTGAAAAGGTCTTGACGTCATAGTACATTATGATGCGTTTTCATAGTGCGTTGAATTGTTATCTTTAGTTGTCACGCATAGGGAAAATCCGAAGGTTGCTGATTATTAAAAACTTCATTCTGGAATATCGTTCGTGTTATGTCTTAGAAAAAAATCGATCCCCACGCTGTAAGCCACCACTGTTACAATCTGGGTTATCTGTATCTTCCGCTGTTAAGCTCGGCTTGGCGGAAAAGGATTCTTTTAATCAATTGTTTCTTTTCTGCCTTTTCATTATTATTGTTCTTGATTTTGGCTTATTATCGTATTGATGTTGGAATGCGCGAATGGGGGAAATTACAATTCAATCCAACTTGATTATTTCGATAACAAGGTGTGGTTTGAGTCCACAATCTACATATAAAGTTTATTTGCACGAGACGTTCAAATACATTTATGGCATCAATCAATTAACATCAAGTTTGTGCAATCCAATACAGTCTCCTATATATTGTCCTTTATCGTCAAAAGGTCTGACTGTTTACGCGCGATGCCGTATGTCGGTCATCCGGTAACGAACAGCCATAGATTTGGCGACGTAAATATTCTGACATTAATTAATAATACTCCCTGTATTATTTCTGAAGCGAAGACTACACATCAAATGGGATGACTTGATCCTGCATCCATATATAATCAAAAGCCGACCCCCTTGGCTCATAGTTAAAGAGACTCTCTGCACGATCTATGTCGGGAGCGAAGTATAGCGCGTCCGACTTGAACAAAGTTCATAATAAGCAGGGTGTATATAGATCGTTACCATGCGGTAACTTAACAACTAATCACGTCATGTCTAACCCTAGACGACCAGACAAATTCGCGTTCAATAAATTATCTTTAAGCGCAAAACATCTTATATTTATATACTACTCGTCAAAAGTCAAGGGCCACCCTATTATTTTCAATACTCTTTTATATAAGCGCATAGAATGATTAAATGAAGGAAGTTTTTAGTAAATATGGGTGCAATATCTTCCTCTGTCAGTCCTCTATGCACGTTATGCATAAAAACAACTCACCGACAACCATGGTGATCACGTGCAATTTGGTTTGCTGACCATAAATTCCCATTTTTAATTTGTTTTTTCAACCTTCCGTAGAACCAAACAGGTAAGGTAATCGTGCTGATTAACATTCCATGTGCAATGGCGACTTTTCGTGAACAGAGTTCACTCTTAATTTGTTTTACAATCAGCAGACTTAGGGTAGTTTCATCACTTGCAAAAACAATGCCACCGAGAAGAAGTCATGACACCTTACAAAGAATGAGGGCTATAGCGTGGGTTGAAAGTGTTTTATCTGTCCGCGAGGTTGCTAGACGACTTGCAGTGTCACACTATACTATCCAAAGAATTTTGGAGAGATTTCAGGCCACAGGAAGTGTGGAGGATCGCCACCGGCCAGGTCGCCCTAGATGCATCAATAGACATGATGACTGGTACCTCTTGTTGTCAGCTCTGCGCAATCGAACAGTTACTTGTTCCACTCTAAGATGTCAGCTGAGACAAACTGTTTACGTTAATGTCAGTCAAAGCACCATTCGCAGACGTTTTAAATGAATTCGGACTGGCTGCTCGACGTCCTGCAGTCAGAATCCCTCTTACTCCTGCTCATCGCAGAGCCCGTATTGTTTGGTGTCGCGAGCACATCCGATGGACAAGGCAACAATGGAGTCAAGTTCTCTTCACTGATGAATCTCGCTTCACTGTGTCATTCAATGATGGCAGGATTCGAGTTTGGAGACGACCAGGAGAGCGATTTGATGATGAAACAATTCCAGAGGTGGATCGTTATGGTAGGAGTTCTGTCATGGTCTTGGGAGGCTTCTACAGACACGGCAGGACCCCACTCTACATCATCGAGGGCAACTTGACCGGCCCAAAATACCAGAACGAAATCTTGAGACCACTTGTTCAGCCTGCTCTGGAGGCCATAGGTGGTAATGCCATCCTCCAAGATGATAACGCTCGACCCCATCGAGCTCGTGTGGTGAATGAGTTTATTCAGCAACATGGGATCATCAGGATGGCGTGGCCAGCTCATTCATCTGACCTATCTCCGATTGAGCACATCTGGGATGTCCTTGGTCGAAGATTGTCAACAAATCACCCCCTGCCAATGGATGCTGCACAGCTGACTGCATTTCTGCTTCAGGAATGGCAAGCTGTTCCTCAGGATACTCTTCGGACCCTTGTGGAATCGATGCGTCTACGCTGTCTTGAATGCCTTGCTGCAAACGGTGGTTATACCCGATTTTGAAATGTCTATTTGTCCAATATCTATTGTGTGACTTTTGAAAAGGTGGGTGACACACTTCACAGCTTCAATGCGTTTGAATGTGTGTTTCTATTTCTTTACGTGACATGTCAATTTGGTATTCAATAAATGCCGTTTTGACTGATACAATTACGTTTATAACAGATGTCTTTTATGGTTTCAACCAAGGTTTTTCTAAGTGGCCTTTGACTTTTGACGAGTAGTATAGCATCCCAATACATTAACGCGTAGTTTTAAAGTGCTCACAATTGTAGCAGACAACATCATTAAACGTGTCGTAACGTTTGTAATAGCTGTCCGCGCATTTATTATCATTGTTAATATCGTTTCAGATATAGTGCAATAGATGCCACTAGTGAAAAGGACGCCTTAAAGCTATGGCAAGACAAATAGGATAAATGTATCGAGAAAGTTGCTCTGGAACAGCTTTATTGTTAACCATTCTTCTCCAGACTAACAAAGCAGTCAGTGGCCATCACGCCTAATTGCTTCTTGTAGGGCAGCAACAAACTGTCCCAATTTTGCTCGGTCAGTGGCCATCTTTCATGCCGTGTCCCAACTCTGGTTCATGCTTTGCATCTCAGCATCAACTTTCTCCGCCAGATTGTCTTTTGTCTGCCTTTTTTTCGTCGTACTTCTAGGGTCCATAGCATAGCAGTTCTGGTGATGGTGTCATCGTCCCTTCTTTTGCTTTCCCTTCGGGGGTCCATAGCATAGCTGTTCTTGTGATGGCATTGGAGTCTCTTCTGAGGACGTGGCCAGCCCAACTCCAGCCTCTGCCAGCTATGATGGCGTGCATGTTCTCTTGGTTACTCCGAGTAAGTAGTTCTTGGTTAGTGATAGTATTCGGCCAAAAGATTCGGAGAATTTTGCTTAGGCAGATTGTGTGGAAGGAGGAAAGTTTCAACATTTCCTTCTCTGTTACTCTCCAACATTCCCCACCATAGAGAAGGACAGAAAGTACACAGCTCTCATATAATCTTAATTTCGTGTTTGTGCCGTACTGGGAAGACTTCCAGAGGTTGTTGAGACCAGCAAAGGCTGTTCTCGCTTTATTCATTCTGTTCTTAATATCTTTGCTTGTTCCGCCGTCTGGTGTTACTATGCATCCTAGGTATGTCTTTATTTTGGCCTGGTTCCAATCTAGTCTTCTATCCTTCAGTGATGGACTGATGTTGTCCTCTCAGCGAACTCTTGGTCGTCCTTGAGGTCTGGATCTGTCATGGAATATTCTAATCCACATATATAAATTATCAATTAAATATAAAGCCTAATAAATACATATAATAAAGAAAAGAGCAATGGTAAAATGACAGTGCTATCACAAAGAATGTACTCGAAATCCCCCTTGTTTTCTGCTTCGTCTGCAAATTGTAACGCTTTCACGTTGATAGTAAAGCTTACTGTATTATTACCCGCCTTCTTCAATGAAACGTGTGCTGTATTTCTTGGAAAATCATTGAGACGTACTGCGTAATGACCTAAATTAACCCTAACATTAATTATACTGCGTTACCAAAACGAACGAACAGATGGACTAAAGGGATAAAAAGAGAAGGGAGAGGCAGAAAGCCGAACACTAAACCCGCTTCGCGCGATACACAATTACTACCATCACGCGTGTAAGTCTACATGCACTAATTTTTTTTTCAGACGGACAGTGATAAAATACACTACCCTTTCCCAGAGTTAGGTTTATAAATCATAACAGACTCTTATTAGAAAAGACAACATTATATGGGTTTACGTTTGAACACATAACAGTACCCAGACAGCACATCTTCTAAACAGGGATAGAAGAAATTGCATATTTTGAACGCAGCCACGTAGCTCCTTTAAATTAGTATTTTTGGGTTCCTTAGGGTTTGCTGACAAATAATATGTAAAACGTTACGCAAATAGTCCAGGAATTAATAAATTATACCCAAAATAAAATATTGGGGGTGCCTGACAGCATAAAATCATTTCTGCTCATAAGATTTTTTTTTAACGTGTTTGAAAAAATTTACGTTACAGAAATAGCCTACAATGTAAACTTCAAATTGATTGGAGCGCAACAAATGAAAGCCTAACCACGATTGGTCGGGCTATAAATACTATCTTGGTTGTTAGGGGAGACGGGAAAAGATAACATTTTTTCAAACACTTGTCGAAACGTGGCTCATTGGCCAGTCTCGCTGATATACACACTTGGGAGCGTTAGTTCGAGACCACTAATTCAAATAAGCTTGATAAAGCGACAGTACGTTGAAGCCAGCTCACATTTTTGCTAAAATAAAAGCCTGGAACATAGGCAGAACGGAATTTGTGCCAGTTTGTGCCAGAATTCATTGCTAATCAACGTATCTGTGTTTATTTCCATGAAATTGTGGTAAGCTTGAACCATTCAGTATCTTTTAATGAAAAATTGAATGTGAATTGTTGATTTATGCCTGTATATATATGTGTAGTTCAGTGGCAAACGTGAGGTAAAGCCTATAATGCTCCAGCCTGAACAGAGGGTGTCGGAGAGAAGAAAAACGGCATGGAATGGCCAAATAGTACACTGACACCTGGATGATGGACTAGAAAGAAATAATGCTGGAAGTGCAGAGGCGTAGTAACCATTAAGAAGGGTAATACTGGAATAAAGTATTTCAAATGAAGCTGACTGTTGGCCTAACGCTCTGAACGCAATGTTTGTGCTGTATTGTGATCAGTGTAAAAGAGAATATAAATTAGTTATGAAGTAGAAGGTACATCCTTCTTGATTTCAGGGACAGTGGTCTTGATGGTACTGAGCAGCATCTGGTCAGAGATTTGCTGAATCCAGTGTCGGACAGCATACTCCTTGGTCCTTTTAGCTATCAGTGAGGTGTCTCCAGAGCCCAGAAGAGAATTCGAGCAGAGGAGTCCTCTCCTGCCGCCATCACTCAAGATAAGCAGAGTTGGCCAGCTGAGCTCAACATTATGTCCCCTCATCTTGAAATAACTTTATAAAAATACCATTCAGAGGGGAATTTACTTGTCTTAAAATCAGGAACTGTGAACATCTCCAATAATAGTCCCTAAAGACAAACTATTGAAGTCATGATGACCAATACCAACAGAGCTTGAACAAAACAAAACCAGTATTACCTCATTTTACTACTACACAACTGACACACATAGAACATTTGTACTAATATATGTCACTACAATATTCATATTAAATACATTCTGTACATAACTTGTAATTTAAATTGATTGTGATTCCTGGTTCCCTTGTAGTTGAATCAGGACACATATTCATTCATGCCAGTAATGAATACATATTGTTATTTGAAAGTTCATCAGTGACTCTTTTAAGATATCTTTGTAGAGTGTTATATGTATGTGAGTGTCACAGTGTTGTCAAGAGTAGTGGATTAAATTAAATTGTTTATCTGTCTGTTGTTGTGACTTACACTTCACCATACTCATACCCTCGACACATAACGTAGCATCACACTATTCCAGAATAATTCTGACTGAGATATATAGATATGTGGTAGCAAGTAAGGTTATCTATAATACACTACTCTTAATAGATATAGATACCTTCACAGCTGATCTCAGTCAGTACACTAAGTTCCCTATAAGTATTTATAACTTCCCACTTCACCACATATATTGGGGTCTCGCTCTTGGGATTTTGAATCTTTCACTATTAAAAATATTGGGGGTAATTCACTTCAGGGAATATAAGAATTAAAAGGTATCCTTGGGTGGAATTAAATAAGGTTGAGCTCACGGTGCCTGTGTTGTCCATTAGAGATTGAATTGTTGGTTAGACATTGTATAAATTTACATAATAGACAATGGCGGACCTGGCCAAATTTCGATCTGCTGCGGTTCAGACTGCAAAAGAGTTAGGATTAGATGGGCAAGTTATGGTTGCCTATGTCACAACGGAATGTGACAAATTTATTGAACGCGAAGAAAGAAGATTAGAAAAAGAAGCCGAAAGAAGGTTAGAGGCTGAAAGGGAAATTAAGAAGTTACAATTTGAAGCTGAGGCTGAGACTAAGAGGTTGCAAGCTGAGGCTGAGACTAAGAGGTTGCAGATTGAGGCTGACAAAGAGGCTAAAGCATTGGAAGCCGAGGAAAGAAGACAAGCTGCAGAGAGAAGAGAAGAAATTAGCTGCAGAAAGAGAAGAGAAGAAATTAGCTGCAGAAAGAGAAGAGAAGAGATTAGCTGCAGAGAGGGAAGCAGAAAAGGAGGAGAAGAGATTACAAAGGGAACATGAGTTACGACTAAGGGAGTTTGAGTTTCAAGGCCATGCTCCTGAAAATGGTGCCAGTCCCTTTGCCTCTGATGCTACGGTTACTCAAGGAGCCTCAATCTCAGCTATGAATTTTCATTTAGATCATTTTGTTGAGAAAGACGATGATATTGAGAGCTATATATAAATAGGTACGAACTATTAGCTACCACGTATGGGTTGGAGAGAGAAAGGTGGAGCTTAAAGTTATCTCAGGGACTTCGTGGGGCAGCTTATGAAGTTTTTGCAAAAATGAGCAGAGGTGATCAGGAAAATTATGACATGCTAAAGCAGGCTCTTTTGTTAAGGTATGAAAAGAATGCAGAGTTTTACAGGAAAAAATTTAGGAATGCTAAACTACTGTCAGGTGAAACCTATCACCAGTTCTCTGCACGAATAGAGACATACTTGGAGAAATGGACTTCTCTGGGGAAAACCCAAGATCTTAAGGAAATGGTCCTTATAGAGCAACTAAGAGAGTCCATGGCTCCAGACCTGAGAAAGTTTCTCATGGAACAAGGTGCAGAGAGGCTGGGTGAGTTGCTAAATGTTGCTGAAAGGTATCAAGCAGCTCAAGCAGAGGTAACAGGTAATAAAAAGAAACAGGTGGATAACTTTAGGGCACCACAGAACTTTAATAAATTTGATCCTAGGGATCAAAATAAAGGTAAGCACCAATTTGATAGGCCACGGTATGAAAATAAAAATAAAGTCCCACAATTCGATGAAAGGAAATATGATGAAAGAAAATCTTTCAACCAAGGAAAAAGGTGGTGTAAGAATTGTAAGATGAACAATCATGACACTGACCATTGTAGAAGGAAACCTGTGTATATGGCAACCCTTCAGGTCAGGTCGACCTCAAGACAGGAGGAGGATATTATGTTAGATACCACTCCAGAAGAGATGAGGAAGGCACAGGCTGGGGATAAAACACTCAAGCCTTGTTTCAGAAAATTGTCAACTTGTCATACAACTCCAGGCAAGGGAGATTTTTACATGAAAAACAAGTTGATGTATAGGAAGACTGGAACTAGATCCCATGGTCACGGACAGCTGGTTCTTCCAACAAGATATAGGACAGACTTAATAAGGAGCCTACATGTGAAACCAGATGGGGACCATGAGAAGATAGGTACCATCATTCAAAAGGTGGCTCACAATTATTATTGGCCCAAAGCAAGATGGGACATTGAGAATTTTGTAGAAAGGTGTAGCATAGCACATGAGGGAACACCCACAAGTGGGAACATGGATCAGGACCTGGACACGCCACGGGGCAAAATTAGGCCTGATAATAGAAAGAAATATAGATTTGATAAAGTGGACCAAATGGAATGGGAAGCCCCTTTTCACGGACAAGCTTCACTTAACTGTTTTACTATGGCCACTATGCGGAGAGTGCAAAAAGATGTCTTACCCCAGGATAAGCCGACAATCCCTCAATCGGACTTAAACAAACTGGAGGAAGAGGATGTAGGGAGGAAATCTCTCATCAAGAATTTTAAGAGGGGAGACAGCCCCAAAAGAAAAATTGGTAGCGGTCGTTTTGTGAATGATAATTCTGGGAGGAAAAATCATCACTATAAAGCTTCAAGTGGAAGAGACCATACCGGTGCATGGACAAATAGGTCCACACAATAAAAGGTCCACTCGAAGCTATGTTAAGAACGTGGACTGATGAAAAGGCAGAGGAAAACATTACATCTTCATACCAATATGTGAATGAGCTGACCACTCGGTTAAAAACTGGCTGGAAACTTGCCAATGAAAATTTGAAACAAGCCAGGAAGAAACATGCTGCCTATTATAACAGGAAGGCGAAAGACAGAAATTTGGCTGTGGGAGAGAAGGTACTGCTTCTTTTGCCCGGGAGTCAGAATAAGTTACAAATTGGATGGCAGGGTCCATATACAGTTCTAGAGAAGGTGTCTAGAACAAATTATAAGATAGATAAGAAGGGGAAAGAAAAAATCTATCATGTGAATCTCCTGAAGAAATATTTGGAAAGAGAACATCAGGAAGAGACACACTTGTTGACCTTGTCCATCGCCATGGAGATGAAAAAGGAACCACTTTCATCATTTGAATATCCATTACACCCCTGTGAGACAGCAGCACAGGTGAAAATCAGTACACATTTAACGAAAACTCAGAAAGAGAGAGTGCAACAGGTTCTAAATAATCATACAGAGGTGTTAACAGACCGACCAGGGCATACAAACCTATTGGAATATGATATGAAATTAATAGACTCCACACCTGTCTGTATGAAACCATATTCGATTCCGTTTGCTAAGGAAAAAGCTTTGAAGGAAGAGATAGACTATCTGTTGAAGGAAGGAATTATTTCGCACAGTGAGTCTTCGTATAGTTCCGGTGTTGTACTTTTAAGGAAGCCCTCTGGAGAACATAGACTCTGTATAGATTACAGGAGACTGAATGCTATTACAGAAGGACAGGTGGATCCATTGCCGGATACAAATCAGCTGTTTGCCAGACTAAATAAAGCTAAATATTTCTCAAAAGTGGATCTGAGTAAAGGATACTATCAGATTCCAGTAAAGCCTGAGGTTAGACCATACCTAGCTTTTAGTACCTCAGAAGGACACTATGAGTTTAATAGATTGCCATTTGGATTGAAGAATGCGCCTAGTGTCATCTCTAGAATGATGAGAAAATTATTGGATCCTCTGAATAATCCCTGTATAACAAATTTTATGGATGATATCCTTATAGCAACAGAAACATTTGAGGAACACATTGACTCTCTGAACATGCTGTTTGATCGACTTAGGGAGGCAAATTTAACAGCCCGACCAACCAAATGTTGCGTTGGATGTAAAGAATTGGAATTTTTGGGACACACAGTTTATCAGGGAAACATGACCCCTGACCCAAAGAACTTAGAGAAACTACAGAAAGCCCCGAGACCACAAACCAAGAAGGACGTGAGATCCTTTGTCTCATTATGTGGTTTCTACCAGAAGTATATCAAAAACTTTAATTCCATATGTGCACCTTTAACGGAATTGACACGTAAAGGACTTCCAGATCGCATTACATGGACACCACAATGTGAAATGACTTACCAAGAATTGAAGGAAAAGCTCACAAGTAAACCCATTTTGAAATTACCTGACTTAAGTCAAGAATTCATAGTAAGGACGGATGCAAGTAATATTGGGCTAGGTGCAACTTTACTACAGAAATCAGAGGCATTGGATGGGGAATTAAGCCCAGTGGCATATGCTAGCAGAAAGTTGAATAAAGCTGAAATCAACTACTCAACTAGCGAAAAAGAATGTCTTTCAGTAATATGGGCAATAAAGAAATTCAATATTTATCTATATGGGAAGGCATTTAAGTTGCAAACTGACCACAAACCTTTATCGTTTTTAGCACAGGCTAAGCATGAGAACTCTAGGTTACTCCGATGGTCTTTGCTTCTGGCTCCATATAATTTTAGCATTGAATATATATCTGGAAAAACCAATCTGGGAGCGGATTTTTTAAGCCGCCATCCGTGTGATGAGAATCACCGTAAACCCCAGAAATAATAATAAATTTCTCTATGTGTATATAGAATAAAGGACTGACATATAATGTCTGTTTTAAGAGGGGAGGTGTCATGGAATATTCTAATCCACATATATAAATTATCAATTAAATATAAAGCCTAATAAATAAAATTAATAAAGAAAAGAGCAATGGTAAAATGACAGTGCTATCACAAAGAATGTACTCGAAATCCCCCTTGTTTTCTGCTTCGTCTGCAAATTGTAACGCTTTCACGTTGATAGTAAAGCTTACTGTATTATTACCCGCCTTCTTCAATGAAACGTGTGCTGTATTTCTTGGAAAAGCATTGAGACGTACTGCGTAATGACCTAAATTAACCCTAACATTAATTATACTGCGTTACCAAAACGAACGAACAGATGGACTAAAGGGATAAAAAGAGAAGGGAGAGGCAGAAAGCCGAACACTAAACCCGCTTCGCGCGATACACAATTACTACCATCACGCGTGTAAGTCTACATGCACTAATTTTTTTTCAGACGGACAGTGATAAAATACACTACCCTTTCCCAGAGTTAGGTTTATAAATCATAACAGACTCTTATTAGAAAAGACAACATTATATGGGTTTACGTTTGAACACATAACAGTACCCAGACAGCACATCTTCTAAACAGGAGATAGAAGAAATTGCATATTTTGAACGCAGCCACGTAGCTCCTTTAAATTAGTATTTTTGGGTTCCTTAGGGTTTGCTGACAAATAATATGTAAAACGTTACGCAAATAGTCCAGGAATTAATAAATTATACCCAAAATAAAATATTGGGGGTGCCTGACAGCATAAAATCATTTCTGCTCATAAAATTTTTTTTTAACGTGTTTGAAAAAAATTTACGTTACAGAAATAGCCTACCATGTAAACTTCAAATTGATTGGAGCGCAACAAATGAAAGCCTAACCACGATTGGTCGGGCTATAAATACTATCTTGGTTGTTAGGGGAGACGGGAAAAGATAACATTTTTTCAAACACTTGTCGAAACGTGGCTCATTGGCCAGTCTCGCTGATATACACACTTGGGAGCGTTAGTTCGAGACCACTAATTCAAATAAGCTTGATAAAGCGACAGTACGTTGAAGCCAGCTCACATTTTTGCTAAAATAAAAGCCTGGAACATAGGCAGAACGGAATTTGTGCCAGTTTGTGCCAGAATTCATTGCTAATCAACGTATCTGTGTTTATTTCCATGAAATTGTGGTAAGCTTGAACCATTCAGTATCTTTTAATGAAAAATTGAATGTGAATTGTTGATTTATGCCTGTATATATATGTGTAGTTCAGTGGCAAACGTGAGGTAAAGCCTATAATGCTCCAGCCTGAACAGAGGGTGTCGGAGAGAAGTAAAACGGCATGGAATGGCCAAATAGTACACTGACACCTGGATGATGGACTAGAAAGAAATAATGCTGGAAGTGCAGAGGCGTAGTAACCATTAAGAAGGGTAATACTGGAATAAAGTATTTCAAATGAAGCTGACTGTTGGCCTAACGCTCTGAACGCAATGTTTGTGCTGTATTGTGATCAGTGTAAAAGAGAATATAAATTAGTTATGAAGTAGAAGGTACATCCTTCTTGATTTCAGGGACAGTGGTCTTGATGGTACTGAGCAGCATCTGGTCAGAGATTTGCTGAATCCAGTGTCGGACAGCATACTCCTTGGTCCTTTTAGCTATCAGTGAGGTGTCTCCAGAGCCCAGAAGAGAATTCGAGCAGAGGAGTCCTCTCCTGCCGCCATCACTCAAGATAAGCAGAGTTGGCCAGCTGAGCTCAACATTATGTCCCCTCATCTTGAAATAACTTTATAAAAATACCATTCAGAGGGGAATTTACTTGTCTTAAAATCAGGAACTGTGAACATCTCCAATAATAGTCCCTAAAGACAAACTATTGAAGTCATGATGACCAATACCAACAGAGCTTGAACAAAACAAAACCAGTATTACCTCATTTTACTACTACACAACTGACACACATAGAACATTTGTACTAATATATGTCACTACAATATTCATATTAAATACATTCTGTACATAACTTGTAATTTAAATTGATTGTGATTCCTGGTTCCCTTGTAGTTGAATCAGGACACATATTCATTCATGCCAGTAATGAATACATATTGTTATTTGAAAGTTCATCAGTGACTCTTTTAAGATATCTTTGTAGAGTGTTATATGTATGTGAGTGTCACAGTGTTGTCAAGAGTAGTGGATTAAATTAAATTGTTTATCTGTCTGTTGTTGTGACTTACACTTCACCATACTCATACCCTAGACACATAACGTAGCATCACACTATTCCAGAATAATTCTGACTGAGATATATAGATATGTGGTAGCAAGTAAGGTTATCTATAATAAACTACTCTTAATAGATATAGATACCTTCACAGCTGATCTCAGTCAGTACACTAAGTTCCCTATAAGTATTTATAACTTCCCACTTCACCACAGGATCCATAGCTCTTGGTTGCCCATATTTGTTGAGGTAGGACTTAAGGGGTTAATAAATCAAAAACAAACGCCCCCCCCCCCCTCCCCAAGGGAAAAAAAATAAAAAACTAACATGATAGTACAGAATTCTTCTTCTTCCTCTTCTTCCTTGTTCGCCCTGAAAAGGACGTTGGTTGCGTTGTGTCTGTTTACACCGGAGCTGCGATATCTGTGCCTTTCGAGCGACACATCCGACTTCAGCACGGCATTTTTGGGGACCGGGTTAGCCTTCCCTCTTCGATCCCTACTCTCTCAGCCAGACTGCAGTGATGCCGCCTGTTTCCAGGACCACCACGTGGAGGTGGAGTAGGGTCTTGGTCAGCTCTGGTTCGCTGACCCTGACGCAAGAAGTCAAGCTATGGGTCGCTGACTGCATTCTCTATTGCAGCATCTTTGGGTCCCTAGTACAGAATTGATGGCCAGTTGTTTCAACAAGGTCAGACCAGCGACTTGTCCAGACAAGTCCATGAAGGCCATATAGAAGTCATGTGACAAAGGCAAAACTTCCCGCAGTGCACAGTTGTCGGAACTTATGACAACTGGAAAATTATCAGCCATGAGTGACGTAGCTGGTTGGTTACGAAGATCTGACATGTGACGCTGAAATTTTAAGAGATGGAGCATAGGAGTAGAATTTCTCAAGCCTATGGTTATGTTGCGGTTGTCTTGGTTTTTTTTGTTTGTTTTTTTTTTTTTTTTTACAGAAACCTGTCCCTGCAGAACTTTGGTGCAAAATTTCTAGAAGTATTTTATTTTATTTTCACAAGTAGGAGCGTTGTTACACGGCAGACAACGGGGTCTTTAACATTTGGGCATACGTATTAATATAACAGAAGGACTTGTGTATAGGTTGAACGAGACGCAAAACTGCTATTTTAAAAAAATATTTAAAAAAGTATTTACTCCTTTTCTTCGTAGTTTTCCATTTTCAACTATTTACCACATACATGAAACTGTTGGTTATATCATGACTTTTTTTTATTTTATCTCCTGGATATGTATACTGTATGTACTCTGTTGAATTAATTCTATCGGAGTTTTTACATTTTAAGTTATTGTTCAGGTTGTTGTGTTGTTTTTTGGAGATTCTACAAGGGGAGCCATCTGCACCGTTTATACCAACGCACATGTTGTTCAAATCACTAATAATGATGGATGTTTGATTTTGGACGCAATTTTCCTATTTGCATTTCGGATGAGTATGAGCAAGAAAATGGAGTTCTTTATATTTATAGTAATTTGGCCAATTTAGTCGCTCAAACCGATATTGCCTTATTAAGAATAATGCTTCGTAGATGGAGTAATTAAAAGTTTGTTTTAAAATTTAAAAAAAAAAAAAGTTTATTTTAAAATATGCATTAGATGAGATTTTAAAAAATATCCCTATATTTATAAAATATGTTGTGATACAATAGCTGTAAATTAATTGATCAAATTTTAGTCCATTGGATTGTCTTAGCTTCTCCTCGTGCCATTTTTGACGCGTTGCTCCATAGTTTTATAAACAATGCATCCAGATAAATTACCACAGCAGAATTAGTGCCGTCATGGTGACGTTCAGCGGAAAGTGCACAACATAATTATTCCCCGACATCTTTTGGTGGGTGACTTACTCATTGTTGTATAATACGTTATACTTTTTAGTTCAGATTGCAGGAAGCAATATATGCTTGTGTATATATATATATATATATATATATATATATATATATATATATATATATATATATATATATATATATATATATATATATATATATATATATATATATATATATATAGATATATATATATATATATATATATCAATAGATACATATATATATAGACCTATATATATATATATATATATATAGGAGTATGTAGGGCCGAAACACTTGTCGGACGGGGGGACTACTTCTGATGATCAGATTGCTTCCTGTTGTATCGCTCTGTAAAGAGTTTCTTATCATAGTTACATGGTCAAACCAGTGACGATCGGGAAAAGACCGATTGACTTCTGGAAAGACAGATAACACTGGGAAAGACTAGAAACCGGTTGACCGTGTTAGCACCCCGTAAGCTGTATTAAATTGCTATAGGACCCAAAAATGAAGGATGCCCCCAGGATTCACCGAAAGGGGGGGGGGTGAGAATGATGAATCCACAGGCACCTTATTGGGATCGACCAGTCCCGTTACACTGACTTCGAACTCTGAACAACGGCTGGAATTTCCATGTGCCTGTGGTAGGGAATTCTCTAGTCAGAGAGGAATGAAAATCCACCGAACGAAAAAGGGGTGTGGGAGGTCATCTAGGGGAGGTCAACAGCGCTCTATCTCGACGGATAAGACGTTAGAAGAAAGCAGCCAGGAGTTAATCCACAGTGTTGAGTACATTCAAGTTGATCTGCCTCATGATGATCTCACACACTTCTTGGACGGGAAGAGAGATGCAATCAAGTTCCCACCTGCAAGTGCAAAAGGGCTTTAGGAACAGCTGGACGAAGCCTTGGCAAAAGAGTTGGATAACAACCTGAAGCAGATAACTTTGGAGAAGAAGCTGGAAATCTTCGGCGACATAATATATCTGCACTGTCGCAAAGTGTTCGAAGTGAGGGAGGCAAGGGAAAGTAACCCACCAAGGAAAAGTTGAAGACAAATTAAAATAGATGAAATCAGGAAACAGAAGAAGCATGCCCGAAAACTTTTCAAGAACGCAGTTGCCACAGAGAAGGAAGGGTTACGACAGGTTTGGGAGCACCTGAAAGGCCAACATAATGCCCTTTGTAGAGCAGAAAGGTTGTGCAGGAAGAGAAGGAAGACTCGAAGGGATAGGGAAAGATTCTTCAGGGAGCCCTTCAAGTTTGCCAAAGAACTGTTTGTGCAGCCACGGTCAGGTACGCTAAACATCAAGAAAGAAGACCTGGAAGAACACCTTAGAATGACATATTCAGATGGTCGCAAAGATGAGCCGCTCAGCAGCATGGCAGGCCTTAAATGGCCGAGTAAGCCAGGAGCTGAATATAACACCAAGCCCTCAACGGTGCAAGAGGTAGAAAGCATTGTCTAGAAAGCTCGGTGCAAGTCAGCTCCAGGTCCTAATGGTGTTCCATATGTGGTGTATAAGAAATGCCCTGAAGAGCTCAAACGACTGCTCCGTTTACTGAAGAATGCGTGGAAAACCCAGCTTGTAAGCAAGGAATGGAGAAAGGCGAACGGAGTCTACATCCCAAAGGAGCAAAATTCCACAGACATCAGTCAGTTTAGGCCAGTCTCACTACTTAATGTGGAAGGGAAGATATTCTTCTCAGTGATGACGAAAAGACTCACTACATAAATCCTGGCAAATGGGTACATTGACACTACCATTCAGAAAGGAGGTGTCCCAGGTACACCAGGATGTCTAGAGCATGCCACAATGATCTGGGAAGCAATCCAAAAGGCAAAGTCTGACAGAACAAACCTCTATGTAATCTGGTTGGATCTAGCGAATGCTTATGGATACGTTCCACACCAGATGTTGTGGCAGGCCCTAGAAATGTATCATGTTCCATAAGAGACTGCAGCAATGCTGAAGCTGTATTTCGCAGGGTTTGCTGTCAGATTTTCAACAAGAGAGTACACAACGAAGTGGATTGGCCTTGAAGTTGGAAATGCGATGGGGTGTACCATCTCTCTGATACTATTCGTCATGGCTATGCAGGTAATCCTCAAAGCGGCTGAAGGAATGGCTATAGGTCCAAAGCTCGGTGTAATGTGTCACATGCCACCGCTCAAAGCATTCATGGATGACACAACAATTCTGACATCAGATAAACATCAGGCCCGGAGGATGTTAGAACGCCTGGATGAACTAGTCAGCTGGTGCAGAATGAGCTTCAAACCCCAAAAAGTCGAGAAGCCTATCAGTCAGGAAAGGGAAGATAGCAGAGGACATATTCATGGTTTCCAAACAAAGAATCCCTACTGTCATTGAGGAACCTGTTAAAAGTCTTGGCAGGGTGTACGATGCCTCATTAAAAGAATCCAAGGCAGTGCAACAGACAATAGAAATGGCAGACAGAGGGCTAAAGATCATAGACCAAACCAGACTCCTGGGACAGTTCAAACTGTGGTGCCTCCAGTTCATGTTGATACCGAAGTTGCTGTGGCCACTGCTTATATATGAAATAAGCACAAGTACAGTGGAAGCTATAGAGCAGAAGGTCAACAAGTTCATGAGAAAGTGGCTAGGGGTACCACCATGTCTGTCAGATGTAGCACTGTACTGCAAAAAGTCAAAACGTCTACTTCCTTTCAAGTCAGTTGTTGAAGAGTACAAAGTTGGAAAGGCAAGGCTTGCAATGATGCTACGCGAGTCAGCTGATGACGTGGTTAAGTCCATTCAGCCTACACTGAAAACGGGAAGGAAGTGGAGAGTGGAAGAAGCTGTTGATGCTGCCCAAGAGTCACTCAAACTGAGGGAGGTAATCGGATACACACAAACAAATAGACGGGGATTTGGTCATGGAGACATCCGCTGGTGGTCCAAGGCATCAAGCAGGGAGCGCAAAGACATGGTAGTTCAGGAAATACGAGGAGCTGAGAATGATAAGAGGTTGCAAAAAGCAGTGCAGCAGGTCCAACAAGGCTAATGGACTACATGGGAAGGAGCCCTGCAGATGATATATGACATATGGCACCTCTTAGACTCAGCTTCGTTGTTAGATCAATGTATGACCTGCTGCCGTCGGCCACCAACCTTGTGAAATGGGGAAGATCGGATGATGAGCAGTATCCCCTTTGCCAGGGGAGGCAGACACTCGAACACGTGCTCTCAGCGTGTAAGGTGTCATTAGGCCAAGGGCGATACACTTGGCGCCATAACAAAGTGCTAAATGAGCTTGCTGCGACAATAGATCTGGCAAGGATGAAGGCGAATAGCAAACCCGACCAAGCACCGCAAATACATACTTTCTGAGGGCAGATAAGTCAGCACACCCCAGACCGAGTAAACCTGGTAGCAGTTTACCATCTCTTCTTGACTGTGCAAACGACTGGGAGATGGCGGTAGACCTACCTGGACGAGGGCATATCCAGAGAGTATCAGAAAATCGCGGAGACGGTCGGATATAGTGCTTCATTCTTCAGCAACGCTTCAGGTCATACTGATTGAACTGACCGTGCCTTTTGAATCCAGATTAGACGAGCAACATTCGTTCAAAGTGGCCAAGTATAGTGATCTGGCCACGGAGCTAAGACACGATGGGTTCACTGCAAGAGTCATGGCCGTTGAAGTGGGCACAAGAGGGCTTGTGGCTGCATCAGTGTATGATCTATTGAAACTGTTGGGGCTGAAGGGACAGTCGAGAACATGGGCACTGAAGAGGCTTAGTGAAACTGCCGAAAAGGCTTCAGTCTGGCTGTGGAACTACCGCAATGAGCAATGGAAATCGTGACAATAAACGCAGCGGTACAGAAAACACCAGGAATTTTTCTAAGTCTACAATACGCTGCGTTTTTAGGCGTACTCGTGAAAGGGCTGTGGCTGAGAGGCGACAGGCGATGTATCCTATAAGGGGTGTCAGGAAGAATTTCAGTGGCGAGCGCGCAGTGTCAAGTCTCGTCGGCTTCGCGCAGGTGACTCAGTGTGTGTCCGTAGTTGTGATGTGCTACGGAGCGAACGGAATAATTTGTTTTCTCTTTGTTACTTTCACAATTTCCTCCACGACTGGAACAGTTGTGGATTAAAGCTGCTACCATAAGTGAAATGGGTTCATTTTCGATACAAGACAACAGGAGGCTGAGACGCTTGGAAGTCATTACCCAAGTGGGCCCGCCCCCCTTAGAATGTAAAGGAGTATGTAAGGCCGAACACTTGTCGGACGGGGGACTTCTTCTGATGATCAGATTGCTTCCTGTTGTATCGCTCTGTAAAGAGTTTCTTATCATATACCTTCAAAAGAAGTTAGGGACCATTTTTTATTAAGGGTGCAAAGTAAAATGAAAATGAAAAATAAAAACACAGCACTTCAAAATATAACATGACAATCTTATCAGTGACAATCAACACTATTTTCATGACGGCTGCATTAACATGTGTAAAATGACAGCGCAGCAATCAATACAACCCTCATTTTCAAAATTAATGTGGGAGCCGCGCTAGCGTAGTGGTTACCACACCGCTCTGGAGACTTACAGACAACATGAGACTTACAGACAACATGAAACTTACAGAAGATGTTTATGACAGGAAACTCTATACCAGCAGGAAACAACCCAAGAGTTGTTAGGTTCCACATTAAAACACCTTGCTCCCTAACCATCTACCATGAAAAAAATCTTGTTTGTTATAGATTTCAGGGTGCCTGGAATTTTGGATCATCTTCACTGTAGCGTGATGTAAATACATATGCCTTTTTATGATAGAAAGAAGGGAAAATTGGCAACCAGTCAAACGCAGCGAAGCTCGCTTGTTGACGAACCTTTTTTATAATGGCGCTCTGCAGAGGAAGGGAAAGTGTGTTATTATACAATGGATTCCTGTGTCGTACAAGTGAATGGAGCGACAGAAGGTAATGAATGTGATTTCGTTGTTTGAGGGACAAGACCAGCGATGTTCAATCCAAAGGAATAGTTGCTGTGTGCATTAAATTTGGAGAAAATTTAAGGTAAAGGCGCTAGCATGATGAAAACTGCTGTGTCGATCGTCTTTCAAAAACTGGTATAAATCGAAATCGGAACCAATTATGGAAACCTTCATACAGAAAGAAAGCAGAAGTTCTGAAAAGTAAAAGGCGATATAGATAAAAGTGGTGGATAATAGGGTTGAGAAGCATGAAGAAGATTTCTGAGCCAAACTAGCACACTTGCTCTAGTCTGCACATAAAACGCAAGACTTAAGAGAGTGAGAAACTGTAACAACGTCTTGCCCTCCAATACGGCCGCACCCTCGCAATAAACTTTGCACGCACACAGCAGAAGAGAGATAGCAGAAAACAAGGGAAGCTTGCCAAGGTTATAACCATTAACCATCTTCTTTGCCGTCCAGCTCTACCTCGCCAAACTGAGTCTGTTCTGTACCTTGCATCTATCCTAAGAGGATATGTAAATTTATGACACTTTAATTGTTTTATTGCAGCTTATTCTAATAAAATTATATTAGGATCAGACCCTTGGACTGAACTGAAGTTAAGTTATGAATGTGTAAAGGAATTCGATGCATACCATCGATTAGCATGATTGTCATTTGGAGTGGTCAATTAAAAGTTATTATACTGGAATAATGGGTTTAGCACTCAGATTGTGAAAAGCAAAGGTAGGATCATAATTATGTATAAAATGTACCACCTGTATTGTCTCGCTATCCTCTTCAGAACTGATCCATGTATCGTTCGAATACATGCAAACATTCTGAACACTCTCATTCATGGACATGTAGGCTTGTAGAACCTATGACCAAATGCTAGCCACTTGTCACATATTGTCTCCAGGTTCATTCGTGTCATACTCCAGCTAGAGGTCCAGAATCATAGATCAATAGTGCCTTCCTGGACCAGCTCACGAGCATCAAATATTGCCTTCTTTATTCGAGTACTCAACCCCATCAGTACTTGGTGGCCTGGTACACGACCTATAACTGATACAGCTGTGAAGTATAACCACATGAAATTCACGGAACGTAATGTTGAATATTCAGTGTAAGCAATTCAAACAGCCATAATGAGTGGTTACAACAGAGAATTAACTAGTGTGTTATGATGAACAAACAGTTCTGAATAAATTGGAAAGAGACAAGTTAGTTTTGAAGGAAAATTTGAATGGACATTTGGTTCCATTTTTAAGATTCCAGCAAAAACTTTTGTCTAGTTAATAATTACAGCTCAAAGATTGAATAATTGTGTAATTAATCTTGTATTTATCAAATTTCAACATTCTTCATCATTCACAATTTGCACAAGAAGAAAACAACAGATAGGTGTCTATAATAAATGATTCAGTAATTGTATTTCTCTGACTTATCAATTTTATATTGGTGCATTTGAAGTTTTACTGAATTGTTGATTATCACAGAGTAGTTACTGGCGAAGGTGGCATATTAGGCTCCAACTTTAATCTGATTTCTATCTGAAGTAGAGACTTTCACAGCCGTGACTATTCTTTGATACAATTGCTCTTCTCTGACACTTGGATTGTATTCTTCAGACGTAATCCTTTTCTGTTCTGTCAGTAACTATTACTGACACTCTATACTCATAAAAACCGTTCGCTACACTGGGGGCAGCATATTCTTGTAAATCCTGAGCCACACTCTATCTTCAATCTTGTGCTACAAAATAGTTGAAATTAAATTTTGTTGAAAAAGTTCAATAATAGGATTTAGTCTTAGAATAGTACCACTGTAGTACAAAGGAAATAGTTGACCCTCACAAAGTTGTGTGAATATTGTAGTGTCTTTAGTTAATTAAGATTAATTAGAGTTAATTAAGTTGTAGTAAACTTACATACCCTACTCATGGCTGACATGGTGAAATTTAGGACTGTGATCATTCAGATGGGAAAGGGGCTAGGCTTGACAAGCAATGCTCTCATTCAATATGTCACAACTGAAGTGTACAGACATAAGGATAGGAAGGAAAGGAAATTAGAAGCTGAGAGAGAAGCCAAGAAATTGGAAGCTGAAGAAAACAGGTTAATGTTGGAAGCTGAGGAGAAGCCAAGAAATTAGAAGCTGAGAGAGAAGTCAAGAAATTAGAGGCTGAGAGAAGCCAAAAAATTGGAGCATGCAGATAGCAGGTTGGCAGCTGAGGTTGTATCTAAGAGGCTGGAGGCTGAAAGGGAAGACATAAGGATACACGCTGAGAGAGACAATGAGCTGAGGATGAGAGTGCTTGAACTTTACGCAGCTGCTGGCACCTATAGTAGTAGCTCACCTCACTCTGAGGGCAGCTCCAGTCAAAGCACCTCATATGGAGACATGAACTTCTATCTGGTCTCCTTTGTGGAGAAAGAAGACGCAGTAGAGGCATTCGTGGGCAGGTATGAAAGGCTCGCCTCTAGATACGGTTTGGAAAAGGAAAAGAGGAGTCTGAAGCTATCCCAGGGATTGAGAGGTATTGCTTATGAGGTATTCTTGAAACTCTCCAGAGAAGATTAGGAAGATTATAAATCCCTGAAGCAGGCATTGCTTGTTCGTTATGAACAAAACTCAAAGGTTTTTTGGACAAAAATTAAGAACGGCTAAGCTTCAACCTGGCGAAACTTATAACCAGTTCTCGGCTAGATTAGAAACGTATTTGGTGAAATGGAGTAGTTTGAGAAAGGTCTAGAAAACCTGTGAGGATTTTTTTTTTTTTTTTTTTTTTTTTTTTTTTTTTTTTTTTTTTTTTGCGTACGCCCGCTAATACTCGAGGCGAAATCTCAGGTTATTATTTTATGTCTAACCTGACATTGATTTTACGTGAGTATCCCTTTATTTCTTGTACAGAGACAGGTGTCCCTCGCCATTCAGGCAAATACTCTCCGATTTCGGAGGTACCCATTGCAGCTGGGTCGGCTCAGAAGCCGCCAGTCCCTGGTCGACGACACTCCTTCAAATGTTTTCGCCAGGTCTCGAGTTAATCCAGTCCAAATCCCGGTCGACGAAAAATCCTCAAATGCCGTCGCCCGGGTTTGATCCTGTATCACCCGGTCGCCAGAGCGGTGTTGTAACCACTACGCTAGCGCGGCTCCCATGTGAGGATCTAAAAGATATGATCATGATGGAACAATCGAAAGATTCCATGCATCAAGAAATGAGGAAGTTTCTATTGGAACCGGCATCAGAGAGGCTGGAAAACATGTTAAAATGTGCTGAGAGATATTAAGCAGCTTAAGCAGAAATGTCAGGAACAAACAAAAAACAATAAGAATGATTTAAGCAACCACACAACTACCTAGTTTGAACAAAAAGGTCAAAACCAAGACCACAGAACCAAGAACAAGCAAAGATTTGACTACAAAGAAAAGAATCCTCTAGGATATGTGTTAAGTCATATTTTTATTAATGGGAGTTAAGTGTTAAAGACTCATATGGACGGGTCGGAATTTTGTTACACACGCTAGTAAGCACGCTTTTATTGATGAGATGATTTTTTTTCAGTTGGGGGCTTTGTGCTCTGTAATTTTTGAACATAGCTCAATCTGAGTCTGTGTCAGTTCTGTTTAAAAATATGATAAAGAAAGTGTTCGAAGGTTCTTAATGATAGTTGGGGAGAAGAAGGGGTTGAGTTTTGAGCTGGGTTCTCAAGCGGTAAGTCCGTGATGAGTAATTCTCACGGGGAGTTGAACTAAGGGTCGGTGATCTCGACAGTGCGTTCCTGGCAGAGCTTCGGGATGTTCGTTATCTATCTCACTAGTGTGTTCCAGTGGATATTATTTTGTAAAGGGTGAATTTGATATTGAAGATATCTTTGAGGCCATGGAATGTATCGGCCAGTATTATTATTCATATTTCCTATGATAGATTTTCCCCTGTTATCAGAAGATATATAGCGAGTTGCTGTGTAAGCAACCAGTGGGAGTTTTGATACATTCATATTCTTGAGGCCATGGATTATACCGGCCACCATCATCATCATTTATATGGATATTATTGCACTGAGAGTTGCTGATATAATAAGAATTATGATGTTTTTCCCTCTGATGGATATTAGTTCCTATGGATTATACTGATGACTATTTGATACTATGACCTACAACCTATTTTCCGGGGATTTTGTATACCATTATAACTTGTGACAGTGTGCTGTCCCTAATGTCCATGTTGCTGTCGTCAATAAACTGTGTATGAGTTAAAAGCTAGTTGAACTGTTTCCTGACCTATCGTTACTGTGGTGTGGATGATGGCAACGTAAACACACTGAAAGTACCCATGACATTCATTTATATTTATACATATTTGCACACTTGTCGGCCACCTGTAAGCCCGACCAAGGCTGATCGCATTCATCAGCGGCTATACAAGTGTATATATATATATATATATATATATATATATATATATATATATATATATATATATATATATATATATATATATATATATATATAGCCTTTGTCATCGTCAGTGATTTGACACACACACCGCCAAAAACATTCAACACCTACAGAGATGTCAACAACCACACAGCAACATGATCTTGTCAACCAGGAAATAAACTTTGACAATATGACAAGAAACATTCAAGAAGGGAAGAAAAGAGCAAAGCGAGGTACCCTTTTACAGCTGGGTAGACTGCAGCGTGTTAATACAGTTAACCGAACCCTGCTCTTTTGCTGCGAGAGACCAATGCTCTACCACTCTGTTAATCGAACGTTCTGAAGGAACATATAAAGAAATAAAAATAAGCATCCACAAGACAAATTGAGCTTTCATTCATTCATTCAAACATTCATTAACCTCCGATCCCCAAGGAACATAGGTTTTCAAGACACTCATTCCAAGTCTCCTGTCCTGTACCGTCAAGGTCAAGGTCTTTCCATTTCCTTCTCATCCCGTTTATTTTTGTCACCAGTTCTCTTCTACGTGTATTTGTTTTTGGTCTGGCTCTTACACGGGTGGGGCTTAGACTGCGTGAGAAAATAATGGAAACCAAAAGATAACAAGTCAACATACAAAAAATTTTCTTCAACTCAAAAGGCAGTTTTATTTTTTGGCTATGAAACAAATTTTTAAAAAGACAACCAAGAAATTAAAGACTATAATAAATTTGTCAAGATATCCAGCAGTAAATACTGCAATAGGGGAGTGAAGTGTTAGAGACTTCCCTATACTAGTTCCAGCTTCGGAAAGGGGGGGGGGGGTGGCCAATTCCCTTCTTCGCTGCTTTTCCTTCCCAAGCTCAAGAGCCTTATCAGAGAAATATTTACAGCTGGATATAATGGAGTGGGACGCCACTGTGTTTCGAGCAATATACATGTGCCGCGACAGGCCTGCGCTCTAACCAGTATGCCAATTGAACACTCAATAAACTGATCAATGCGCATAATAGAAGGATTGAAGTAGTATGAAAAGATTCCAAATGGAAAGTGATGGAAATGACCAGATAAATCCCAGTAGAACAAGTCACGGGGAAAAGGGAATCGACGCTAACATTGGATATGACACAGATAACATGACTGCTGAACATCTACTTCAAAGGTGCCCGGCATATGAGAAACAGAGCCAGCGCATATGTCTATCACCAGTACCATTGCTGGAAAAACTGCGGAGATATACAACAGTCTCAAGCTGACTACTGCTTTCTTTGAACATATTAAAGTTGACGTCTGAAAGTAAACAACGAAGAAGGATATGACATACTTTGTGGAAACAAGGTGATATCATTACATGACAGGGCTTTTGTGGAATACCCAAGGTAAGAAAAATAGATAGAGACCGAAAAAACACGCGGAGAAGGATATACTTGAAAGATTTCAAACTGATGACGTAGGACAAGCAGGTGTGGCGTAAGTTTTATCAAGGCCTGTGCTTCACCAGAGACTGAAGGGTAATAAACAAACTAAGCCTATAGATGATTTGTCAGGATGTCCTAAAAGTCTTAGTGCAGTTTTAAGTTTTATTAACTTCAGAAGTATACATGCTACAAACTTACAATAAACATCATTTAAAAGTTTAATTATATAATTCTATTTTTGTTTTACATTATTTAGTTTTTGAATTTTGAAGAATACATTTTACATTTTAATTTATTGTTTCAGTCTCTCTGATTTAAGATGGGAAACGTTGAAGAAAAAGTCAGCTGCGTTCTCCGGTTAGTTGAACCACAATAGCAGTAAGAAGACATTTCGCTTCCCATTATACGAAGGAGGTTCCTCAGAAATTTTAAGTTGGTTTTTTAGAATGTTCAGTTCAACAGGAGCACTACGATGATATTTTTGGGACTGTTCACATCCCCCTCCTCAGGTTTATCCAGTCTCTTCGCTTGCTCAGTGTCTCCCAAATCTTGGCTAGTCGGGAATTGAGACAGTTTCCTTGAATTTTCATCCAGTTGGTAATTAAAATTCTGTATAAATATTTAATAAGAGTAAAAATTTGTAAATAATTAAACTTTCAAATGATGTTTTTTCGTAACTTTGTACTTCTGAAGTTATTAAAGTTTGTTTTTTTGCGTACGCCCGCTATTACTCGAGGCGAAATCTCAGGTTAGTATGTCTAACTTGAGACTGATATTTACGTGAGTATCCCTTTTTTTCCTTGTACAGAGACAGGTGTCCATTGACATTCAGGCAGATACTCGCCGATTTCGGAGGTACCAACTAGAGCTGGGTCGGTTATTAAAGTTTAAAACTGCACTAAGACTTCTGGGACACCCTGAATATTAATGAGCCAAACTAAATTAATAATTATTAATAGTTTCTTGGATAAACGTGTTCCATTTCGCCTCCCATAGCCTCATGGCGGCACATTTTTCCGTATCATTCATCACGCTATACCTGTGGGGTGAAAAAAGAAGAAATCAGCATTTGTGTTAAATATCTTACTTCAATTATTATTAGAGTTGTTTTTCGAGAAAGTCTCAATTCTCTTTGTACAAGTATCGTCTTTTAGTACAAGTCTCAAGTTTGTTAGTACAAATCTCTTAGTACAGTCTAAAGTCTCTTAGTACAAATTTCAAGTCTCTTTAGCACTAGTCTCAATTCTCTTATTACAAGTCTCAAGTCTTTTTCTACACGTCTAAAGTCTCTTAGTACAGATTTCAAGTCTCTTAGTACAAGTCTCAATTTTTTTCGTACAAGTTTCAAGTCTCTT
This sequence comes from Oreohelix idahoensis, assembly GCA_024509875.1. Taxonomy (NCBI): domain Eukaryota; kingdom Metazoa; phylum Mollusca; class Gastropoda; order Stylommatophora; family Oreohelicidae; genus Oreohelix; species Oreohelix idahoensis. The sequence goes on from JAMPIV010003285.1 coordinate 327,254, forward strand.
AGTACAAGTCTAGAGTCTCTTAGTACAAGTCTCAAGTCTCTTAGTACAAGTCTCAAGTCTCTTACTACAAGTCAATTTGTACAAGTTTCAAGTTTCTTAGTAGAAGTCTAGAGTCTCTTAGTACAAGCCTCAATTCTCTTAGTTCAAGTCGCAAATCTCTCAGTACAAGTGTAAAATCTCTTACTACGAGTCATACGTCTCTTAGTACAAATCTTAAGTCTCTTAGTACAAATTTCAAGTCTCTTAGTACAAATCTCAAGTCTCTTAGTATAAATCTCAATTCTTTTAGTACAAGTCTGAAGTCTCTTAGTACTTACTTACTTACTTAGTCGTTCCCCTTCTACCGTGAGGTGTAGAGGTTTGGAAGAGAGAGCGCCAGGCTATCCTATCGGCTGTCTTCCTCCTGGCCTGGTTCCAATCTAGTCCTCGGTCCTTCAAAGATTGTCTAATGTTGTCCTCCCAGCGGACTCTGGGTCGTCCTGGGGGTCTGGATCCTTGGCTCTTTGTTTCCCATGCTTGTCGTGGTAGCCGATCTTCTCCCATTCTGCAGACATGGCCAAACCATCTTAATTGGGACTGTTCTACTTGCGTCTGCAGGGGGTAGGATTTAAGGCCTTGACGTATCGTCCGGTTGTGTACCATGTCTCTTCTTGTTACTTCAACCACTTTCCTCAGATACCTCTCTTAGTACAAATCTCAAATCGAGTCTCAAGTCTCTTAGTGCAAATCTCAAATCGAGTCTCAAGTCTCTTAGTGCAAATCTCACATCGAGTCTCAAGTCTTTTAGTGCAAATCTCTAATCGAGTCTCACGTCTCTTAGTGAAATCTGAATTCGAGTCTCAAGTCTCGTAGTGCAAATCTCAAATCGTGTCTCAAGTCTCTAAGTGCAAATATCAAATCGAGTCTCAAGTCTCTTAGTGCAAAAATCGAGTCTCAAGTCTTTTTGTGCAAATCTCAAATCGAGTCTCAAGTCTCGTAGTGCAAATCTCAAATCGAGTCTCGAGTCTCTTAGTGCAAATCTCAAATCGAGTCTCAAGTCCCTAACCGTAACTTTCAAGTCGAGTACCAAGTCGAGTCTCATTGTCGATCTAAAATTGTTCATCGCCACAATCATGAATCACTATAAATACTAATGAAAAATAGTACCCTCTATTGTTATAACTTTTTTTAACCGATTGGTTTAATTACATTGATGTAAACAAAGCCGTTTTCGCTCTCCCCGTAAGATGACGTCATTAAAGATGACGTAGAAGTTGGTTCACCAAATCCGGCAAGTCCCGAGTTGAGTCGCTAATAAATAAAAGGGAGCAAAGTCTAGACTCGAGTAGTGTTAATGGTTTAAGTCAGACTCGAATCGAGAACATTGAAATAGCAACTAAAACCACCACTGAAAGAGCATGGAATTGCTTAGTGCAGTGTTTCTCAACGGGGGCGTTACCGCCCCTGGGGGGCGTTTTCAAGATGTCTGGGGGCGTTCGGATGGGTCGCAACGATTGGGGGTCGCTACTTCTATTCAGGAGGGCGTTGTGTACATTTTTACAAGAATCAATATGAAACAATTACAAAAGATATTCCCCTTCGCATGGCTGGTAACACGATAGTTTTTATTTGCCCTGCGTCCCATGGAGTGTTTCAAGGATTCCAAACACAAAATGTTAGTACCTGGGATGTTACCGTTGTCAGGAGACAGTAGGCGGAGATTTACTTCCCTTCAACACTCGAAACATTCGTTAGCCTCTCGACACACCCAAGCTAACCTTCTCTCTCCACTCTCGACACATATTTTCTTCTGGAAACACATTCCCGTCAAACATTGATTAGCCCGTGAACACATCTCAGCCTCTTCCCTACTCTGTCAACTTCCACAGCACGACTCCCTCCCAAAACATTCCCCGCACCATCACGTGTCCCACGTGAGCCTGCCAAAAAACGAACTTGTGGTGTATATAATTCCGTACTTAAACACATATTTAATATAACTATGCTTTTAAAAACGTGATTTCTCTTTTTCTTCATATTATAAGAAAAGATAACTCATTAACTGCATTGCTTTTTCAAAAGTATGGTGGAATATGTGGTTATGTGTGTGTGTGTTTGTGTGTGTGTGTGTATATACACGATAAAGAGCAAGGGGTGTTTAAAGGGTGTGGGGCTTTTTAAAATATTAGTTGTCAAAAGGGAGCGTTGCTACTATCAGGGTTGAGAAACACTGGCTTAGTGCAGGCTTCTTGCACGGGGACCAGTTAAAGTGGTGGTTCCATGTGTCACAAGGAATACAAAGGAACATTATGATATGTCCAGGCAGTTTGTATGGCTCTGGAACACGAAGGACAGTAAAACAGAAGAAGAAAGTACAACTATGACGTCACAGACTTTCATTAATGTGTTCTTGTGTAGTATCATCATCATTTTTCTCTGTAGTCCATACGGAGCATGGCGCCCACCCCTGCAGCTTGTCCGCTTGCAGGAAGCCTGCCTCATACATTCACATGCTCTTGCTGCAGTGCTCTTCCTGTTGTAGTTTTTACATCCCGAGTTTGCCAGCCTCATGCACAACCTCACATTAGTAGCCTTGTACGACATGCCTGAGAAATCAGTAGTCCCATTCTTTCTTTGTTTCTTCAGAAACTTGAGAACTACACGGGAGGGGGGGGGGGGGGCGCTTGAGTAGAATCTTCTTCTACTTTCACCTTTCAGCTCCCAAAGGAATATAGGCCTTCAACAAACGTATACCAAGTCTTCCTGTCCTGTGTCATCAGCTCAATGACCTTCAACAAACATATACCAAGTCTTGCTTCCTGTGTCATTAGCTCAATGACCTTCAACACACGTATACCAAGTCTTCCTGTCCTGTGTCATCAGCTCAATGACCTTCAACAAACGTATACCAAGTCTTCCTGTCATGTGTAATCAGCTCATTGACATTTCAACAAACGTGTACCAAATCTTCCTGTCCTGTGTCATCAGCTCAATGACCTTCAACACACGTGTACCAAGTCTTCCTGTCCTGGGTCATCAGCTCAATGACCTTCAACAAACGTGTACCACGTCTTCCTGTCCTGTGTCATCAGCTCAATGACCTTCAACAAATGTATACCAAGTCTTCCTGTCCTGTGTCATCAGCTCAATGACCTTCAACAAACGTGTACAACGTCTTCCTGTCCGGTGTCATTAGCTCAATGACCTTCAACAAACGTGTACCAAGTCTTCCTGTCCTGTGTCATCTGCGCAATGACCTTCAGCAAACGTGTACCAAGTCTTCCTATCCTGTGTCATCAGCCAATGACCTTCAACAAACGTGTACCAAGTCGTTCTGTCCTGTGTCATCAGCTCAATGACCTTCAACAAACGTAAATTAAGTCTTCCTGTCCTGTGTCATCAGCTCAATGACCTTCAATAAACGTGTACCTCGTCTTCCTGTCCTGTGTCATCAGCTTAATGACCTTGAACAAACGTATACCAAGTCTTCCTGTCCTGGGTCATCAGCTCAATGACCTTCAACAATCGTGTACCTCGTCTTCCTGTCCTGTATCATCAGGTCAATGACTTTCAATAAACGTGTACTACGTCTTCCTGTCCTGTGTCATCAGTTCAATGACATTCAACAAACGTGTACCACGTCTTCCTGTCCTGTTTCATCAGCTCAATGACCTTCAACAAACGTGTACCACGTCTTCCTGTCCGGTGTCATCAGCTCAATGACCTTCAACAAACGTATACCAAGTCTTCCTGTCCTGTGTCATCAGCTCAATGACCTTCAACAAACGCATTCCAAGTCTTCCTGTCCGGTGTCATCAGCTCAATGACCATCAACAAACGTATACTATGTCTTCCTGTCCTGTGTCATCAGCTCAATGACCTTCAACAAATGCATACGAAGTCTTCCTGTCCGGTGTCATCAGCTCGATGACCTTGAACAAACGTATACCATGTCTTCCTGTCCGGTGTCATCAGCTCAATGACCTTCAACAAACGTATACCAAGTCTTCCGGTCCTGTGTCATCAGCTCAAGGCTTTTTCATATCTTCTTCATCATCTTTATGTCTGTGTTGCCGGCTTTTTGACGGTGGAAAAAAACACCAACCTAATGTATGTTTGCTTTAATGTGATCAAAGAGAGATAAATGTTTATTATCTTTCTGTGACAGGTATGACTGGTGATTATCTTCTCCTGTATTATGTTGTCCTGTCTCAGGCATGTCTTATAGTTGAAATGTCTTAAGTCTATTTATAGGATAATATACGGAGTATCTTTATCACCCGTTTGGTCGGAAACGCCTGGTCTGGGTTTGCCTTGATCTGGTCCATGCTCTTTGGGCATGCGCGGGTCTTGGCGGCAAAAGCCGGGGAGACTGATTGAGAGAGAGTGTACCTGAGGCTTAAAAAGGATGTACCGATCCGTAGATTTCTCTCTGCCAAGTTTTCGATAGGGATTGGAAATTCTGGGAATTACGGTTTTGTCATTCTTCCGTCCCTGAGTGTTTCTTTATGCCTGTATTGGCTGTGTTGTGTTACCTTAGAGTGTAAGGATTCTTTGAGAAGGTAACTGAAACATTATTCGATATTTTCGTCTCGTTTAGATCTTACAGGTACATTTATCGCTGATGGCGACATAGTGAGCGAAGCTCACAAGAAGTTATTATACTGTACCCCAGTATGGCTTCATATTTGAAAGACTAGGTCTAAGTTGACCTGTTAAACACATAAGCCTAGGAATCGTCTTTATGGATCCGCAATGCAGGCAGAATATGGTTTGGCAGAAAATATATTTAATCTCAGAAGCTTGTGTAAACTGAGAGTGACCTGATTATCGAGGCCCGCGACCTGCGGCCTGATTTCGTTGTCATCATATTGGTCCGTGTTTACGGCCAATATTCTTCACCAGAATGAAGTATCTGGCATGTGAGGCCAGTCTGAAGTCTTTTTTGCTAATTGTAGGAATATGGCATTGACTTTGTTTAAATAACTGATATCGCCCTTATTAAGCAATATATTTGCTAGGGCTTACCTGACGGGGCTCAGTCAGGGATTAGAGCTATTGCATGAACAGTAAACGTTGGTCAAGACATTGTTACATGTCTGGGATCTGTGATGTCTGAAGCTGACCTTTGTAACTACACATATTATGTACACGATCTTATACTATTGACGGTTTCGTCCATCATCATCGTATTATCGTACGTCATGAATAAATATTGTAAACGTCAGCAGCATTCCCTACTTCACTGACTTCTACTTGTGGTTGTGTGAGTTAATGTAAAGACGTCCAAGAGCCTATACGGCCTTTGTGTTATCGGCACTGTTATCTACACACTTACACAATCAACCACATTGTCATACAAGTACTACATGTCTGAATCTACATGAATACTGACATGATGTGTGTGACTACTATACCCTTGCGGCACCTCACGCTAGTGACCTAAATTCTCGCTACAACTTTGTACTGTCAAGGACAACACGACACGCTCAACGTACTAACATTCATAACACAGAAAACAGTACGTTACATCTGGGCATTTACACTGAACAACCTTATACATCTCCAGTCAAACAGACTTTTAAATCTCTTTTCTATGTGTAACAGTCAGACCTAGATTGATGAATCAGACCTCAATGTCTTTTATATTTAGAGATGCGCCCTAGTATAACCGACTAGGTAGAACGGGACGCACCTCCCAAAAAGAGGCAAAACTTTATTTTAAAAAATATTTTCCATATGTTCTCTGGTCTTCGCTTGAGTGGAATAGTCGATTTCAAATTGTATCACATGACCAAATTTTGGAATTGATGAAGAGGACGAGACAAATATCTAGCAACACGGAAGGAAAAGACGCTCGAAATGGACAGAACACACACTGAAGAAACTAGCTGATAGCATTACATGGTTGTTACTGTTCTGGAACACGCGGGGTATGAGAAAGAAATAGACACCTAAAAGACATGGAGAAGACAATTAGAGACATACATGTAAGGGGTACAGAAAACACGAAAGACCTGGAATGGGTGGTACGGGATAGGAAAGCTTCACGTGAATGTGCCGAAATTAAGAGCTGTGGAGTCGGAGTCGGGAGTCGGAGTCGTGAAGTCGGTCGTTTTTTAGCGGAGTTGGTAAAAAATGTCTGGACTCTGAAATTTATGCCACGACTAAGAAACTGTAGTCAGCGCCAGGAGTTGAAATCAGGAGTAGGAGTCGAAATTCTAAAATTTCAGGAGCCGGTGTAGGAATATTTTTCGACCGCCTCCACAACCCTTGTAATAAGTGAATGATGAATTAATTTTTAATTAATAAAGATACAACTAAACGAAAGAAATGTAAACGCTGACTTGATAGAATTGATGCACAGCTGCTTCAAGAACGTCAGATCAGCGTCTTCCCCACACATGTCTGTAAAGGCCACGTACAAATCATATGACATTGGAGAGGCCTCCCATGGGCCGTAATCGTCCGAACTTAAGACAATGGGGAAATCGTCTGCTAATAGTGGTATCATTGGGTGGTTGCGAAGATCTTCGACTAGATGCGACACCTGGGGAAGAAGGAAGGTCATTGGTATAAGAAAATGAGGAGACTGCATCAAGACAATGATATTCTGTAAGGTAAAAAAAGGTAAAAGATCAGAGTAGTTATATAACAGGTATTGTCGTAGAGGAGTGAATGATAGAGACTTAACTATGCAAGGTCCAGCTTCATGAATTTATGGTGATCCTTTCTCTTATATGCTGCTTTTTTCTTACACTTCTTGGAACCTTCGCAGTCAGCGGCCATCACGCCTAGTTGAGTCTTGTAGGGCAGCAACAAATTGTCTTTATTTTGCTCAGTCGGAGGCCACCCTTCATGCCATCTCTACCTTTGTTTTCCCTAATTCAAGAGCAGAATCTTCATCTTTCAGCTTTTAACTCCCCAAGGAGCATAGGCCTTCAACAAACGTATACGAAGTCTTCCTGTCACGTGCCATCAGCTCAATGACCTTCAACAAACGTATACCAAGTCTTCCTGTCACGTGCCATCAGCTCAATGACCTCCAACAAACGTATACCAAGTCTTCCTGTCACGTGCCATCAGCTCAATGACTTTCAACAAACGTATACCAAGTCTTCCTGTCACGTGCCATCAGCTCAATGACCTTCAACAAACGTATACCAAGTCTTCCTGTCACGTGGCATCAGCTGAATGACCTTCAACAAACGTGTACCAAGTCTTCCTGTCACGTGCCATCAGCTCAATGACCTTCCACAAACGTATACCAAGTCTTCCTGTCACGTGGCATCAGCTCAATGACCTTCAACAAACGTATACCAAGTCTTCCTGTCACGTGGCATCAGCTCAATGACCTTCAACAAACGTATACCAAGTCTTCCTGTCACGTGGCATCAGCTCAATGACCTTCAACAAACGTATACCAAGTCTTCCTGTCACGTGCCATCAGCTCAATATCTTTCCTTGTCCTCTTCATCCCCTTCATGTTTGTTCTCCTCTTATTTATGAATTATTCCATCTTCCTCTACCTCCCTTACCCTGGGGATTCCAGAACAAGGACTGCCTTGTAATAAGACCGGAGTGAGGTACCCATTTACAGTTGGGTTGACTCGAGCGTGACGCAACCCGTTTTTAAAAAAGGAATCTGGTAACTTTGCAGGTACAGACAAGCATTCTAATCCCTCTGCCAAACGAACACTCAAGTACAGGTAATTTAAGTTTTAATATAGAATAAAAAAGCCAACGTTACAACTTCAAGGTCTTTGTCGTGACAAGGTCACGAAAACATTAGAGAAGGGGGTAATTTTTATAAACAAAACACAATTTACTCATTGGAAATGCAGTTACGGCCCTGTGATCTTTAAATAACGTTACCACGAGTAAAAACAAATGATAATAATGATGATTAACATAAACGTTTTTACTTCAGCTCCTCGAGGAGCATAGGCCTTCAATAAACGTTGACCAAGTCTTCCTATAGAGATGACTATTGATACAGCTCCTCGAGGAGCATAGACCTTCAATAAACGTTGACCAAGTCTTCCTATAGAGATGACTATTGATACAGCTCCAGCTCTCTCTATGTCTTCTTTATAATTTTTATTTACGACTGCTGGTCTCTTCTCCGTGTGTTTGTGTGTTTTGTTGTGTGGTCTGCCCATGCTTCTTTCACCTCGTGGATACCAGAACAAGAACTGATTTGCAATGTTAGTTGATGTGTTCATATCTGATTTGTAATGTTAGTTGATGTGTTCATATCTGATTTGTAATGTTAGTTGATGTGTTCATATCTAATTTGTAATGTTAGTTGATATGTTCATAACTGATTTGTTAAAAATTGTGTGGCTTGAACTTTCTACAGGACGGGGCTGCGAACCCATGCCCAACTTTCCTTTAATAACATGCACGCAGAATATAATATTAGTATTCTTTGCTCCCCATTCGGGCTCCAGTAACACACGGAATCTTGATTCATCATCATCATCATTATCACTGTCAAGAACTATATAGTGGGTTGTGTCGTGTGTAGATGGTAAGCAACACTAGGGGTATGAATAAAACGACGCCACTTGTACAGTTCCATGACATTTAATTGAACATTTACGTAAGTCCTGAACATCAATAATATTGTCACGCATGCTGACATCACACTCAGGCTGACACTGCCTATAGGAAATAACTCTTAACTGTACTTCCACTAACTGGCTGTACGGCCATACACTAACAATACACACAACACGTTTCTATGTCCGGCATTTAATCGTCCCACGAATCCATTCACCATCCAAATGTAAATCAATTATCCCAAGTGATTGGCGGCATGCAACATCACCATACAAATTCTACTCCAATATAGCTACAAGGCGGACAATACACAACGCCTTACTCCACAGTAGCTCCAAAGGCGGCACCAACACATCGCCTTAATATGTTCTCCATGAACATTACCAACGTTCCACCAGGAACACTCCTAGGCGGGAAGACATAGTCTATACAACAATATGTAAGACATAATCACTATATTCAGAATCACTTTATCATATCTCAACTATCACAGAATACGAGCACCCAGCTCGACCACAAATCACAAACTCCCACTAGTCACAGTCGGGTACTTTCTCAGCCACCCAGGCTTGTTCACCAAACACGCTTTCTCCATGTGCACGCCCAAGTCACAACGTGCTGACATGAAGTCAGACATAAACTCAATCAGTGAGTTAAACTTAAAGAAATGTTGACAACCTCAGTGACCCTTACTTCCACTCACTCCACCATCCACCCATGAAACTGCTCTGTGACAATCATCACCATCATCACCACCATCACCATCACCATCATCATCATCATCATCATCATCATCATCATCATCATCACCATCACCATCACCATCACCATCATCATCATCATCATCATCATCATCATCATCATCATCATCATCATCATCATCATCATCATCATCATCATCATCATCATCATCATCATCATCATCATCATCATCATCATCATCATCACCATCATTATCATCATCATCATCATCACCATCATCATCATCATCATCATCATCATCATTATCATCATCACAATAATCATATTCCCCATCATTATAAACATCATCATCACCATTATCATCATCCTCACCATCAGTATCATAACCATTATCATCATCATCATCATCATCATCATCATCATCATCATCATCATCATCATCATCATCATCATCATCATCATCATCATCATCATCATCATCATAATCATCATCATAATCATCATCACCATCATTATTATCATCATCACCACCATCATTATTATCAACATCATCATCATCATTATCATCATCACAGTCATCATATTCACCATCATTATAAACATCATCATCACTATTATCATCATCATCACCATCAGTATCATCACCATTAGTATTATCATCGTCACCATCATCATCATCATCATCATCAGCACTATCATTATCATAATCACAATCATCATCATCACCATCATTGTTATCAACATCATCATCATCATCATCATCACCACCACCATCGTCATCATTATCATTATCATCACCATCATCAAAATATCATCAAAATCATTATTATCTTCATCATCATCTCCACCATCATCATCATCACCATGATCAACATCATCACCACTATCAATATCATCATCACCACCATCATCACCATCACCACCATTATCGCCATCTCCACCATAACCATCATCATCATCGCCATCATCATCAATCATCATCAACACCATCACCATCATCGGGCAAGATATAACTGGAAATATTAAGACAGCGATTTTAGAAAATAAAGTTCGTTCGTTCGTTCGTTCATCATCATCATCACCATCATTACCATCCCAGCCAACATTACCATCAATATCATCATCTTCATCATCATCATCGTCATTATCATCACTACCATCATCATGACCTTAATCATCATCATCATCGTCATCATTATGAATATCATCAACATCACCACCATCACCACCATCATCATCATCACCATTATCATCATAATTACCACCATCACCATCATCATCACTATCACCATCATCATCATCACCACCATCATCATCATTACCATCACCATACTTTTCATCACCACCACCACTATCTTTATTATCATCCCCACCACCAACACCATCATCATCATCATCATCACCATCATCATCATCACCACCGTCATCACCATCACTATTATCACCACCATCATCACCATCATCATCACCACCATGACCATCGTCATCATCACCATCATCACCATCATAATCATTTTCCTTTGCGCTCATTACAGAACATAAAACCACTAATGTAACTGGTCACCTTACAGGAAGCCTGCACCAACTAATCACGTGATCTTATAACGGTGGTTTCTGTGCTAATTTGTTTTACACGATGAAGTTGCTAGCCCATGCACAACCTCATATTAGTCGCCTGGTACGACACGCATGAGGATGCATTAGTCATATTCTTTCTTTGTCTCTTCGGAGACCTCCCGGAACTACTTCCGGTAAAATCAATCTAGATTACTACACCGTTAAATTAGCTTGTTGGAGCAGCGGTAGCGCAGTGGTTAGTGCACTTGCCTACTAGCTCGCTGGTCCATGGTTCGATCCCCAGTTGAGGTTTGATTATTTAGACTGCAAACGGTTCCGGCGTTGACCCAGCCTCATGAATTGGGCACCAGAACAAAAAAGGATAAGGCGACCGGCGTGATGCTGACCACATCACCCTTAGTGTGCCGATGGTCAAGAAAATCTGGGCCTAACACCATATTCCCAAAATGCCTCAATAGGCACGTAACGGGTTCCTTTACCCTTTTAAATTACCTGATTGGATATAGGATTGACTTCCACTGCTATATCTCGTTCCTTGACCAGCTCTGCAAGTCTAGGATGCTTGTTCAGAGCGTACCCATGACCTATTCTGGTAGAGTCCAAGAGGATGGCATCAGCTAAGTTGTAATCTGTTGATGTGCCTTGCCAATCTGAGACGAGAATAAGATTGATGACAGTAATATGTGCCAGCGAATGGAGGTTAGTTAAATACTGAACAAGTAACACGTCACAATATGTCAAGGAAATAACTGTTGTTTTCCTTTTAATGCCTTTACTGATGGTGGCAATAAATTGCCGTTAGTAATTTCATTCAATGAAGTAAAGAAAAACAATCTAGACACTAAATATTTTCATATATGGGGACTTACGAAGAACAGCAAAAAGGATTGAAATGGTACAACAAGGTCTCCACTGCGGAACTGATAGCAACAAACAAACAAGTACCAGAGGAACAAAAGTTGAGAAGAAGACACTGGCGATAGATAGGACACACATTGAGAAAACCTGTTGATAGCATTACAAGACAGTCCTTGTTCTGGAATCTACAGGGAAAGAGAGGCAGAGGTAGACCAAAAACACAAGGAGAACAGAACTGGATACAGAAATAAAAATGATGAGGAAAACATGGAAAGAACTTGAGTGGATATCACGTGACCGGAGGATTTGGCATGTGTTTGTCGAAGGCCTATGCTCCCTGTGGAGCTAAAGGGTATTGATTTATTGATGATGATTCTTAAACAACTGACATTGATTCAATATGGTAGAAATAGTAACTTCCCAGCAATAAATTTCAATAAAATTTCATGGTTTATTTGTACCATCTAGAAATTATTTACAGAAGTTGAAGCAACCAATATTTCAATATACGTACACATCAAGCCACTTCATGATTCCAAGCACCTAGCATTCTATCCTGTACATTCACTTCGACTCTATTGATCATGGAAGTTCTAATTTATTCTAGCTTTCCTGACTATTTCAGTTGTTCTTGACCCCAAAAAAAAAAAAAAAATGCTAGCAGCGACTTTAGTTATTTTTCTCTAGTACTCTAATAGTGTGTAGAAATGTGACCAAAGACTAAAATTGTTTATCACAAATGTTACTTGAATATCTATTCTCTTTTCAGAGTCACAGGCCAAAAGCACTTGACCGTCCTGTTCCATTATGTGTAGGAGAAAGTTCCCCGTTGACGTGTTTGTTCTAACTACTCAAGAACTGTACATACCAACATAATCTGATGCTTCCAGTTGTTTCTAACTGTTCTGTCTTCTTGAATGTCGTACAAGGCTTTCTGATATCTAATCTTTTGGTCAATGCAGAATCACAATCTCACCCAGCTGACTATATCTGTACGTCTTCAGCACATGGCGTAGAGTCTTGCACGACCGCATCGTGGCGAGTGCAGCACGAGCTATGCACGCAAAAATTGGATACAGGAGAGAATAAAATGTTTGTTTGCGGGTTTTGCCTTCTTGTGGTGAGGCATGTGCCTTTCAACCTAGACTTAAGTCATTTGGTTATACCAGAGCACAATTTGCCATTCAAAAATTAGTGAACTATAGTAACTGAGGCGACGTGTTGATAAACTCTAAGCCCTGAAAAGGACTACTAGCATCTATCAACTAGAATGAAAAAGCCCTGAAAAGGACTGCTAGCCCGATCAGCGTTGATAGATACTAAGTCCTGAAAAGGACTAACATTATCCATCTGCTAGACTAAAGCCCTGAAAAAGACTTGACTTAAATAGGACTCGACAGGTACGCCAACGCTGCCCGTACTCCCTCAGTGTTCAGCGAACATCAGTTCTAGTTGAGAGAGAGAATGAAATGTTCTCTTATTATAGTACTTATCTCAGGAAGTCATCTGATCTGTTTCTACTGTCTTCATTTCTTACATAGAAAACTTCCCTATCGGACTTTAACTCTCAGGTACTCTACTCATCACATTTCTTACGATAGTCTTCCTTAGACCACTTCCTATTACACACATATAGAAGAGAATTAGAGACAGAATTGACAATAGTAAAGAAGACATAGAATGACCTTGAACAGACGGCAAGTTACAGGAGGAGTTGGCGCGAATTTGTTAAAGGCCAATGCTCTTCGCGGAGCTGAAGAGTAATGCTGACAAGGATGTAAATTAATCACAAAGGCGGCAAACCTCCGCCGAGATTATTATCTCATCTGTAATCAGTGATCACTTACTGGTATTTCCAGCGTGGAAGAAATACCGCAAAGGGTAGGGTGGATTTAGTCTGCTTGGGTACAGAAGTTCTTCAATGTAATAGACTAGGGGGTTGACGAAATCTTCATCTCCAGCCATATCGAAGCCAATCATCACATCCGGGTACTTCTGGTTCAAGTATATCGCTGTCTTTATCTCCTCTAAAACAACGGACCTTGGGTAGTCCCTGGAAATAGGAACGAATTTAAACGTAGTACCAGGAAAGTAGTTTACACCTCAATATTCTAATAGCAATCAAAAAGATGTGACCATCAACAACTCCTATTCGCTCCTTATAGACCATGAAGCCACAACTACAGATATGCTGATTTGAGGAAGCCTATGCTAAAGCACAAACTCTTGCAGATGTAGTTCTGTATAAATTTGTTCTACATGATGTGGCGGCCAGGCTCATGCTAATTGTTTACTTTACTTAGTCGTTCCTCTTCTACCCAGGGGTGTAGAGGTTTGCAAGACAGAACGTCATACTATCCTACCTGCTGTCTTCCTTCTGGCCTGGTTCCAATCTAGTCCACGGTCTTTCGGAGATTGTCTAATGTTGACGTCTCACCGAGCTCTTGGTCGCCTGGATCCCCGGCACTTGATCTCCTATATTTGTCGTGGTTCCAATCTTTTCTCATTCTGCAGACATAGCCAAACTATCGTTATTGGGACTGTTCCACTTGGGTCTGCAGGGGCTGGGTTTTGAGATCATGGCGTATCGTCTGGTGGTGGACAATATCTCTTCTTGTTACTTAAGGTCCATGTACAACCTCATATTAGTCATCTTTTGTGACATGGCTGAGGTACCAGTAGACTTTTTCTTTCTTTGTTTTAAGAGACCCACGGAGCTACACACAAAGATATAGTTGAACTATTATCACAACCTGACCCTTGTAGTTCGCGGGGGTCAAGGAAGAGATAAAGACAGAATAGGGCAACTGTATCTTCAGATATGTCGTACAAGATGACTAATATGAGGTTGTGTTTGGGGCTGGCTACCTCGTTAGGCAAAATAAGTTGCCATAGAAACAACCACTGCAAGAGCATGTGACTGCTTGGATCCGGCTTGGAACTGAAGACGCAGCAAACGAGATGAATGCAGTTATCGACCCATAGCTTGACTGCATGCGTCAGGGTCAGCGAACCAGAGCTGATCAAAACCCTACTCCACCTACGAGTACAAGTGGTGGTCCTACAAACAGGCTGCATCAATGCAGTCTGGCTGAGAGAGTAGGGACTGAAGAGGTAAGGCAAACCCAATCCCCAAAAAATGCCGTCCGGAAGTCGGATGTGTCGTGCCGAAAGGCGCAAATATCGCAGCTTTGCTGTAAACGGCGACACAACGCAACCAACGTCCTTTTCAGACGAACGAGGAACAAGAAGAAGAAGAAGAAGGATCAGACTTCACGCAATGGGACCAGATGCAGGGATGGTTCCATGCTACGTAAGGAGTACAACTAGAATGTGATTTGTGTCAGATTGTTATACAGCCGACTTCTGCAGTAATCCTGTGATCATCATCAACCATCACCAGATTATTATACAGCAGACTTCTGCAGCCATCCTACGATCATCATCAATCATCACTAGATTGTTATACAGCAGACTTCTGCAGCCATCCTGCGATCATTATCAACCATCACCATTCTCATCGTTATCGCTATCACAATCACCATCATCATCATCAAGATCAACATCATCGGCCTTTTCCCTTATGATTATTATAATCATCACCATGATCATCATTGTCATCATCATCAGCAAAATCATCATCATTATCCTCATCATCATTATCACTATCCTCATCATTAACACCATTCTTTTCATCATTACAATCATCACCTTCCTCAGCGTTGCCATCTTGCTCGTCAGCATCAGCATTCTCATTATCAGCATTCTCATCATCATGTCCAAACGTATCATTTTCCTCCTTCTCCTCCTCCTTATCATCTTTATCATCAACCGTCACTATTCTAACCGTTATCATAATTAATATTATCACCATCATCAGTATGATAGACCTCCTTCCCTTACTATTACCATTGTAGCAGATGTAAGTAAGTAAGAAGATGTTTAGGAAGCACACAGACCTTTAGGCACTAGTTTTCACAGAGGTGAGCTAGTGTTGAGGAGAAGAGTTAACAGAAGGGCACAGGTTAGTGTCAGTGATTCTCTCACCTTTTAGAATTCCAACTTTTGTATTTTTCTGGCAACGACTAACTCTTTCTTAATCAAATCTTTTTTAAAGAAGAACTAGTAGTAACAAGTAATAAAAGGAGGGTTGAGTATGTTTTTCCGAACAGAACATACAGTCTACTAAGTCAAACTCAGAATGATGGTGAGTTACAGAATGTACATAATTACTTTAATTACAGTGGAAAATAAAATCAATGTTGACATGTACTTTGAAAAGAAATACTAGGAAATTTATAAAAAAAAGACAGTCATGATATTACGTATTCAAGGATTCATAAAACTGTCAGTGTCTTTGGTTCAGATAAGAATAAGAGGCTATTATCCTCACAGACGAAAGTTTATTCCTATGGCTATTTCTTGGGAAAAGTGAATTCTGACTTTGGCCTGGGTTTTAAGTAGACTTATCTGCTTGGACTTCTCCTGGGCGTCCCAGTAGGTAGGAATTACCAACTGGATAGTTTTCTTCAGTGGGGCTACAGTCCACGAGATGCTTAGGTTTTTCGTTAACCTGGTTTTGAAGTTGGGTTATGATGTTCAGGTGCTGACGAGGTGTTGATTGCTTATATACTGTAGACTGCTCAAGGTTGCTGACTTGTGATCACCGCTAGAGGGTTTGAGATGTAAGCACTAGTTTTCTCTGTAGCATAGAGCAACTAGGCTTGCAACAATTTACAGCAATCAAAATCCAGTAACTGGCTAGGATTCTGCAACTGCGCTGTGGAAGATAATACAGGTAATCAATCTTCTGTTTCTTACAGATATATTAACTACAGCCACTCTGGATATTTCGTCTCAGAATGGTGCTTATTAATTTATTTACCTAAACCATAATGTCAGTCTTTTCCTTAAAGGCGACTGTTCATTTGTTTACAAATTCCTGTCTAGCTGTAGTCTCACACCGGTCGGGTCAGTCAGGTCAACCTTTGTTACAAGGAGACGCCTGGCCGTGTGCGTCCATGCGTGACTGCATTGGAGGAATGATATTTCATTCACTCGTCCACTGAACAACATGGTTCTTCTCTCGTTCACAGCAGCTTTCTTCATCACATTCCCAATATAATTAGCCTGTAGTACTGTCAGATATCAGCCAGTACTTACATCATTATAATGCAACAATGATAACATTCCTAATACATAAATGCAAAATAGCTATTAATCTAATGTAAAAAAAAAACCACAATATTAAGTATTTCACACTTTACATCCATTAACTAATCCCTTGATATTAGAGTTAGCTAATTAAGCGAATACTGAGAGTTTGCTTACCAAGCAAGACTTATCCACAGCTTAAGAAACAGAATTTTAGTAGCGTTTACACACTCAAGGCACATATACTGTAGATATGGGGCAGCTTGAGGCTTCTCTTCTATAAGCGTGCGTTCTCTTCCAACGGTTATCAACAAGTGATTTTAAAACTCTGAATTTGTTCGCATGAAGTTAAAACATATCTGATTCCCACGCCAAGTTAATTATTTCCCGTCTCTCGTTCAGCCATGCCGGAAGATTTATGGTGGCATCTTCAGTTGACCACTGAACACGGAAATATAATACTCTGGGAACCACTGTGGTTTCGACCAAGCGAATAAAACGTATAGACGTCCCAAAAGAAATAACTTTTAATGCCTTCGTAGAAGATAGTATACTGAAGCACATTAAAAACGCACAACTATTATATATACTGATGCCGAGAAGCTGGAAAAAAGGTGTGGGAATGGATTTTCTCCGTGTTTGTCATGAGGTAGAGAGCGAATGTCTGCTGGAATGGAAAGTGCATGATTCAACCAACGGGTTTGTGTACAGACTACATGAAAACAATGAAAGTTACAGTGCAACACGATTCCCAACAACTATAACCCTGAAAATGTGTACGCGTTGTGGCAGTATAGTCGGTATAAAAGGGCCGTTGAGACAAAACACACAGTACATGTGCTTGAAATGCCACGACTATCTGAAAACGACCGCCAACGAGCCATTGGTATGTTGGAGACCGGAATGAGCTCGCGGGCAATTGCCAGAAGGATGAATAGCCACCACAGCACTATTGTACGTCTCATGAACGTTACGGAACCACTGGCAGTGCTCGGGATAGACTTCGGAGTGGCCAACCACGAGTTACTACCCCTGCGCAAGATCGTCATATTGTGCAAAGTCACCTAAGAAATCGTTCTCTCGCGGCAAGTCAAACCGCAAGAGCAATAGTGGGTAGACGGGGGCAAGTCTCTCGAATGACAGTCATACGACGATTCAGAGATACAGACCTTACTGCAAGACGACCTTATGTTGGGCCAAACGTGACTCACAGACATCGTCAGCAGCGCCTGCAATGGGCAGAGCAACATGTCAGATGGACTAGGCTACAGTGGAATGCTGTCCTATTCACAGACGAGAGCAGATTCAACATATCCTTTGCTGATGGACGTATGCGGATTTGGCGACGGTGTGGAGAGCGCTTTGCAGATTGCTGTGTTCGTCAGCACAACCGATTTGGAGGTGGCAGTATTCACATTTGGGGAGGATTCAGTTTTCACCATCGCTTGCCTCTTCACGTCTTCCGTGGAAATGTTAATGCTGTGACAAATCGAGATGAGGTTCTGGATGCATTGGTTGCTTCTGCGTTCACAAATTATCCAGACTTGCAGCTTCTCCAGCAGGATAACGCACGTGCACACACCGCATTCCATTACGCAGCAATATCTACAGCAGCAGAACATTGTGACGATTGATTGGCCTGCCCTATCACCAGACATGTCCCCTATAGAACATCTGTGGGACGAGCTTGGACGCAGAGTCTACAGGCAAGGTTCTCCAGCTAATCTGCAACAGCTCGAAGCTGCTCTTACGCGTGATTGGGACTTGATTCCCCGGAATTTCCTTCAGAGACTTGTGCGTTCAATGCGGAGCCGCTGCCAAGCTTGGTTTGCAAGCACACACGGTGGACATACCAGATACTGAGGATAGTGTGAATGAATTTTTTTATTGGTTGCATTTTTGGTTTTCTCCCTTGCCTGCATAGAATGCAATGAATTTCATAACAATCAAATGTACAAATTAATGACCAGCATGGATTCATAGGAAAATGAATAAAGATTCAAAATATGTAAACTTGTAAACACTTATATTTACATTTCGCATTCTGTTCCTGGATTATACAGGTGGTGCGTTTTTAATGTGCTTCAGTATATTAGGATCGTATGACAGGACTATTAGTGAAGACTTGAAACACAGCAATAGAACAGAACGCAGGTGCAAATAATTCGTAGAGAAAACAGACAAAATGTGAAGGAATAGAAAAGTAAGGAATTTAAAAATAATCTAGACGAAACCTTCGAACACTCCGTGACAACCATTAAAACCATCATCACCATAATGATCATCCTCACCATAATGATCATATCACCTTTCTCATTATCATTGTAACTATTCTCATCATTAACTACATCCTCATCATCATCAACTTTCTAATTACTATCTCCTTTATCAGCACTCTCATTACCACCATTCTCACAATCATCATCATCCTTACCATTATCCTCGTCATTACCACTATTCTTTCTTTGCATCCTTTAGGAACCGTGGGAACTACGCCGGGGCACAATACACAATAAAATCATGTTTTTACTTAGTCCCGTCGTACTATCTGTATCGCTTTCTTTCCTTTCTATTTTGATTTGTTTGCCCCCGACGGGGGCTTTGTGTCCAAATTTGTGCAAGCAATTTTCTTTGCCCCTTGTCCTGTTCAGACGAATTACTATGAAACAAACATAAAGGTATGTTTTCAGGCACTCGTAAGAAATAAAGAAGTAGAACACTAGACAACAGAAAAACAACAGACATGAGTGGCTTACCCAAGATTTGAACACTGAACCTTCCGTGCGACAACCCCGCCTAGCTATGCAAGCGAATCACACCATCCTCTTTGCCATCTACGCATCACCAAAAATGATGCTTTGATGACAGGTCAATAGTGCGAACCGAAAGACATAACACCGGAAGTCCACCATGGGCAGTACGGCCTATTAATGACGCAATCACTTCTGTTGTTTCCCTATCAGACAGCATAGGCCAGTCCACACAAGACAAAGAGACAAAGAGACCTTAATACTGTGTCTAGTACATAATAGTAGTCTTAGAACAGTAAGTACAGGACAGAGGGTAGGTTTATGGTACTGTATAAACATTTATAACATATAAGGAAAGAAAACCCGAGGCCTGTAAACGGTAAATTAATATGAAACAAATATAAAGGTATGTTTTCAGGCACTCGTAAGAAATAAAGAAGTAGAACACTAGACAACAGAAAAACAACAGACATGAGTGGCTTACCCAGGATTTGAACACTGGACCTTCCGTGCAACAACCCCGCCTAGCTATGCAAGCGAATCACAACATCCTCCCTGCCATCTACGTATCACCAAAAATGATGCTTTGATGACGGGTCGAAAACATACTTTTATGTTTGTTTCAGACGAATTACCTATTGTTCAAAACCCACCAGTACTTTCTGTGCCATTATTGACTGAACAAAAACAGCTTACTTGTGTCCTTCTTTTATGACTTTCGCTCCACTGAAGTCCGGGTAAGTGTTCACAAACTCTGAAGTCACGTTCTTGAAGAGTTGCACTGCATACTCGTCGTTGTACATGGTCCCATCCAGCTCATATAACTGAAAATTAATTAAAGAAAAGAAAGTTGTCAGGAAGTGCTGCCGCAAATGTGGGTCTCCTTGCACTTCATGTATTCCTGCAGTAGTGTTTCCTACAGAAATTTGTTTTATATGAGCAGTCTGACATTCCCAGACACTATCTTTATTGCAGAAGTCAAAGACAAAGATGGTCGTGTTCTTTCTTCGTCCGCTCAAAGGTCAGATCAACTGCTATGTTCACATCGATGGTCGCTTGCTATGGATCTCCAACGTACTCTGTCTGTCCTCTTTATGTTACTATCTGATAGGCTCTGCCCTATTCATCTCTTGATGTTATCCTCCCACTTATAGCACTGTCTTCCTCTTGCACATTTGCATTCAAGTTTTCATTTCATTATGGTTTTTAGTAAAGAACTATTTCTTTTTATATGACCAAAATATTTGATTTACCTATCGTTGATCTGTTTCATTTATTCTCTTTTCATGCCTAGCTTTCCTTGACTTCTTTATTTGTTTTCTTCACTTTCCCTGAGTTGCATATGATTCTTATATGTATTTACATTTCAAACTACTTACTTCTTACTGTTAGCTCAATGTCCATGTTTCTGCGCCATGCGGTAATGAAGACTATATAACACTTTATGACTCATTGTTAATTCATTACTTCTTACGTCGATGTTACTGTCCGTCTCATGTTGTTGAATATAGTGCGGGACATTACTTCTTACGTCGATGTTACTGTCCGTCTCATGTTGTTGAATATAGTGCGGGACATTACTTCTTACGTCGATGTTACTGTCTGTCTCATGTTGTTGAATATAGTGCGGGACATTCCTGCTTTCTTCTTGATTTCTGTTTCACTTAAGCCTTCTTCTACGAAATACGTTTTCAAGACATAAGACATTTTTAACTTGCTCTAGAATCTTCTCATGTATTCCTAATTTATAAAGCTGGCTTGTCATATGCTTTGATAATTATCATAGTTTTATTTTCTAAATGTCAAATTACTTTAAAATGTATACATCGGTCTTGTCTATAAGGATACCTTCAACGAAACAAAGAATATTCCACAGCACACTATCAGCTGAAAGTCCTATATAAGGTCAAGGTAGCTCCATATAAGATATTGCCGTAGAGGAGTGAAGGTAGAACCTTCACTATACTAGGTCCAGCATCAAGAGGTGGGGGTGACCTGTTTGGCTTACTCGTTGTCTTTTCCTACCTTAACAAAGAAGTTTTTTCTACAAGGACAAGCTGTGGATTGGGGTCGTGAGCACAAATCTCTGATCGCTTTATCGGTTGTGTCGTCTCTTTTTGTTTGTGCTTTTTTATTTGTAGATGTAATTTTACGGGAATCTATTGCTATAAAGTAATTATTCCTGTTTGCTTTATGTGACCTCGACGATTCCAGACTAAACACTGCTTTCATCTTCTGAGTTCAAGGTGTTCTCATCAGCATTATCATCTTCTCTCTCCTTACGGCAGTGCTTCTTAACCAGGAGTACATGCGCCCCATAGAGGTGTGAGACCTACTTCAGGGGGTGCGAGACATGCCAGCTATATTAGACGACGAATCAATCATCATAAATAATATATAATACATAAAACTCAGGTCTGTATTTCGTTCGCTGATGATGTTGCCCTGATTGCTAAATCAGAGGCACATCTCCAATTCAACCTGCAAGTCTGGAAGGAACAGTTGGAGAATAAAGATGGCGTATATAATTTCTCTCCAAGATACGTAGAAGGTAGAAATTCTGGCACTTGAATTGTAGAGTATCACCACTAGACACCAGAGATGATGAAGGCGGAGAATTATGGTGTCTTGGGTCTGGTTTGTGTATATGATGTAGATGTGAAGTCAAACAGGTAGCAGTAAAGGTAGAGTCCACACAGGACGTCACATAAACTCACGACGTAGAAAGTCAATGAACGTTGTAACTGCTAGTGACGTTTCCATCATTTATTGGGACGCCACAATGACAAGATGTGTAGACATTAACATGTAGGTACATCATAGGTACTGTAGAACAGTCATCATTATATCGACATAGTCAACACAACATTTGACAGCAGACAGCATAATAATGGTGAATCAAATCATGGGCTTCAATGCATCATAATCGACTGTAAATGAATTCAGGTGTGGAAACCATCATCCTTTTCTATAACAGTCGATATCTATATAAATGTAGGAGATTAAATCCCTTCTCCTTCTCTGACCTCCAGCAAGACAGGCATGACTTCTGGAGTATCAAGTAATGTCCTCTAATTTCCTTTAATAACAATGGTATCAAACCTAAACTGACGTGGAACCGCCAGAGCAGTAAAGTCCAACAAGCAGATAGCCTTTAGGACATGCATCAACCCGATGCATAACAACATGGTGATTCGTGAGTTGAAAACTTCTCATAACGTAGACTCTTTCCCGCCCAGGGAAAGTTGACAACTAGGCACAAAATGTCAATCATGAAAGTTAGCGACAATGATGATCAATGTAGAGCAATTACCTTCTCTTCAGGAATAAATACACAACTCACTCGCCTCCAGGCGCTTTGAACCACAAAGGGGATTATCATCAGAGATGAACCAACACTATAGAGGACTTCCATTCCCCGAACAATATGATCATGACAGAAGCTTAAAACGCGTCTATCTCTCTCGACAAAATCTGTGACACTCCCGGGCGGAAGCTTGTACAAAACCCACAACCAAAAAACAGACATGTGCAGAACGTTCGATTTGAATACAATTCACACAACCCCGAAGCTATGGGCATATACTAAGAACGACACTTAAAATCGAGATTTATAAGGATATGAAATAACTATCGACGCAGGTTGCCAAACGATTACAAGAAAAGTGGGCCTGAGCGCTCCGTAAATGGACACGACCCAACCTCAGTCAAACAACAATACCGGCAACCGAAGAGCATCAGAACAGGTAACCACTTAAAGTAAAAAGTAACTTCAATTCCAAGAGTTATATACCTTGCATTATAAAAAGTGTGTACACAGATACCAAAGCAAAATTCTTATGTGTAACAGATGGCCATAAGCAGCTCTAAAACAAAATCGATGGTGATATCACTAGAAGAAAGAAGGCATCAGATTAAGCTAGGAGAACAGGTCCTGGAGCAGCGCGACTACTTTAAATACCTCGGAGCTGTTATAGACCGAAAGGGAGGCATCAAAGAAGAGTTGGCCACTCAAAAAGCAGCAGATGGGAGACTTTTTCTGGCAATAAATCCTCTGCAAGAAAGAGGTTGGTAAGAAAATGAAGATGGCTGTATACCGCTCCATCTACGTCCCAGTCTCAACGTATGGATGCGAGTAATGGGCAATGACTACAACCCACAGAAGCCAGATCCAACCCTCAGAAATGAGGTATCTGAGGAAGGTGGTTGAAGTAACAAGAAGAGACATGGTCCGCAACCAGATGATACGTCAAGGCCTAAAATCCACCCCCTGGAGATCCAAGTAGAACAGTCCCAACTAAGATGGTTTGGCCAAGTCTGCAGAATGGGAGAAGATCGGCTACCACGACAAGCATGGGAAACAAAGAGCCAGGGATCCTGACCTCCAGGACTACCCAGAGTCCGCTGGGAGGACAACATTAGATAATCTTTGAAGGACCGAGGACTAGAGTGGAACCAGACCAGGAGGAAGACAGCTGATAGGAAAGTCTGGCGCTCTCTCTTCCAAACCTTTACACCTCACGGTAGAAGGGGAACGACTTAGTAAGTAAGTAAATAAAACTCAAATGTATTTGTACAAAATAGAACATTGACAACGTGAATTAAATACCGAACTTTAGACATATTTTGTAAATACCGTTCTCTCAATACATACTTGTATCTCTTTTTATCAATTGTGGCGTATTTTGCTAGCTAGAAGATAAAGGGGTGCAAGGCTTCTTAAGATGCTATAAAGGGGTGTGATGCTTCTTAAGATGCTATAAAGGGGTGCAAGATTTCTGAAAGGTTAAGAAAAAATGCCTTACGGGAAAAGAGCCACACTGCAACGGACCCGTTTGCACGAGCCCTGCATCACAGCACGTGCTCCTTGTAGCAAGATTTGGTACCACTTGTTTTGTATGTGAAAATATGTGTATCGCGACACACACAGCGATAAGAGTGAAGGGACAACGCTGTGGGTCTTGCTTTGAAGTGGTCGGCAGACTGAAATATTTGCGTTTCGTCTAGCCGAACTGGATTATGAAAGTGTAGGAAAGAGGGAATATATGAAACATGGCCGACCTTAAAAATTTGCATTGGCAGGAAAGAAAATCTAAAGCAAGCCTGGTTGAAAGATATTAAAAATGTAATAATTCATATACAGAGATAAAATATGAGTGATATCCAAAAGGATATTATTTAAATGTAAATAGTTTTAAAAATAATTGATATTTTTCATAGTCATCACATCTGCTACAAATTAGCTCATGATCTTGAAAATTTATTAATAATTCATACCTAAACGGATTTCGATAAAACATGGATAGAATGAACGCTTTCCATTGGGAAAATGAAAGGATACCAAGGAATGAAGGAAAGAGATAAGTGTGTAGTGAAAAGAAAAGAAAACAAGTACAGAAAAAGCACAGATTGCCCCAAACCAAGAGATTAAACGAAAATCTAAGCCGACTTAAGACGGTGCTTTCTCGTACGGGAGAGTCACCCAAATAAAAGGACAGAGCGGCCCGTTTAAAATCATACACACAAAATCCAGACGCCAGGGTGAGAAACTGGAAGACAGTATCTGCAAGAAAAGTTTTCTTTTCACGCTGCATACAGGGCAGATATAATTCAGCAAATTCAGCCTCACCGTGCGCTTATTAATCCTAGAGGGTATGTAAGTTTATTAAGGATATGTGTGACTAATATCATTTTATTTCAGATTTTGTTTACGATTTGATTGTATCAGACATAATAAAAAAGGGTATACAGGAAGCCAATAACGCTAACCAGAGATAACCTCCCCCGTCATTGTCAGGAAGCATAACCATTAATTGGGTAGCCAATATATCATGGCTAGTTCTTGCCTGGAAGCTTACGACATACCAGCAAGTACAAAAGTGACTTGGCATCCATACGTGAAAGGCAAAGGTTATATATTACCCATGTATCATAATATGTGATTCATTCATGTATTTTGTTATCTTCTGCACAGTAGACACTATCTTATCATGCTATCTCTGTAACATACTACCATTAATCATTCATTTATATACAAACACTGAAGACATGGTCGCCTCATGACAATCAGTGGTTGGTCAGCTTGTTGGAACACCATGGCCACATATCACCTTTTGTTCCAGGTTTTATGATCGTTCCTGATCGAGCTCATGATCGAGTTCGTGATCGAGTATAAACTAAAGACTTGAGGACCTTTGATCCTGCTAACGGGAGCCTAGTGGTCAAACAATCTTCAACACCTTAGTCCCCCGTAGTCATAGGGCGGACTGAAGGAAAGTCTTATGATTACCAGTGTGTCTCAGGAACGTCGAACAGACATTGCATAATGCAAGATGAGTTTATGTGTATCCAATCCTACAAACACTGAGCGGTTTCAATAGCGCCTGTCAATGATGAAAAAGGCTAGAGACTAGATAGCAAGAATTATCAAACTACTGTGACAGACTTTATAATTTCATTGGAAGATACATCCAAGACTTTTTAACTATTATTTATTTTAATTTGTAAATATAAATAATCATACATTTCACCATCTTCCAACACCCATTTCTCATTACAAGGCTAGATAGATGTACATAATAAATTATGAAATTGTACTCATTTGACTCGCTACTAAATATTATACGTAAGCTACTAAACATTATACGTTCACTACTAAACATTATACATTAGCTACTAAACATTAGACATTCGCTACTAAACATTACACATTCGCTACTAAACAGTATACATTTCTTATTAAACATTTTACATTCACTACTAAACACTATACATTCACTACTAAACAGTATACATTCACTACTAAACATTATACATTCGCTACTGAACATTATACATTCACTACTAAACATTATACATTCGCTACTAAACAGTATACATTCCTTATTAAATATTATACATTCACTACTAAACATTATACATTCGCTACTACAGATTAGACTTTGTACAATCACACATATACTTTCTCAGCAATATAAACACTGTTGGAGGTACAGACAATGATATCAAAATGAGAATACAAAAGGCTAAAGGAGCTTTCATTGCATTGGCAAATATATGGGGATCAAGAGAAGTCAAGTCCAACACAAAAGTCTAAATTTTCAATTCAAATGCCAAGTCAGTTCTATTGTATTGGCTTTGAGACAAGAGGAACAGTCCTAATTACGATGGTTTAGCCATGTCTGCAGAACGGGAGAAGATCGGCTACCACGGCACATTATGGAAACCAAGAACCAGAGATCCAGACTTCTAGGGCGACTAGAGTTCGCTAGGAGGACAAGATTAGACAATCTCTGTAGGACCGAAGATTAGACTGGAACCATACCAGAAGAAGATAGCCGATAAGAATAGTGCTGCAATCTCTCTGGTAAAATTCTACACCCCAATGTAGAAGAGAAACGACTAAGAGACTAAGTAAGTAAGTAATGTCAAGTCAGTCCTATTGTATGACTCTGAAACATGGAAGTTTTGGACACATGCATATACTGACGGTTCAGCAACAATATGCAGTTGAAAATGGAGGTGCCGGCATCCTCATAAAATTAAAGAATAGAATCCACTCTATGCCAATTGCCACTGGCAAATACTGCAATAACTTCAGTGCTGAAGCAGAAGCCATGAAACAGGCAGCGGAAACTCTTATTGAATGCAAAACACAGGCAGAAAAACAGATAGTAATCTTTACAGATGCCCTCTCAGTAATAACAGTGCTGAAGAGCCACCAAGCTAAAGGATTGAAAGATCTGATAATCTCCCTTGAAAGACTGGCCAAATGCTTCAACAAGTGCACTATCCAGTGGATACCAGCCCATTGCAACATACAAGGAAATGGGGAGGCAGACAAACTTGCTAAGGAAAGAGGTGCCTTACAACAAAGTGATATAGAGACATCTTACGCAATGGCAAAGAC
Source organism: Oreohelix idahoensis (assembly GCA_024509875.1). Lineage (NCBI taxonomy): Eukaryota > Metazoa > Mollusca > Gastropoda > Stylommatophora > Oreohelicidae > Oreohelix > Oreohelix idahoensis. The sequence continues at coordinate 354,749 of JAMPIV010003285.1, forward strand.
TACTGTAAAAGCTACATTCAAGTCCAAATGGGAAAGAGAGCACCCGGGCCATTTGAAAAATGACGCATATCATCAACTATCCAGGAAAGAACAGGTCATCATTTTTCGGCTACGCACTGGACACAACAGATTGAGATACCATCTATACCACAAATACAAAATTGGTGCAACAGATCTCTGCACCTGCGGTACCAGTCCGATGACAGCCGAACGCATGCTGCAGTACTGCTCAACCTACAGAAATGAACGGAGTAGCATATGGCAACAGCCCACTTCTGTCAACAAAAAACTGTTTGGAGATGTCGGGAACCTTGAGTTGACTACTGCCTTTATTAGAGTCATAAATGTGGAGGTCTGAAGGCGAACAAGGAAGAAGAAGAAGAAATATTGACAACACCACAACCAACAACCAAAAAGTTGCAGACCATTAATGGATGCTTGTGTAGAATATAAGGATTGAAGTGGAATGACAAGATCACTATTGTGGAGCATTGAGAGATGCAACTCAAGGAATATTCTTTCTCGCTAGGTCAGATGGCCGTTTGTTTAATCTTGCACGGCTGAAGGCAAAAACAACAGAAGGGTCACTATAAGAGACTTATTATTCGCTGATGACGATACAGTCGTCCCTCAAAGCCAAAAGGAGCTTCAGAGCTTGATAAATGGCTTCACCCAAGCATGCAAGGACTTTGACTTCCCAATAAGTCTAAAGAAAACAAATGTGCTGAGTCAGGATGTGGGTGCTGCACAAGTTATCACTATCGATAACTATAAATTGGCAGTGGTGCACCATTTCACATACATGGAGCCACTATCAATAACAAACTCTCACTGGACACAGAAATTGACAGCCGCATTGGCAAAGCTGCAGCTACCTTTGCCCGCCTCACATCTCGTGTTTGAGAAAACTTTAAACCCACAACGAAGACCAAAGCCGCAGTATATAACACCTGCGTCACCAACACTCTTCTATATGGCAGCGAGACATAAGCAAGAAATAAGCCTCAATACCTTCTATCAACGGTGTCTACGCCACATCCACAGCATTTCGTGGACAGATAAAGTGGCAAATGTCGAGGTATTGTCACGTGCTGGCCTTCCAAGCACGTATACACTACTTCTTTAAAAGCGCAGACTACGGTTGCTTGGCTATGTCCGCCGCATGGAAGATGGTCGCATCCGGAAAGATATCTTCTACGGACAACTGACAGATGGCAAAAGAACAGCTGGGCGACCGCTGCTGAGATTCAAAGATGTGTGCAAGAGAGACATGAGCGCACTGGACATAAATCCAGCAACCTGTGAGGATGAAGCTGCCGATCGCAACAAGTGGCGAGGCTGTCTGCGACTCCACCTCAGATTGGTCAAAGGTCAGCTCACACAATAAGCGGAAAAGAGGAGAAAACGTCGAAAGAAACACCAGGAAAATAAGAAGCTGGGGGCTGTCACCTTAGGTGCGCATTCCCGTAGACAGTTGTGACTGAAGGAGCTATTATTATCATTATTATTATAACTAGAGAGATTGCATAATCAGAGGGACCCAAAGACGCAGCAATAGAGAACGCAGTCAGCGACTCATAGCTTGACTGCCTGCGTCAGGACCAGCGAACCAGAGCTGGTCAAGACCGCACTCCACCTCCACGTGGTGGTCCTGGAAACAGTCTGCAACAGTGCATTCTGGCTGAGCGAGTGTGGATCGAAATGGGAAGGCAAACCCGGTCCTAAAAAATGCCGTGCAGAAGTCGAATGTGTCGACCGAAAGGTGCAGATATCACAGCTTAGGCGTAAACAGACACAACGCAACCACCGTCCTTTTCAGAACGAACGAAGAAGAAGAAGTATAATCAGAGCTGGGGATTGTATTTTTTCAACGAGAGATTGTACATTCCAATTATACATAAATTTACCTTCACAGCTAGAAATTGGGCAATTCGAACTATAAACTGCACGTTCTGACCAAAGATTATTTTCGCAGCTACGGATTGCACATTCACAATCTAAATCTGCGCATTATAACTAGATATTGTACATTCACAATTAATGTTTGTACGTACTCAACTAAAGGCTAAACGTTAACTGTTACATATTGTACATTCACAATAAGATATCATATATGTGCACGACAAACAATTGTCAATGCCCAATTAAAAACCTGCCTATTCACTACTAATGGCCCTTTCACAGATGGGTGAGCGTAGAAATAAATGATGAACCAAATATAATGAATGTGAACGGAAGACAGAAGAAAAAGTGGGCAATAGACAAACAGAAGATAACATTAGTGATAGGCTCACTTGGAGTCGAACCAGGGAATATCTGAAAATCGCTATCGCCTCTGTGCGCGATTGAATCGTGAAATGACACACATTCAGCCAACCAAGCCCTCCCCCCCCCCCCTTCCCCACCCCACCCCCTATCCCCTCCTCCTCCTCCCCAAGTGCCTATTTAGCCGTTGTAATTTTCCACGACACCATACATAACTATAATATAGACTGGAAACAACACAGACATGGTTTGGAGGGTGCTTAGTTGGTACTGTATCCTTTCACGATTGACTTCCGCAGCGAAGCGATGGCACCGTTCAGTGAGCCAATGAGTTCTGCTACTCTTCTATTGTCTAGTGTCTTCTTTCTGTCTATCTTTCGAGTTCCTGCTATTTACCTAAAGCCCTTTCCAAACTGAGATTGTACTCTGGCAATTGGTCACTGTACATTAACAATCATTAAAAGAAGTGTTATATATATATATATATATATATATATATATATATATATATATATATATATATATATATAATATATATATATATATATATATATATATATATATATATATATATATATATATATATATATATTTACACAAGATTACTCTTGGCAGAAATGTAGATAGAAGAGTAGTAAAGCTTCGATCACATGGGAGTCTTCACAAGATATTCAGATAAGCGAAAACAATGCTGGCTATTGCTGAGCTCGTTAATTCTGCCGACAACGTTTGTGAAGGATTTAAGAACGTATTACTTTTAGCTTGTTTAACTCTTGATTTACTCAGTGGAATTCTATTATTCTAGTATAGCTCTGGTTAGAGTGTGTGTTGTAATTTGACTGAGACAAACATGCAGTAACTTTAAAATGATTAATTCTAAGTTAAATTTGTAACATTACAAATAACACAATTTAATAATCACTTTCGGTTTTAACAGTTGGAAATAATTTGAATAGTTATGGATCAAGAAAAGTTATCCCCTCAGTCTTTAGGGAATGTGAGATATTACAAGAAGTTCAAGTGGCAGCATATATTTGAACTTAGATGCCAATGATGGTTCTGCTCCTTCTTATGGGTTGGTTCTTATCGATATTCTCGCGCTTGTCTCTGATCAAGGTTGAAGGGGATAGCTCGTTTCTCAGAAACGTCAAGGAGAGTCTACCACGTGCGTCCTGCTTCTTAAAACTTAGGCCACAGTTCCCTTCTTGTTCCAGAGATAGTACTTTCTGCTGGTACCACCAATAACTATGACAGAAGAATAGAAACGAATGCTGAGTATTGCGTTTTCCAACCCATAGTTATCGGTTTCTATCTTCCCATACCACCATTTAAATGAAAAGGTTAGTAATACAGATAGAGTTTGTTTACATACATCTCCACTGATTGAAAAGTGTTCACAGTATAAATTGAATATAATTTCATTTATGTATTACACTGATTGAAAAGTTTAAAACTTCTATTACTTTAAAATGAATATTTTCACATGTACATTTATACTGATTTAAGCTTGAAAACTTACATTAATTTTAAAGTGACTGTTTATAGGAACATTTACACTGTTTTGAAAATGTAAGTATTATACTTAGAATGTACATCATTTCTTTCATTTTTCCCTCCCTGCTCCATAGGGAACCTGGAACTACTTTATGCGTTTAGTTCCCTTTACGAAACTATCAATAAAGCACTCACTAGCCCATGCAGTGGTGGTTCATAAATGATCGTTCTAGATATTGAGGTTGCCAGCGTCAAAAGTCTTGAGCGTCCTGTAGCAATTTTCACACATTAAAATTCACATGGTAATATATATCTATATGCTAGTTCACTTGTTAGTGTTACGACACGTTTAATGATGTTGGCTGCTACAATTGCGAGCACTTTAAAGTTACGCGTTAATGTATTGGTATGCTATAAATAATGGATGTTTTGCACTTAAAGATAATTTATTGAACGCAAATTTGTACGGTTGTCTAGGGTTAGACATGACGTGATTAGTTGTTAAGCTACCGCATGGTAACGATCTATATACACCCTTCATAGTCTGAACTTTGTTTAAGTCAGACGTGTTATTGATTGCTCCCAAGTTTTATCGTGCAGATGTTATCCTTTAACTATAAGCCAAAGGGTCGGCTTTTATTTATGTATGGATGCAGGATTGAGTCATCCATCATTATGTATAATCTTCTTCTTCGAGAAGTAGTGCAGGGAGTTTTGTGATATAATTGTCAGAATTAGTTTGTCGCCAATCCTATGGCTGTTCGTTACTGGACGACCGACGTACGGCGTCGCGTGTAAACGGTCAGACCTTTTGACGACAGAGGAGTAATATAGGAGATGATAGTGGACTGCACGGATATGATGTACCATTTGAAATGCCATGATTGATTATTATGTATACGTAATAAATCGTAATGTTTTGTGGACTCAAACCCACATAGCGTTGTCAACTTTATCAAGTTGGATTGGACCATATTATCCAACATTCGCACTTCACCAATATCAGCATTATTTGCCCAATGATAATGAACAAGAGAATTATGAGCTACAGAAAATAATACAATAATTCGCTCAACAAGGAAAGATTAAACCACGAATCAAGAAGGGTTTAACAGTTAGTAATGAAACTTATAATGAAAAATGCACTACTTACGCCAATTTTGGCTACAGATTTGTTGCTCAGATGAATAAAAGAGACGAGTCGGTCTCTTACATGCGTCTGTGGTGTCTTTAATTTGACAATAGATTCCCTCTCTGACTCCGTGTGTTTTTTCAGTTTCCTATTCCCGGTGTTCCTTATTAAAATGTTGAGATTTCCTGTGCTTTGTAAGTCTTTTTTGGTTCTCCAATAAAAGGTCTGGTTAACAAAAAGGAATTATGAATCTAGTCTTCACTCTGGCGAGGTCTGATGTTGTCTTGGCGAGCGTGAAATTCACATTGAAATAAAACTGCGAAAATGGTCAGACTATATTACCTGCCTTCCCACGTCTTCGTTTGTTATGGAGTTAAATAAACGCTCCAATCATATTCAAACAGGTCGGTTGTGGTACTTTCAAAATATGTCCAACATGGAAAAATGTTGCAGAGGTCATGTCTCCTATATTTGGCAATATAATGTCCGATGCCCTTGTGTACAAACTTACAGGCATATCAGTAGACACACAACATTGTTAAGCTGTAATACTTATTACTTTATTAGAAAGTAATGTTGTGATAACAAGTCGGCCCGGAAGCGCTTATGCCACACTTGTATGTCCAAATGTGTCACACAGACAGAAATCTCCTTATCTGTAGTATGAGTACGAAAAACGAATCGTCTTATCAGCGGTTCAATCTAAACACGCAGACGACTATCTTATGTCAGTTGCTCACCACAAGCCAGGATGACCGGGTAACAAACAGGTGACATCACAGAGAGGAGTGTCAACATTTGTTTGCACATACCAAGCAGAAAAATAACGAAGAAAGAAAGAAAAGTGCAATAATTGATAGCAGATAATAAAAATCAGTACCACAAATGTACTGATACTGTCGGAGAGAAACAAAGATCTATAGGGGCCGCCCCGTTTTGTCACACACACACAAACATATATATATATATATATATATATATATATATATATATATATATATATATATATATATATATATATATATATATATATATATATATTGTAACATGGACAATGAACAAGCAATTGGAAGAAAGAATTGAGGCTCTCGAGATGTGGATATTTAGAAGAATGGGGAAACATACCATCGTAAGGAAAGAAAACAAATAAAGAGGTTGTAGAAAACCTAGGAATGAAAAGAGAATTAATAAAGGACATCAAAATTAGACAGCTAAAACATTTTGGTCATATAAAAAGATATAACAACTTGCAGAAGACCATAATAGAAGGAAGAGTTGAAGACAAACTTGCAAGGGAAAGACAGCGCTGTAAGTGAGAAGATAACATCAAGGCAAGAGACAGGAAAGTGTCTATCAGAGTGCACCATCAAGACAAGAGACAGGAAAGAGTCTATCAGAGTGCACCATCAAGACAAGAGACAGGAAAGTGTCTATCAGAGTGCACCATCAAGACAAGAGACAGGAAAGTGTCTATCAGAGTGCACCATCAAGACAAGAGACAGGAAAGAGTCTATCAGAGTGCACCATCAAGACAAGAGACAGGAAAGAGTCTATCAGAGTGCACCATCAAGACAAGAGACAGGAAAGTGTCTATCAGAGTGCACCATCAAGACAAGAGACAGGAAAGTGTCTATCAGAGTGCACCATCAAGACAAGAGACAGGAAAGTGTCTATCAGAGTGCACCATGAAGACAAGAGACAGGAAAGTGTCTATCAGAGTGCACCATCAAGACAAGAGACAGGAAAGTGTCTATCAGAGTGCACCATCAAGACAAGAGACAGGAAAGAGTCTATCAGAGTGCACCATCAAGACAAGAGACAGGAAAGAGTCTATCAGAGTGCACCATCAAGACAAGAGACAGGAAAGTGTCTATCAGAGTGCACCATCAAGACAAGAGACAGGAAAGAGTCTATCAGAGTGCACCATCAAGACAAGAGACAGGAAAGTGTCTATCAGAGTGCACCATCAAGACAAGAGACAGGAAAGTGTCTATCAGAGTGCACCATCAAGACAAGAGACAGGAAAGAGTCTATCAGAGTGCACCATCAAGACAAGAGACAGGAAAGAGTCTATCAGAGTGCACCATCAAGACAAGAGACAGGAAAGTGTCTATCAGAGTGCACCATCAAGACAAGAGACAGGAAAGAGTCTATCAGAGTGCACCATCAAGACAAGAGACAGGAAAGTGTCTATCAGAGTGCACCATTAAGACAAGAGACAGGAAAGTGTCTATCAGAGTGCACCATCAAGACAAGAGACAGGAAAGAGTCTATCAGAGTGCACCATCAAGACAAGAGACAGGAAAGAGTCTATCAGAGTGCACCATCAAGACAAGACACAGAAGACGTTGGAGATCCACTGCAGCCGACCTTCGTTGTAGCGGAGATGGCAGCTGATGATGATGATGACATTAACAAGTACAAGTTAAATATTCCCAGATAAAATGTACATTCACAAAAAGAAACTATTAGTTCTAAGCTGTAAAAAGTTTTTTTTTTTTTTTTTTTTTAAAGGCAGCGTTAAAATACGTACCCCGGTGAGAGGTGCCCTAAGCTCTATGTACTGAACATTATCTTCTCGCAACTCCTCAAACATTCTCCACAGGTAATCTTTGTAGATTGGGGCATGGTAGATCAGATTTCCAATCTGTTAAAAAAAACATTGATTTTTATCGTTATTATTATTATCATTGGCACCTTACTCAAACATATCACCATCTACAATATTGACGTCGATACCATCACAATTTTCGTCACCGTTATCATCATCATCCAGTCGACCTTTTCAATATTCTATAACAGCGGTGGCCAAACTACGGCCCGCGGGCCAGATCCGGCCCGCCAACCAGTTTTGACTGGCCCGCCAACCTGTTTTGGCTGGCCTCTTATTGTTGATTGAAGCCACACTCTTCACAATGAAATAACACACAAATGTATGTTTGAAATAAATAATTACATGTCATATTACAAATCACAAAACAAATTAAAACAACAGATTCATTAAATTTTTTTTACAGTAATTTCAGTTCGAAGACTGGTATACATGTCTTGGCAGATGTGCAGTACAGTAGTTTGCCGTTGCTTTCTGTACGTGGTTCATTATATATGTAAAACTAAATATCAGAACGTTATTTTTTAAGGATTTTATAGGTCTGGCCCTCGGGTGTTACCTTTTACCATAATCTGGCCCTCGGCCAACCTTAGCTTGGCCACCACTGTTCTATAAAGTTATCTTTGGAAAAAACGATTTGAAACGGTTTGAAACTCCCAACGTGCCATCTTTCTGAAAAATATCTTTTCCAGTCGTATAACGTCATTCAGGGCTCAAAAGACTGAACTGCTAAAAATAGTGGCTAATATTAGTGTTAACAGCAAACGGACTAATGAGTGGCGCTTATACCAACTACAATAAATTATTTATCATTTCATAAGTGTTTTTTTTTTAAATTATACGAGTACCGGTAGTTTTTAAGTACTTGTATGTAACACTACGCTTTCTAAATCCGCAGCACTAGATGTAACAATAGAACAAGAAGTAATTTCCATGATGTCCTTACAATATAAACTACGACTAACTTTATAATTAAACCGAATTCTTAATGTATTTATCAATTCCTATAAATTAATAAAACATATAAAATAAAATATTTTAAACAAAGGCTTTTAATGCACCAAAAAGCCACAAACAGTTTTTCAAGGAGCTTATAGCTTGCAGTCAAAAAAATGTAACATCAAATTGACAAACAGCCTGCGATATTTTTTTCTTCTTTTTAGTGTTTTTTTTTTTATAATTTAAGTCAAATGTAATCGATCCGCTAATGACATTATCAGTTTGCATTAAACGAGTCAAGAGCACATTATTCAGTATATTACATGAAAAGTTAATATTTTTTTGTTTTATTTATTTTTAAAATGTTGATAAGAGTTGTGTTAAATAATAATAATAATAAATTCTTTAAGCACCAAACACGGCGCATAAGGCAGAAACCAGTGCTCTCCAGGTTGTTCGTTGTGACGCCACTCCTCTTAGCTCTTGCACATTATTTAGGCCCAACGTTCTTCCTTCTCTTATTATTGTTCTTCTGAGTGTTTCTTTTGGTCTTCCTTTTTTCCTCTTACCCTCAGGAACCCAAGTGAGCGCCTGTAGTGGTATTCTGTTGTTTTTTGCATTCGTAGGACATGACCGATATATGACCATCGTCTTTTCCTTATATAGTCGGAGACATATTTCTGCCTAGAGTCTTCTCTTATTTGTCGATTAGTCTTGAATTCTTTCCAACTGATGTTCATGAGTTTTCTAAGACATTTGTTCTCGAATGTATTCAGCTTGTTCTCCAATGATTTTGTTATTTTCCAACTCTCACAGCCGTATGTGAACACTGAGATAACATTTGAATTAAACAGACGAAGCTTGGTATGTATATTCAATGATCGTAATTTCCAAATGTTAGATAATCTATTGAAGGCGCTAGCTGCCAAAGCAATTCTAGTATGAATTTCTCTTGTTGTGTCACCATCCTGAGTCATTTTACTGCCTAAATAATTGAAACTTTCAACTTTCTGTAGTTTTTCCCCGTTCAAGATGATATCAAAGGTCTCATTAGAAAAGTTCATAGCTTTAGTTTTAGAGGCATTTATTTGGAGACCTATTTTAACCGAGAGATGACACAAATTATTTACTGCTTCTTGGGATTGTCTGGGTGTTGAACTTAAGAATGCTAAATCATCTGCGAAATCCAGGTCCCCCAGGAATTTTCCATTTGTCCATTTTATACCTAATTGTTCATTGTGGGTATAGTTTCTCATAACCCAATCAATAGCTATTCCAAAAAGTAGTGGTGACATAATACAGCCTTGTTTCACCCCTGTTTCTACTGTAAACCATTCTGTATTCCCTTTATTTGTTCTAACACAACATCTTGCATTGTCATATAGCGCTTTGATTATATTCACATATTTTGTTGGAAAACCATAGATTGTAAGTATCTTCCACAATGAAGTTGTGTTACCTTATACTTATTGAAGGCTATTGGGTAACGAGTATATTAATGTGCTGCACTAGTCTTGTAAGGTATTTTGATATAATAGACAACCGTCTAAACAGTAGTGTAAGGAATGGCCAACTTGTATAATCTTGATCAACAGCTTGTTGTACGTTTTATCACATTTAATATGTCACAATACAACATAAGTGTACTTCACTTCTTTTGAGAGCATATGATAATATGACGTTACATCAGTAATACAAATGTGTTCAGTAGCAGACATAAGCAATAATGTCGTTGTGCCGGTTTAAAGTCAGAATGTCTATGTATTGTCTACGACGCCTTTATACTTTACAAATCCGTATTGATTCAAATCACTTACTGTCCATCTCCTTAAGCCAAACACAGTCCGGCACACATTCTTAATGAATTGAGTCAATTATCCTGACTCTGAAATATTTTTATAACAATAAACACTGGTCTGTCGCTCTCACATAAATATCCGTACACTTTGAAAACACCAGCCAAACTCAACTGTCCTAACGATAACCTTCGTTCCCCCCGCCGCAGACCCTGTCCACGTCATACACTAAATACCTGTGTCACACACATTCCACAACTCGCACGCTTTTACACTCGAAGCGTATTCGCGTTCTGCTCCATTGCGCACAGCGATGAATTACACGCCTGTGAGCAAAGGGATAGGTAACACTTTTACCCTGCCCCCCAGCGAAAACTGAAAGTTTTCCATATAGGAAGTCATTTTTAGAAAATGCGAGAAGTTACCGTCCAGTCTATGTCATACCTGAGCAACAGTCTATGGAATGTAGTCAGCACCATGGAAAAATGAGAAAAATCAATGAAAATGTGAAGAAATATGATAATGAAATTGTGAAGTTTTGGAAAATGAAATATCTGAATGCATTTAATTAAAAGATGAATGAAATGAAAGATCTAACTAATTAAATAGTATTAAGTAAGTATAATAATTACGTTAATTTAAATTTCCACATGAACCTGTGTGTGCTGTCTGTAGCATTGTGTAAAACTGATTAACTAAAGTTACTGAGTTTTATCAATGATAGGTTCTTCTTTCCTTGGTGTGAACGATTACTATTTGTAATTTTAGCACTTTAGAGTCACATAACTGGTTTAAGTAATAACACAAAAGAATGTTCAAATGGCGAAGTTCTTTTTAGGCTATCGAATCGATTGTTTCTTGTGTGAGATTTCTTTTCATATGTTGCGTCTTGAGTGTCACAGTCTCTGAGCCCAACATTTTGAAGTTCGTTTGCTGGAATATGAAATATGATCTTTATAAAGTTCTGCATCCCAGTCATTTTGTGAAGGATTGCCATTAAGATATGACAAAGAGCCTTAGACTGTTTATCTGAGATACTGTTTGATTTGGTTCCTTTACCGCATACGTCATGACTGTCCGGAAATCAGATCCTGTGTACTGTCCCTGGAACTTGATGTAGTGTGAAACGATTTGAATGTATCCACACAAAACGTCTCTTATCTTGTCTTCAAATGACTTGAGTTGTTTCTCTTGATAACGATGGTAATATGTATCTGGTTATGGATATTGTCAAGATAGCGTTTTTAAGTTAGCGAGGTATCTGTAGACTATCAGCAGTGTACCTTGGTCAATGGGTCGCAGCAACGTCATATCCTTGAGAATCGGGCAGGTCTGTCTGTGTACATCTCGACAGAACATCTGCAAGCACATTGGACTTGCCCTCAATAGGTCGAATGATATAGTCATATATTTGCAAATTAATTGCATAACGTGCGACTCGTGCGTTTTTCATGTTGGACTTTTGAAGGAACGACAGGGCCTTCTGGTCTGTTTCGATGATGAAACGAGAACCAAGAAGGTAACGTTGAAGCTTTGTTACAGCCCATATGATCGCGAGAAGCTCGCGCTCAATAATTGGATATCTGGTTTCTGTCTATAAGAGCTTCCTCGACACATACATCACCGGATGAAGCATTCCATCTACTTCTTGCATCAAGGAGCCACCAATACCGTACATCGAAGCGTCTGTCCTGAGAATAAATGGGAGATGAGGATCAGGGAGTTTTAAAATTGGTGCACACGAAAAGTAATGCTTTAAATGGACTAGAGCTATGTTGCAGGCCTCCGTCCAGACAATTCTTTTAGGGGAGCCTTTTGTAGTTAACTCAGATAGAACTGAAGTAACTGAAGATAAATGAGGCATAAATTTATTATAGAACTGTACAAGGCCGAGAAGACTTCGCGCCTGCTTTTTAGTCTTAGGAATTGATAGGTTAAGAATCTTCGAGATAGTTTTATCCTCAGTTTTCAGAAATCCATGGCCCACTCTGTGACCTAGGAAAGAAATTTCTTTGAAACCTATGTGAACTTTCAAAGGATTCGCTGTCAGATTATTAGAGCGAAGAATTTCAAGAAGAGATTTCAATCCAGAAACATGTTCGTCTCAAGAGTTGTGGAACAAACAAATGTCATCTATATAGGAGATGATATCAGACCTATGAGAAAATAGTTTCCTCATCATCCGAACGAAAGTCGCTGGTGCGTTTACCAAGCCAAAGCACATGCAATTCCACTGAAAGAGGCCCTTAGGGGTAGCAAAAGCAGTGAAAGGTTTTGCTTTTTCCGTGAGAGGTATTTGCCAATATCCCTTGGCTAAGTCAAATTAGCTAAAGTAGGTTGCTTTAGAAAGTTTTGACAGTAATTTATCAAGAATTGGCATTGGCTCTGCATCAGACTCTGTTATGGAATTGTGTTTACGAAAATCCATGCATAATCTAATATTATTATCCTTCTTCTTGATTATAACCATTGGGAAAGAATAAGCAGACTCTGATTGTGCAATAATGTTAAGCTGTAACATTTGACCTAATTCTTTTTCAACCTGATCCTGAAAGTGGATAGGGATAGGGTAAGGCTTTAATTTAATAGGTTTGTGATCTGTGAGTCTAATATCGTGAGTGACTATAAACGTTCGGCCTGGAATATTAGACAGAACTTGCTGATATGATTCTAGAATAGAAAGAATTTGAGATTGTTGTTCGCTGGATAGATCCGGACAAATAGATACATTTACACATAATTCTGTCGGATAAAGAGACATGACAGGAAGTTGCAAAGGTACATCATGAAAAGAAGTGGGTTCTTCTTGAATCACTGATAATGAAGAGTAAGATGTAGGATGATCAGTGATTACTTCATTAACAGCATCTAAGATAGGTTTGAGATATTTAGGTCTATCATGGAATTGTTTGAGCATGTTGATGTGAAAGGTTTTATTCTTGCCTTTCACGTCAAGAATGTAATCAACATCTGTCAATTTTGAAATAATTTCATATGGACTACTCCACGAAATGAGAAGGCTATTCTCTCTCGTTGGTAGCAGGACGTAAGCTTTGTCTCCAGGAAGTAATTTCCTTAACTTTTTCCAACGGTTTTGAAGAGATCTAGCTTTTTTTGCCTTTTTAGATGAATCAGTCACTATTTTCCAAGCGTCTATAAGTGTCTTTCGTAGATTCACCACATACTCATAGGATGACTGGCATTCCTGAGTCATCTCCGAACGTGTAAGTAATTGTTTTATTATCGACATGGGACCTCGTGGTGGAGCACCATACATGAGCTCAAAAGGTGAGAACCCAGAGTGTTCGTTTGGGACTTCCCGATAAGCGAACAGCACTGCTGGGAGCACTCTATCCCAGTCTTGTGGATACGTCGTGGTCACTTTCCCCAGTAGTTGTTTCAGCTTTTTATTTAAACGTTCTACCATGCCATTGGACATAGGATGATAAACAGAGCTAAGAGAGCTATCAATATTACATAGTTTCATGACATGCGACATGACATCTAACACAAACTGTGTTCCCCTATCTGATAAAATATTGTCAGGGAACCCCACTCTCGTAAAAATGAGGAACAGTGCATCAGCCACATCGGTGGTAGCAATATGTTTAAAAGGTATTGCCTCCGGCCACCTGGTGCACATATCAATACAGGTGAGGACATATCTATGACCTCTGGCTGACGGAACTGACAGTGGACCTATTAAGTCTAAGGCCATTTTTTCGAATGGTCGCACCGAAATATCCGCAGCCTGTATAGGTGCATTATGGTAAGCACCCTTTGTAGCCACTTGTTGGCATGTCTTGCACGAACGACAAAAGAATTTGACATCCCTGACTACTCCAGGCCAATAAAAATGCCGTAAGACTCTATATTTCGTCCTAGCAAATCCCATGTGGCCTGCACAGTTTGTATCATGCGCATGTCTGGGAATGTAAGGTCGAATATTGGTTGGTACCATAATTTGTTGCTGTACTGATGTAGCATCTCTAGCATTAATTGTATACCAAGGTTGTGACCTTTCTGAGCAATCAACATCATCTGATTTCACCAATTTGCAAAATCTTTTCAAAGAATTGTCATTCTTTTGCATATCAATAACTGATGTCTTCGTTAACATCGGCATAAGATATTGATCTTCCTCCTTGTCATGATTGTTAGTCATTTCTTCTTCTTGAGCCTGTGCCTGTGTTCTTGTAATGACCATATTAGCGTGTAGTATATGCTGACGTTCCCAGATTTCTATATCTTGGAGTGAACACCCTTTTATACCCACAATATTGCCCATGATTATGTTAGCAATTGGTTCCTGTAATAAACATGCTTTCACTTGACCTGAGAAAAATGGAGTATCAATGTGCACAATGGCCACAGGATAGAATTCTACCGTGCCCCCAAATAGGACACATTTTACATTCTCCCCGGTGCAGCAAGATGGGTCTACCAACGATTTGCGTACTCCAACAGTTGTGCAACCTGTATCACGCAAGAGTGAAACTAGTTGATTATTTAAAAAACCCCTGTGAAACATTAGCGAGCATTTCCCATCATGAGAGGCTAATGCAGGTACCAACGTGGGCACAGGATGACCGCAAGAAAGTCTGGAGACCACATCCGGCTGAAACAGAGTGCTGCATTCTGAACAATTTGATGGAATAAATAAATCAGCCGCACACGCATTTGCAATATTTGTGTTTTCCCCATTGGGATTAGCTGCTCCTGTGTTACTACTCGTATTATGACTCCAGTTCGAGTTTTTTCGATCCATGCTCCGAGAGCGATTATAGTTGTTATTACCCCGGTAATAATTCCGACTCTCTCTGCCATTCTGAGGATTATTAGAATGTTGAGGACACGTACAACCTGGGCAGTGTTGAGATGGAGGAGAGTTTTTGTTGTTTTTTTGTATAATAGGATCTGTCTCCTCTGTTCATGTAGGTATTATCAGATCTACGAAATCCTCTGTTAGATTGAAAGTAACCCTGTGATGGTCTATTTCCATCAAAATATCGTTGGGAGTTTCTCTGATATTGATAAGGTTGATTGCCAAAATTGTACCGTCCTCGGAAAGATCCACTATTTCGGTCATTATTCCTGCCAAAATTTCGATCCATACTTTGCGATCGAGCTCTAGGGTTGTTTATCTGCACCGAATGAGCTGATGCCACAGGTAATGCCTCTTTAATAGCAGAGTTGTTCACACTCTTCCCTGGGTGTGCCGTCATAAACTGGCGCCGTAACAACTCAAGGGATTGTAAAGATTCTGGCTTCCGTTCATGTAAATAGGACAAAAACTCCGGGCTAATGGAGGAAAGTGCTTTGTCTCTCAAACTAAGGTCCATCAAGTCCTCATATGTATGTTTGATTTTTGCCAACTCAATCCAACGATTGAAGCATAACTTTATAGTTGAAATGAACTCACTAAAGTCCTTGTTGCTTTCGGGTGTGAGTTTTTTAAATCTTAGCCTGTATCCATTCTCGTCTAATTGATACTTTCTTAAAAGTAATGTTTTAGCTGCCTCATAATATTCTATGTTTTCCTCATCCATTGTTGACACAGCTGTCAACGCTTCACCTGTCAGTAATGACATTAAATGTATCACCCATTGTGACGTACGTCTAAGTATGACAAATGAATTTCCCTGACTCGATGGATTATAACAGAATATTGGCCTCTCATAACTTTAGAACCCCTGATCATCTATTGTAACTTTAACCTGCATGCAGCATTTCCACGAGAATTTCACACGCTGGATCATTAATATGTAGCCTGCTATCTTCTGTGAACTTTTGAGATCGCATGGCCTTTGATGGGAGGTTAAATCACGCCCACGACCATCTCTGAGAACGATTTATAGCAATCTTTTCCTTAACGCCGGCCCAAAAGAGGACGTGGCCAGAGACACTCCTGTTTCTAGAGCAATTAACAGCAGTTCATTTTCTTACCTGGCTGTCGCCCCGCCTGTTGGGAGTTGCCAAAGCTTCTCAGAACAGCGGTACCATCAAAGACAGGCTGATCTTCAGAATGCAACGTGGAGCGGTATACGATCTAAAGAATCAGGGAACTCTCAGCTAACGTAGTTAGCTTCTCGAGAAATTTTCGCACCCTTATGCGAGCAGCCTGAGACGAAGAAGATCGGTAGACCGGGGAAAACGGAGGAAACACAGCGGTTAACACAACGGCGTTGTACCTCGGATTTGCTATACTTCAAGAAAGGCGTGAAAATCCAACACGTCCCATTTAAGTTACATTCGAGATGTATAAATAAAGAACTCCGAAAACTGCATTTTATCGTTCGTTCTGACAGAATCCTAGTTTCACTAGCATATAGCCTAGTTGGATTCCTGCTAGATTTCATCTACCTTCGTTGACTATTGGAGTGTATTCTTTCTGCGCAGACGGTAATTTATATATTAGCTTCGAGTGATCAGTGGTCAAGTTATTTCACTGGATTGTGGTGTAAATTTAACCTTATTAAATAAACCCATTTTCAAAGTTCTAGTGCAAACTAAATATTACATCTAAAAGTATTTCCTAATACAATTGACGCGTAAACGGAATTATAACTAGTAAATACAGTTTAGTTCTGTATAGATAGATGTGCTTTTGATTATTTTTAACTCACGGGGAGTTTTCCTGATATGTTAAATTGACGACGCTAATAAAGTAAATAGGCTAACTGTAATTTATCGCGTGTCAGATTATAATATGATTTGTAATGCATTTCTTGTTTTGATTATCTTTCATTCAGAACGATCATTCAACCTGCATCCCAGCAATTATAAATTATATACAGAGTTCTGCCAACTCAATTCGATAACTCCAGTAACATATGAACTTTTTTAAAGCTAAACTTGTGGCTACCTGTAATGGGCCCCGCTCCTCTGAATTTAACTGAGAATAAAGCCACCCAAGAAACACTTTTAAAATACTAGTTCATATAGTCCTTAAAGTAAACTGGAAGCAGAACATATTTTATTCACTGCCCTATTTGGGAAGAAGAACATAGATCTACCTGAACACTGTCTGTCAAGTATATTCAGTGGATTTTACCCACCCCCGAAGAAGAACTTACCTCAGTGTTTTTAACTTGTGACAGTACGGAAAAAGAAAGTTATCTCCACCAGCTGTGCCAATTTTAGGAACCACACCATACCTCACGCCTAGCCAAGTGCCTGTGCCATTCATTAGGAACTTTATCTAAACAAACAGTAGCGTTTACGCTTCACCGTCTGGCAATTTTTTGAGACTATTTGTTACCTCGTTAAATCTGGGGCCTGACACGGAAGAAATAAGAAGACCAGTCCATTATTCCACGGTATTAGCTGCTGTGGTAAATGATTCCTAGAGTGCCAGAATTCACCATTTTGGTAAGTCTGCGTGTGTGTCTGTGGGATGGCCAGCCCTAGTGTGTTTTTTTTGGAATGAAAGGAGATTTAATCTTTTCTTTACCCTTTTAATTAGTTCGACCTAATGTTAAGGTGCATTATATTCCTTGTACGGGACTTCTCCTAGCGGGATTGTGTAATGTGTTCATTCCCCCCTCCCGTAAAATTTGTTGATTAAAGGGAGACACTTGAGACCCTAGCTTTTCCTCTACACCCCCCCCCCCCTTTACTGTAACCCCTTGCCTCAGAGTAATAAATTTACCGGTTGGTTAAATTGCCTATCTCTGATCAACCCCCCCCCCACTTTTCTTGTCTTTTGGACCGGGTCTTGTCTGTTAGTAAATAAAACCGGGAAACGGTGGATGGGATATTTCTCCTCAAACCCCCCTCTTCCCTTATCATATTTGTATTCTGTAACCTTTGATTTTTGACTGTAAATGTATAATTATTTGTGACTGATTTATGATAATAAAGGTATTAAACTTTATTTGTATTGGTTGTCAGCTGGCCCAAAACTCCAAACATTTCCCATCTGTGTAGGCTGTATTCATGTACGTTGTGCGACAGAATCACCAAATCGGTGAGTGCGCCTGAGTGACTGGAACTGACAAACAATTGTTTTTTCAGAAGAGAGATAGGAATAGTCTGTGAGAAACAGATATTGTCGTAATAAGAGACTGTCCTTGCTCTTCCCAGCGCTTGTGAATCTACTACCTCATTCTCCTAAATCCTTATTCTCACAGAGCCTTCAATATCACTCTACACTCTAAAGGGACCAATATCCATCAGAACCCTCTCAGATAAAAATTACGACACCCATGATGATTTATCCAGTTTGTATTCCTCACACACTGTCTGGAATCGGTTTAGGAAGCACGAAATGTCGTCTATATTTTGATTAAATTTAGGTAAGTGAAGTTTAAATGATGAAGCATGTTCTCTTTTGACTGAACCTGCACCTTCTTGATTACTATGTTTATTACTAGCTACCAATTAAAGTCTATCCAACTCTAGAGAAGCCATTTTTTCTTCATGCAGAAATTGGGCTTTCTTAGCCTCTAAATCTATCTCATCTTGTCTTTTCTTTTCTGCCATTTCATCTTGTCTTTTCTTTTCTGCCATTTCATCTTGTCTTTTCTTTTCTTCAAACTCTTCTTCTCTTTTCTTTTCTGCTATTTTATCTTGTCTTTTCTTTTCTTCAAATTCTTCTTGTCTTTTCTTTTCTGCTATTTTTTCTAACTGAATTCGTTCATCTTTTTTTATCTCTCTCATTCTTGCTCTCTCATCCCTTTCCAGTTTCTTTCTTCTTTTTCCAGTTTCTTTTCTTCTCTTTCCAGTTGCTCCATGACAAACTCTTTAAGCACCTGGCCTTGCATTCCCATCTCTTTACCTAGCTGGATAAAATTCTCCAGACTAGACATTATGTAAGTTTAACTAGCTACCAATTATATATATATAAACTTATTGAAACATAAAGATTACAACACCTCAAAACATTC
The DNA here is from genome assembly GCA_024509875.1 of Oreohelix idahoensis. Taxonomy (NCBI): domain Eukaryota; kingdom Metazoa; phylum Mollusca; class Gastropoda; order Stylommatophora; family Oreohelicidae; genus Oreohelix; species Oreohelix idahoensis. Next base: position 373,874 of record JAMPIV010003285.1, read on the forward strand.
TTCAGAAAATTTTACAATAGTGTAAAATATATTAGTTAAGTTAGTTGCTTATCCTTTACAAGACGTGGCAATCAACCCCAGCTTTTATTGGCTGTTTGTGATTTTTCTAGACATTTTTTTTCATTCAGTAGTTTGCCATTGCTTTCTGAACCGTACGGCGCATATTTTGGCATTTTGTTTAAAAATTATCATTTTTGCAATATTGATGCTACAGTTTAGTGTCACCATTTTTCTACCTAACGCTATGTTTTTTATTGCAGTTTTCAGCTTAAAAATATTTTAAATTTTTCAAATACGTATGTTCAGCCACAAATAAGCTAATTATATATGCAAAAAAATTATTTTATTATAACTTTTTTATTTATTAACATATTTTAATAATTTTTTGGTATTTAGTCCAGCCAAGGCATTAGATTAACATTTTTAACAGTTATAAGTCTTAACATAAAACAAAATTTCATTGACTGAAACTTCTCATGAGGGTCAAAGATCGCCAGCTTCAACCAATCAGAATCAAGCTTACATCGAACTAGGCTTGCGTGCATGTTTATACTGAATCATGCGTCCTGTCAATTGCGAAGTCGAATTAGCGATTATGGTTAGATTTATAGTGATTTCTTATTTAATAAAATGGATTGTGTTAATAAATCAACAGCATCAGGTAAAAGAAGGAAAGATAGGCCCATTAAGAGGAAATTTAGAGGTAACAGGTATTCTGGTTCCCTGAAACTACCGAAAATCACAGCTAGGCCTACATGTCAGACAAATGAAATATTCTGGAAATTAAATATTGTTACTTCTACAGCTGTGAAACACACTGATCCTGAAACTATTGAAGGATACAGAATTATCAGCATTGAAAGCGTCTTGCAGTTTGTTAAACAGTTCCCATGTCCATTATATGTAGTGATGGAAGATCAAGTAAAGAAATCAAGACAAGACTTGAGATGGCCTCAGCTGCCATGACAAGGCTGAATGTGATCTGGAAAAGTAACATCAGTTTTCCTGTGAAGATCAAATTATACAAATCACTTGTATTATCTATTCTCTTGTATGGGTGTGAGGGCTGGACACTCACTGCAGATACGGAGCGAAGGATTCAGGCTTTCGAGCATAAATGTTATAGAAGAATTTTGCGCATTTGCTATAAAGAGCGCAAAACAAATGTCTATGTTAGAGAGAAGATAAACACCTATGCAGGCCACCAAGAACCACTTTTGTCAGTAGTGAAACGTCGAAAGCTTGCCTGGTTTGGGCATGTAACTCGTCATGACTCCATGTCTGCTGATGCTTCCACCATGGCACCCCTACGACCCATGACGGGTTACAGGTTGAGATGATGATGATGTCCAAAGTGTTTGACATCACCTGTCACTACGAGCAGTGAGCAGAATCAGTTTACAGAGTCTTTATACACAGTGAATGAGACTCACTATGGCCTGTCAAGTTCATTTACTTTCACTTGTTTATAAAGAAATACAAAACAGATGAAGAATTTGCAGTGTGGATGAAGGTCACAAATCATGCCAAAAAAATCATGAGGGTGCCTCTGGTCTGATGAAATGAAATTGAATGATTAATATTTTTAGAAGATCTGAGGAAAAACATGGTTTGAAGTATGTAAAATATCTTGGAGATGGGGATTCAAAAAGTTTTAAATCTGTTGCCGAGGCAAAGCCACAAATGTATCCTGGACTTCAAATCGAAAAATTAGAATGCTGCGGCCATGTTCAGAAACGAATGGGACGACGTCTCCTTGATAAAGTTGCAGAATGTAAAGACAAGCAGAATGAAGAAGATGGGAAAAAGTATAAGGGTATTGGAAGATCAACAAAGAGAGAGAGATTATGAGAATACAAGGTCATTACGGTGCCGCAATAAGAGGAAATATTGGTTCAATTTCCAATATGAAAAAAAGCATAATGGCCATTCTCAAGCACCGTGCTGAAGATCTGGAGATTGGTGCCCAAAGGATATAAACAAGGCTAACAAAAACAGGCTGCCTAAATTTGTCATTAAAGAAATTCAGCCTGTCTTTGATGAATTGTCTTCAGACTTCTTGTTGTGAAAATGTCTTCATGGAGGAACACAGAACTCTAATGAGTCTTTCCACAATCTGATCTGCAACAGATGTCCCAAAGCAGCATTTGTAGGAAGAGACAGATTAGAACTTTCAGTTTATGATGCTTTGATAGTTTTCAATGATGGAGAACTTGGGAGAAGAGGAATTTTTGAAAATCTTGGTCTATCTTTTTGGAAATACTGCTTCAAAGGATTTTCTGGTTTTGACGCGGCATGGGTCTCTGCTTCCCTAAGATCATATGATATGAAAAAAGCAGAAAACAGGCACAGAAAATCTTTCCTGGATTATAAGAGTACCAACAAAGAGAATGGATATGCAATTGGTGGATTATAATGTGAGTATGACTATTTTAAGGCATGTTTTCCCTGTATTTTGCTTATTTCTACGATATTGTTTTTCAGCAATTTTGATGACATCATGTCAGGATTACTCAAAAAGTTTTAAAGCTAAAGGCTTTAAACTTTGTATACTATGATCTCATACTATAGTGCTTGTCCCCTTCTAATTTTAAAAGTATAAACCTGTAACTTTTTGATCAGTGAATTTTTAAAATATCTCTACCCTGTATTTTTATCAAGAAAAATGGGTCTAATTTTTGAAAATTCATAAAACATCACTCGGACAGTTTATGAAAATGAAACTAGAAGGGAGTCTTGAGAATGCTGTGATCTATGTGCAAGCCAAATTCTAATGTCCTATCTTTGCAAATAAAGTGTGCATCTTGACACAAAAAAGTTTCTATTTTTAGAAACAATATGCAAATTAGGACCCAATATAATTATTTTCCAATGATTCATCATTTTTTATTAGATGCTTTGATGTCCTAAACATGCCCAAAAAAATTGGAGCTTGTAAAGACAAAAAAAAAAAAAAATTTTTTTAGGTGAAACCTCCCCTTATACCATTGTTAAAAATCCACTCAAAGCGATCTGCTACCAAACCGCCTGCAGCAGGTTTCGAACCTGGTATATCTGGATTATGAAACTGCGTTCATATCCATTAGGCCACAGACGCCGACAAAATATATTAATATATATTAAAACATTAGCATCATCATCATTGCTCCTAAGTTATCTAATTAGCATATTCCTTCAACAAAGTCAAGTCCTCCTAAGTCCTCTAATCAGCATAAAACTTCAACAAAGTCAAGTCCTCCTAAGTTCTTTAATTAGCATATTCCTTCAACAAAGTCAAGTCCTCCTAAGTTCTTTAATTAGCATAAACCTTCAACAAAGTCAAGTCCTCCTAAGTTCTCTAATTAGCATAAACCTTCAACAAAGTCAAGTCCTCCTAAGTTCTTTAATTAGCAAATTCCTTCAACAAAGTCAAGTCCTCCTAAGTTCTCTAATTAGCATAAACCTTCAACAAAGTCAAGTCCTCCTAAGTTCTCTAATTAGCATAAACCTTCAACAAAGTCAAGTCCTCCTAAGTTCTATAATTAGCATAAACCTTCAACAAAGTCACGTCCTCCAAAGTTCTCTAATTAGCATAAACCTTCAACAAAGTCAAGTCCTCCTAAGTTCTTTAATTAGCATATTCCTTCAACAAAGTCAAGTCCTCCTAAGTTCTCTAATTAGCATAAACCTTCAACAAAGTCAAGTCCTCCTAAGTTCTCTAATTAGCATAAACCTTCAACAAAGTCAAGTCCTCCTAAGTTATTTAATTAGCATATTCCTTCAACAAAGTCAAGTCCTCCTAAGTTCTCTAATTAGCATATTCTTTCAACAAAGTCAAGTCCTCCTAAGTTCTTTAATTAGCATATTCCTTCAACAAAGTAAAGTCCTCCAAAGTTCTCTAATTAGCATAAACCTTCAACAAAGTTAAGTCCTATTAAGTTCTTTAATTAGCATATTCCTTCAACAAAGTCAAGTCCTCCTAAGTTCTTTAATTAGCATAAACCTTCAACAAAGTCAAGTCCTCCTAAGTTCTTTAATTAGCAAATTCCTTCAACAAAGTCAAGTCCTCCTAAGTTCTTTAATTAGCATAAACCTTCAACAAAGTCAAGTCCTCCTGAGTTCCATAATTAGCATATTCCTTTAACAAAGTCAAGTCCTCCTAAGTTCTATAATTAGCATAAACCTTCAACAAAGTCAAATCCTCCTCGTGCCATCAGCTCAAGGTCTTTATCCTTCTCACTTCTATCTCAATTTCTCTTAAAAATATTTCTGTGGTATACCTCTACATCTTTTGCCCCGTGGATTCCCGAACAAATTCTGCCTTATAACAACATCAATAGATTTCCATAATGTGTGTCCTATCCGTCATCAGAGCCGCCTCCTTCTCTACTTCCACTAACACGTGTCCGGATCTTGCTATCAGTTCCCCATTAGTGATCGTGTTGTACCATTTCAATCCTTCTATTCTACGCTAGGAACCATTTACGAAGTCTGTAACTAAATAAAGAGATATTTTCTCATAAATAGATAAATAAATAAATATAAATATGTTTCTGTTGATTTAATCTTTATCTTCACACCTTTCTGTCTCTAGTTCATGTACTGTTTATCAATTGCGTTGTTGGCTTCTTTCCATAATCATAGTAATCTATTTTTTTTTTTCTTAACCAGCAGCATTTGGGCTTTTAGTCCTTCGGTCCAATGACATGTCATTGCAAGGCTGGGGGGTAGGGGGGCCTGTGGACTTTCCTTCCAACCCGATAAGGAGCTTTGCTCCTTCCCATCCACAGAGGGTTTTTCTCAGGAGCCGTTCAGGTTATTCAGTCAAAAGCCCAGTCGATGACACTTCTTCAAATGCCGCGCCCGGGCTTGAACCTTGAACACCAGCTCGCCATCGCAATGTGGTAACCATAACACTCAATTTGTTTTTCAAAATTTTTGGAGTTATCATTACAAACGGAAAGGGACATAACAAATCTACCATGTAACTCGTTAGTTATGATGATTATACCCCCTGTTAAGTGGTACGAGAAATCGGTTGTGTTCCATCTCCTACAAACTTTTAATATAACTATAAACACAAAATGTCATTTTGTCTCGAAATGTCATTATTTATTTGGAGTTAGAGCAGTCAACAGCAGAATTGATACATTATACCGTAGACAGGAACGAACGAACGAATGAACAAACTTTATTTTCGAAGGGTTAAGAATTGGGCGCACAGGCCCGTCTAACATTCTGCCCTTCCACTCTCATTTATCTTGCATACAATATCCTTTTATTCTCACATATTACTTTAAGCATTAATTTAAAGTCATGCAACATTATAAAGTTAACATAACAGAATTCATTTACAGTATGCAATCACAATAAAAAACGAGTAGGTTTTTTTTGTTTGTTTTTTTTTTTTTGTTAAACAAACAAGATAGTAATTTGGAAAAAAGTAATAATAAAATAAAATATACAAAACGATACATAAAAATAAATAATTCTGTATACCGACACTCACTCATGCGGTCAAACCGTCTACAATTAATCTGTATTTTATTTTGAATGTGTCATCAATCATCAATACAAAAATTACACAAACACATTCTCGCTTATATCCATACATTCTTGGTGGAAAATGAAATAATAATAATAATAACACTATCATACCCACTTCTGTAGTAGGTAAAGTCTTTGAGCAGTTAAAAAAAAATTATGAAATATCTGCTTATTCTCATATACATCATCCCATTTAAGCAAACGAAAACATTCACATTTCTAAAGTACAGTGGTATGCGGGTACATTCTCACATACATTACGTTATATAATACTATTTTAAAATGAATATAATAATATAATAATATTACATGGATATAAAACAAATTATTCACACACACACAAAAAGAGCGGAAGAGGAAAAAAAATGTTGACCTGTGGATGAGATGTTGACAGCCAAATACTGTTTCTATGGGGGTAGGTAATCAGTGTTGAGGAAGTATTTGAAAAGTGCTTTGTTAAATGAATATTGTGTAGGTATGCATTTTAGGTGGTGTGGAAGGCTGTTCCATAAGTAGGCTCCAGAGTAGGCTAGACTCTTTTTTGAACTGGTCGATCCTAGGTTTGGGCAGACGTAACTGATGTAATTGTTGTCCCTCTCTTCTACTGGTTTGAAACAATGATCGTAGGTACGGCGGGGCATTGTTTGATAGAATCGCGTGAGTCAGCTTGGCTTTGTTGTAGAGAAGACGTTTTTTAGAGACAGTATTTTGGGTTCTTTTCCTGTCCTTGTGTGTGGTATCGTGCGGTTATCGGTGATCAGACGTACTGCTCTCTTATGCAGGGAATGCAGTCTCTTCGAGGCGGAAGCAGGGCAATCATCCCATAGTGTAGAGCAGTAATCTAGATGTGTCTGTATGTGTGAGGTGTAGAACAATAGTCTAGTGTCTGCGTGTTTTTTTTTTTTTTTGGCTAGCAGGTATGTCTTTTGAGCTAAGTGTTTGGTTAAATTCCGTACATGGGAGTTCTACGTTAAGTGCTGGTCAATCGTGATCCCTAGAACTTTGTGTTCTGTTACATGTTCAATTTGTATTGATTCCGCGTGTAGCTGTAGCGATCTTTTGGTTGCAGCTTATGAGTTTCTGTCTGGCGTTAATCAACATAGATTTCGTTTTTGCTGTGTTTACTGGGAAACGATTGACATTACTCCATTTTGTTAGATTGTCTATATCGCTTTAAAGAGTCATTGCAAGTGCCACGCAGTCATTATCACTAGTGTAGATAGTACAATCTGCCATCAATGGTACCTATACCTTGTAGCGGTATGGCAGCTTGTGTACCTTGACAATCCCCAGAGCTATGCCAGTGGGAGATTTACTCCTAGTAGGTTCAACCAAGCTGGACTGGTCTGCGTGGGTAGGGGTCAGACAAAAGCTGGTACTCTGGTCCTCCAGGTTGGGGGTTTTAGCACAGGGCCGACACCCCTGTCTATGTAAAAAAAATCGCACGTTACGGAAAAAACAATAAATGGACAAACTTTGCTGCGGGACGGACATCCGGAGTCTCAGGCTCGTATGACTGACAGTGGTGAAGGCCGAAAGGAAGCCACTGGCATGAAAACGGATGCCCCGACCGCAAAACACGAAACCAGAATTGGTTTTTGGAACGTCAGAACTATGAATGAGGCAGGAAAACTGAGACAACTCACAACAGAGATGAGGAACTACAAGATACATATCCTGGGAATAAGCGAGAGCAGATGGACAGGTAGGGGGAGAATAAAAACAGCTACAGGGGAAACAGTACTTTATTCTGGCAGAGAGGATGGTCAGCACAACGAAGGTGTAGCCATTATCCTGAAGAAAGGAATGGAAAGGTCTTTACTGGAATGGAAACCCATCAACAACAGACTGATAAGGGCAAGACTAAGAGGGAGGTTATCCAACACCACAACTATACAATGCTATGCACCAACAATCGACAGCATGAAGAGATCAAAGACGAGTTCTATCAACAGGTACAAAAAGAAATGGAAACTACACCTGGGTACGATCTCATTATAGTAATGGGAGACCTAAATGCGAAAGTGGGAGCACACAATAATTATAACGAAAGAGTAATGGGGAAATGCGGCAGTGGAACAGAAATGAGAATGGGGACAAATTAATAAGCTTCTGCAGTATTAACAACCTGGTCATTGGAGGAACACTTTTTCCACACAAAGAAGTGCACAAGTTAACATGGGAATCACCAAACGGACGGGACAGAAACCAGATAGATCACATAATGATCAATGGCAGATGGAGACATGCACTACAAGACGTGAAAGTAAGAAGAGGCGCAGATGTGGGAAGTGATCATCACCTAGTAGTAGCAAGACTGAAAGTGCAGCTACCATCTCAACAATATACAAGCAAAGCAGCAAGTCATGCTTGGGATTCCAGGAAAGAAAGAGCCAAGACTGGATAACACCAGATACGCTAAACACCATAGCGAAGAGAAAGGAAATGAAAAGAAAGAAAACAGAAGCTAAGTCTCCCAGATTAAAGGCAATATATAGTGAACAGTACAGTCAGCTGGACAAGGAAGTTAAACGTCAAACCCGTGCTAACAAAAGGACATTTCTGGATGACCTTGCAAAACAGGCACTGAGAAATGAACAAAGCACAGTATACAAAATAACTAAAATCATCAGTGGAAAAAGAGGTGCAAACAATATTACATTAGTAAGAGATAAACAAGGAAATCTCATTACAACAGTAGAGGGACAGGAAACAAGATAGGCAGAGCATTTCAGAGAAACTCTGAATAAGAAACCACCAGAGACACAATTGAATGTTCCTGGGGCTGAAAATGATCTAGATGTTAATACAGACATCCCACGAAAAGAAGAAATTATCACAGCAATCAAAGGGTTAAAGAATGGAAAAGCTCCTGGTCATGATAACTTAAATGCACAGCTATTTAAGACAGACCCTGAGCTAGCAGCAGAATTATTAGAACCACTATTTGCACAAGTCTGGAAAACAGGGACAACACCAACAGAGTGGAGAAAAGGAATAATTGTCAAATTGCCCAAGAAGGGAGATCTTGCAGATTGCAATAATTGGAGAGGAATAACTCTTCTCTCAGTTCCCAGCAAAATACTAGGCAGGATAATTATACAGAGAATCTCAAAAGCAGTAGACCACAAACTGAGGAAAGAACAAGCAGGATTTAGAAAGAACAGAAGATGTGTAGATCATATATTTACCCCCAGGAACATTATAGTGCAGTGCTCAGAATGGCAAAGACAGCTGTACATTAATTTCGTTGATTTTGAAAAAGGCTTTTGACAGTATACATAGGGACAGTTTATGGAAAATACTGAGGGCTTATGGAATTCCAATCTGCATAGTGTCAATCATAAAAAGCCTTTATGCCAACTTTACGTGCAGCATTGGGCAGAGCATCCTAACCTTTGAAGTGAAGACAGTAGTACGACAGGGATGCCCCTTATCAACCACTCTATTTTTAACAGTCATAGACTGGGTGATGCGCCAGACAACAGAGGGCAATCCAAGAGGAATAAGATAGACTACATTTTCTGCATTGGAAGATCTGGAATACGCTGATGACATTGCACTGCTAGCACATTCACATCAACACATCCGGGAAAAAAACGGATAGATTTAATAAGTATAGCCAGCAGATGGGCTTGAACATCAACCTAAAGAAGACAGAGGTCATGACGCTCAATGTGAGCAACCCTGAGCCCATATCAGTAAGGAATCAGCAACTGGAACAGACAGATGCCTTCACATACCTAGGATGCATAGTAACACCAGACGGCGGAGCAAGCAAAGATATCAACAACAGAATGAACAAAGCAAGAACAGCCTTTTTTAGTCTAAACAACATCTGGAAGTCCTCTCAGTACAGCACAAGCACAAAATTAGGATTATATCAGAGCTGTGTGCTTTCTGTGCTTCTCTATGGCGCGGAGAGCTGGAGAGTTACAGAGAAGGAAATGTCGAAATTGTCCTCTTTTCACACAACATGTTTAAGAAAAATTCTCCGAATCTTTTGGCCGAATATCATCACCAACCAAGATCTGCTTACTCGGAGCAAGCAAGAGGACATGCACACCATCATAGCTGGCAGACGCTGGAGCTGGGTTGGCCATGTCCTCAGAAGAGACCCCGATGCCATCACGAGAACAGCTATGCTATGGACCCTTGAAGGAAAACGAAAGAGAGGCCGACCAAAAAACAACTTGGCGGAGGACTGTGGAGGCTGAGATGGAAAGAATGAACCAGAGTTGGGGCAATGTACGAAGGATGGCCGCCGACCGAGCAAAGTGGAATCAATTTGTTGTTGCCCTACAAGACGCCACCAGGCGTAATGGCCACTGACTGCTTTGGCGGTCGACGGCTAAGGATCAAAGAAGAAGAAGAAGATACAGTTGACATTAAAAAATCCGGCCATCGATAATCCGGTTCCTTTAGATTTCCGGCATGGATTTCGGAGCACATTTTTAAATTTACCGCGTTGGCGCGCCACTGTTTTCTGGAGCCGTTTATGTTTTGATGCAGCTGTTGGGTCTTGCTTGCACGTGTTAACAGGCATTCCTGCTCATTCCTTCTTATTTTATCATTTATTTGCTGCTGTATAGCCCCATTTTGGATTCAGCAAATAAAAGAAATGGTGTAAAACGTAAACATCGTGCGTTGTCGATATGATCCCAATATTTAAACTTTCATAGTTCTGTCTCTTTATATGACCCCAACATTTAAACTGTCTCATAGTTCTGTCTTTATAAGATCCCAATATTTAAACTATTTAACCATTAAAAAATCCGGCATTTTAAAAAATCCGGCACTCCTCAGGTCCGGAGGTATTTTTAACAATGGTATAAGCGCCGTACCATTCAGAAAGCAATGGCAAACTACTGAATGAGAAAAAAATTGCCTAGAAAAATCACAAACAGCCAATAAAAGCTGGGGTTGATTGCCACGTCCTGTAAAGGATAAGCAACTAACTTTTTAGCGGATTAGGGCATATTTTGAGGGTTTCCAACTTTTGAATCAAGATAGTGTGGTCAATCAAGTCAAATGCTTTTTTAAAGTCGACAAAAACAGCAACACCTAATTTTCCATCATTTACGTTCGACAGCCAGTTGTCTGTCATTTTGGTGAGAGCTGTATGACAGGAATGTTTGGGGCTGAAACCTGACTGGCTATCAATGAGTAGTTTGTTAGTTGTTTAGTATTGAAATGTGGTGTTGTAAATGTGTTTCTCTAGTGGTTTTGAAAGAGATGATAGAAGGGATATTGGTCTGTAGCTGTTGGGATCGCTATGAGAGCCAGATTTATAGAGGGGATACACATTGGCAGATTTAAATGCTGTGGGGAAGTAGTTGTGTGCAATACATTGGTTGTACACATAGGTTAAGGAGTCGCAAATGGTGGGTGCAGCGTAACGTAGAATCGTATTACTGATACCATCAAGCCCAGATGAATTGTTGTTTTTTAATGCCAAGATATATTTGAGAACTTCATGTACTGTTAGAAAAGGAATATGTCTTAGATTTATTATGGTGTCTTCAGTGTTGCAGAAGGCTGGAAATTTACTAATATCGCAGTCCATTGGCTTTAGTGTCGACTTGAGATGGCTAATTTCTGTTTTGAAGTGGTTGCTAAAATGAGTTGCCGTGAAGAAGCAGCTTTTTGGTAAAGAGTTTAGTAACTTTGATTTGTGTGTTAGTGTTCTAATGGCTGCCCAGACTTCTTTGCTGCTTGCTTTGTCTTGAATCATTTTTCTGAAATGTAGTTTTTATTTCCTGACGAATGAGGTATTGTACTTTGTTTCTAAGCATCAGATACCTGCTGAAATCTTTGAGCTTATGTGCTTCGTCCCGCTCTCTCATTGTTGATAATATTTCGTTGGTTATCCATGGGGTCTTTCTGATATTTTTGACACGAACCTGCTTTATAGGAACATGTTTGTCGAATACGTTGGTGAAAGTTTGTGTCCAGTATGTTATGGCTTCTTCTGGATGCGGAAGTTGGTACACGTTTGAGAGAGGGGATATTTGTAGGCCTTGTAGAAATAACTGAAGGTTAAAGTTTTTGAAATTTCTGTAGTGGACTGTGATGTGTTCCGTTTTAGGTGCTTTAAACCCATTTCTCGTCCAAGTACAGCAAATAGGATAGTGGTCACTTAATGCTGCCTGTGTGACTGTGCATTCTTTAATGTTTTCTGGGCAGGTCGTATAGATATGATCAATTAGTGTAGATGATGAGTCTGTTACTCTCTTGGGTTGATTGACTAACTGTATGAGGTTGTATGAGATGGTGATATCATTCCACGTGTTGTTCGGTTTGTGAAGATCAATATTGAAATCCCCCAGGAGAATAATTTCCTTCGAAGAAGCCCAAACGTTGTCCATCATTCGTGAGAATGTGTCAAACCATACAGTAGAAGAGCTAGGGTTTCAGTACAGGTAACCAATTAAAACGAGGGTCAGGTTGGGGAGTTTTATTTCCAGCCATAAACATTCAATGCAAGTATGTTATAGATCATCACGGCGCCTGTACTGGAGAGATGTTGAGATGTATTTGACTAGCCCTGTTTCATGTTGTCTGTTAGAATCCCTGCGAATGGTGGTGAATCCATTAATTCTAATTTCTTCATTCTATAATTTTGTCATTGAGACGAGTTTCAGAAAAACCAAATAAGTTTTGTTGGAGAGAGATGGAGACTTTAGAGAGCTTACCTAGCAGGTGGTAAATGTTTAAATGACCAATTTTAAGCCCTGATAGTATAAGCCATGAATTAGTGATATTGCCTATATTTTGATTAGAGTTTTTGCACTCGGTCATGATACTAGTCAACAGGAAAGAAATAATGCGGGGAGTAGGAATGAGTAAGAAACAATAAAATTGGTACATAATGGTTAATACAAAATTGTAAACAAGTTATAAAATATACAGTGCAATAGATGTCTCTAAAGTCCGTGGACGCTGTTTACAGTATCTTAATCTTTGCAAAAAGTGCGGTTTTTATCTTAAAATACAGTCTGTTCCGAACAAAAAGGAATATTTTTACTTTAACTACAGTCAATGTAGAGAACTAATCTTTTCGGGACAGTTAAAGGTCCACGGTGTGACTTATCTTGTTAGTTTTGTGATGATTTCCTAACTTTCCTCAACACGAAAAACTCCCATTTTCTTGCTGTACTTCCTGCGTTGCGATTAAGTGAATGGGTGTTACTTGTAGTCCAGTCTTTCCATCTGTCCAGTGGTGTCTGTTGTGCAGTTAGCAGCTGGCGTGTCTGTCGTGTTGGTAGTGGGGGATACATTTGGTCATAAAGATTAGCGCGGGAGGTGAGCTTAAGTGTAGCTTTTCTAGATACATGCATGTCAGCTGAGGATGGTGATTGATGGTTATGAGCTGTTGTTCCTGGGTTTACTGAGTTAAGTGTATAATTTGTGTCCCTGGTGGATGAATGTGTGTGTTTATGGTGTGTCTTCTGAGGAAACTTTAAATTTTTGGCTTGGTAGCTGGTCCCTAGTTTAGAGGTGTGCACTTGATGTATAGCAGTTTTTTGGCGCACCTGACATAGATGTGAAAAAGAGTGTGTTGTTTATGAAAGACGTGTTATGTTTTGAACAAAACGCGTAAAGCACCTTGTTGTTGATATCCACAGTTTGACGTGCTTTACCATAGCTGAATGGTATAATTGACGAAATGTATGTGAATGTGTTGAGAATTTTTTTGTTTTAGGGTGTCAATCATTCTGGAGATGTCTGATAGGTTAAGAGTGTGTCCATTTGTGCTTTCGTTTATCCCTACGTGTATTGTTGTTTTCTTTATGTTGGTGTTTGTGTTTAGATGGCTTATGTCATTGGTAACTCATACTATTTCGGCTCCAGGTAATGGTATAACAGTGACTATTTCCCCTGGTGTTGTTGACATTCGATAGCTGTGAATGCCATTTAGCAATGTGTCCCCTCTAATAATGTTAGTTGTGTTGTGAGGAATGTGACGATCAGGATATGGTTGTGGTCGTGTACGACGGCGTTGTTGGCGCCATTGCTCGTTGTCTTGCAGTAGGTGGTCAGCAGAATCTTGTGTCAAGTGGCATGGGAGTTTCTGTGCCCTGTCATCTCCCTCTGAGGTTGGTGATTCGGAATCTCCTTGTGTTTAGCGGGGATTGACGGATTTCCAAATCGATTGCTAATTTTTACCTCAATTGGGAATGTTTTATTTGGTCGTAATCTTCTTTCTACATCTCTGCTAATGTCCTTGTAGCTTTTAACGTTACGGTGCTGTCCTGTGCATGCTTTGTTTTGAGGAATGTGTGTTGGAGAAGGGGTGGGTAAGTTAAGAGGTGTAACTGGAGATTCATGATGAATTGCTTCTCATGGGATGTCAGTCACCTCTCCATTTTCTTTTTTTCTTATTACTTGAAATAGATAGGTGGTCTAGGTGATGAACCAACCTCGTGTTTTCTCTGCGGAGTCATAACTTCACGTCTCTGTGTTTCAAGCTCTGTTTTCAGTTGAATTTCTCAATCACGTTTTTCAGAGAACTTTCAGTTATAGTTTCCAGCTCCTGACAGAAGTGTTTCTCTGTTTGTTGGTTTAGTTGTTCCATAACACACTCATGGGCTAGTAGATATTTTTTGGAGCATGAGTAGACATCCGCGCTATGGACAGGCACTTTTGTTTGCAAGTAGCTGTATCTGGGAAGCAAGATGGGTTAGTCTCGTTCATATTGGATAGGTTATCCGAGGGATCTGAAGAATTGGGGAATACATCACTCAAAGTGTGGTTTACACTGACTTGGAAAGTAGCTGTATTTGGGAGGCAGGATGGGTTGGTCTCGTTCATATTGGGTGGGTTATCTGAAGAAGTGATGAATGCATCGTTCAAAGTGTGGTTTACACTGACTTCAGTGGGTTGGTTGATGTGACCTTCCAGATAATTCATCGTGGGCTTTTGAGCTATCGGTCCATTAAAGGTGGGTCCCGTTGGATCAAATATGGGTTGTGTTAGATCGAAAGTGGTTGGTATTGGATCACAGGTTGGTGGTGTTAGATCAGGGGTAGTAGGACTGGCTTCAATGGTTAGCTGAGATAGTGCGCTGGAAGACTTGTCTCTTATCATTGTTTGAGTAAAGGTAGGATTAGTTACAATCATGGTTTTATCTAGAGCTGATCTTTGTAGGTGAGAAAATTCGACGTCTAGCCATGTCTGTACACACTATGTCGCTTCTTGAGCGAAAACCTTATTTTAGTGTGGTACAGATGTATTGTGAGGAGGTCCGTGCTTATTTTATACTCAACAATAGCGTTTAGTTGATCGCCCAGATTTTCAATAGAACAGCTTGTGTAGTATTCTAGGCAAGTGTGTTTGAAAATTTCGTAATGTTGGCTGTTACGGAATTCAACAGAGCAACAATGACACTTGTTAGTTTGTTTGATGATCAGATGTGGAGGGTTGTTCCAGGCATTAAGTTTTCTTTGTACCGCCTTTTTTTTGTTAAGGCAGTAGCTTTTAGGGTCTGTAGAGGGACGTAATCTTTCATCTCTGGGTGGTTTTACAGTCGCTGATACGACGACGCGTCTCTTCCCGCTAGCCATGATCACATTACATACTTGAGGGCGGAGAAGCTTTGAGATTTAGCATTGTCTATTGTTCCCTAGCCAGAAGGTCACCGTCGGAGTTTGGAATGTGTTACAAATGTTTAAGTAGTTTTCGATATATCGACAAATGATGGCAGGACACGACGAACGCTCCTACCGTCATTCCATACAGAAAAAAAAACACAATATTTATACGTGAATTTAACACAATTACAAAATAAACAATTTCATTGTATGTCAAACAAAACCGCCATCACATGGATGTAAAAACCATCCATATTAAATGGGAACAACTTAGAATAAAATATCCAAAATGTAGAGCCAAATAACAGCACGTCCGCTTAGTACAAGAGGCAAATGATCTCCTGCGCCACTAGGCATGGTACTTGAAGAAGAAGAAGAAGAGCAAACAAGCCTTGAGACATGATAAACGAAAGGCTAACTGTGTTATATGTATCCAGCTGTCTGTTCACTCCATTTTGCATAAATCCCGACGAACTAGAAAGCTGAAATTCTGGGAGGTGTAGAACATGTGCGCTAATATCAGGCTTTGTGCAGGTTCCTACAAAGAGACCAACTCCAGTGGTGGCGCCATGCTCATGAAGGAGTGAAAAGGAAAATGAATGAATGAGTGAAATATATGAATGTTTTAGTGCAGGCTTGCTGCAAGAGGTCAAGATGTAATGGTGGTTGGATACTCTATTGAAAGGAGTGACTTCTTTTGACATTCTTCTTCTTCTTTTTCGTACACTCTCAGACGTCAACTTGAATATTTTCAAAGAAAGCATTAGTCAGCTTGAGGCTATTTGTATCTCCATAGAGTACTTTCCAGGAATGGTACTGGTGACGGCCATATGTGCTGTCCCTGTTCCTCATATGTTGGTTATCTTTGAAGCAGATGTTCAGCAGTCATTTTATCTGTTCCACAGTTACACTCCTCGGTAGTTCTTATCTTTAACTTAGATGGCATATCAATTTGTTGAGGTCTGTTAGGAGTCTGATCTTTCTTTCTTCTTCTTCTTCTTCTCGTTCGCTGTTGTTTAGTAATGTCTACACACGAAGTCCGGTTCTCTGGATGTATGTTGCTGTGGTTGAAAGACTCCCAAACAGCTTTGTGTGGATGTGCGTCTCTGTGGACCAATGTTCAGTCCGTAATTGACTAAGCATGTGGGAATCTTGCATGATATGTTCGGCTGTCTGTGCTGCCTGTCCACACGTACATAGGGGTGACGGGACCAATCTCAGTCTATATAAGTGACCGTTCAGTCTGTTATGTCCTGTTCTAATACGGAACAGGATCACCCGTTTTGCTCGATCAAGATAGTGATAGTTGTCTTTTTGTTGGTCAATTTTCCTGATGGCCTTGATAAGGGTCTTATTTACCTGGAAGGTGATTGTTTGTTCTTTTTTTCCTGTGTTGTTCCCTCTTTTGCTAACGTATCTGCTCTCTCAATTCCTGGTATGTCACAGTGTGATGGTATCCACTGTAGCACTACCCTTCTTTTGATATTTACTTCGCATAAGGCTTTATTTAACTCTGGCAGTTTAACACTGTTGAGGGCTTTCAGAACTGACATTGCATCGGTTTGGAATACAACCTACTGACATTGGCTTATTGTGTTATTTATTGTTCCTGCAGCAATGCTTAAGGCCTGAACGTCAGAAGAGTAGTTTGAACAGAATATTCCAGTAGGTGAACAGGTGTATTCGTTTTCATTGTCTGGATAGACCACATAAACTCCTGCGCCTCCGTTCTTTACTGTTCTGGTCGCAGATCCATCAGTATATACTTGGATCCAAGCTTCTCTGGGGTATAGTTCTTCAATCATGTCACATGCTGCTGTTTTCCTTTGGAGAGTATTTAGCTCTCCCATTGGGTAAGGGGTAGTTATGGAGGTCTTAATGCTAAAGTTCTGATGTTGTTGTCATGGGGTTGGGAGGAGTGTGGGAATTATTTCCTTAGTGATGTCTAATAGTTCATCCTTGTATGATCTAATTAGTTTTTTTGGACCGATGCACAAAACTGCTTCTCTTCAACCTCCCACTGGCTAAATGTCTAAATCTAGTTTTCATTGGATGTGCTGGCATGTTCTTGTACTCTTTTGCTTGGATCAGCGTCTTAGTGTCTCGTCTGTAGAATAAAGGTGGAATGCCTGTGATTTTGTCCATTTCGTTTATTGGTAGGGTCTTCATGGCACCCGTGATCAACCGAATAAAATGTCTGATGATTGCCATTTGTTCTCATCTGCTGAGCTAGTAATATGCATTATTTTTTTCGGTGGCCTGGTTACTCTGCATCCCACCGGTTCTCTTATCTCATGCTACTGACAAAACTCTTTGCCTCTTTGAAACTTTTGCTTGTATCAGGCTGAGGAAGCCTTCCACTCTCCTTTGCCTATCAGACATATATAACTAGCTTTTTTCAAAGGCCATGATTTTCGTTTTAGTTAATGCGCATATTTAACCCAACTTCTAATGTCTTTTGTTTTTAACTTCATTGACACCATCAAGTATTCTAAATAAAGTTTTAGTAAATAGGAAAAATGTGACTTTACCTGTGCGAAATATTTTGAGAACCTTATCCAAAACTGAGCGTTGTTGGCGAACGTAGTAAGGGGATCAGTTGCCAAGAGGCTCAAATTGGTCTTTAGCCTGAGAAAGATAAAGAGACGTTGCTAAGGTTTAAGATAACCATGGGAGATCACTCTTAATTCATTCTATTTATTACCCCTTTAGCTTTCAGCGAAGCAATCTTCTCCTTCTTGGATCCTAAGCCATTGACTAACAAAGCAGTCTGTGACTATCGCACATAGTGGCGTCTTGCAAGGCAGCAGCAAACTCTTCCATTTTGTTCGATCAGTGGCCATTCTTTGTGCAGTGCCGGAGCACGGGTTCATATAAATTTCCTAGCAAGAAAGGAAACCCAATGTTATTCTTCTTTCAGCTTTCAACTCTGTGGCCTGTTGTCTCCACTGCTCTGCAGTAGTGGTCCAACAATAGACATAATTCGAGTAACGAGTTGTTACTAAGGTAGCAACCTTCGTTCAAGATTGCTCTTAGCAGAGATATAAATAGAAGAGAGGGGCTTCTTTTTCAGGGAGTCTCACAAGGATTTTAGAATGGCGGGTATAACAACTGAGTCATCAAAGTTGTTATAAACTCTATATTCTCTGCCCACTTCTTGTGGCAAATATCAATGTTGACTCGTATTTTATGAGCCCCAGCTAAAGGTGATTCAGCAAAATATTAGTTGTGTGTTTAGTTCTGTATACTGTATTTTTAAAATGATTCAAACAGGTGTAGACATCAAATTCATTCAATAATTGATATATTCAACTCTAGATTTATATTTACATAAATAACAAAAAAGATTTATTGTGGATCTTTTTATCAACAGCATGAAAAGGATGAAAATGTATTTTGTCAAAACAAAACAGCAAATTTTGTCGGCAAAGGAAATTTTAATTGAAGGTGGATAGGAAATTAAGTGTCCATGTGCTGGGCTAGTATTTTACTTAACTGGCGGTGGGAGGTCAGTTGGGTTCTAATTCAGTTACTGCTGGTTCCTCGTGGATATTTGACTATTCCTTCTCTTCAGGAATCGAATGTTTTGGCAGCAGCACCTCCGTTGTAGCAAGGCTGGGGTAACTGCTCAGTTTTCATCGTCAATTTCATCATGACCCGTTTGCTGTAATTGTCTAGCATTGACTTCTGACAACTGGTAACAAAAACTGAGAGGAAACAAATACCTCTTATAAATCTCATGTCTCTTGAGGGAAACGTGCAGGCGGCCTCCGCTACCCTCCACCATTTCATCTTCCTCAGAATTTTTCCCAATACCCCTGAGCATTAAATCTCAACCCATCGTGTCAAATGAAAGTGCTTTAGGAGAGCAAAAAAGTACAAATTAATTCTATACACATATAAATATACATATAAAACATAATTTTAAAGGTGGGTATAATAATTATATAAAACATAATGTTATCATCTTCCATTCCCTGCTCCATATGGAGCCTGGGATTAACTCTGCTGTGTTTCTTATAAAGGAATCCGCACGAAGCAGTCACCAGCTCTTGCAGTAGTAGTTTCAAGTGGCAGTGCTGTTATATGGTGAGGCTGCCAGCCTCATATGCAACTGTACATCAATATGTAATTTATACATGTCAAAATGCAAATAAAAATTAATAAAATGTACACATTACAACTTAACTCAATATTTGGCGAATTAATACACAGACTTGATGCACAAAAAGGCTGTTATGTGTCGGGCAACTGTTTTACGATGCTGTTGTCCCGCAGGTGCATTAGGTTCATAACAGGAACACTTGAGGAAGGTTCCTCGGACTGGTGGCGATGAGTATTATACTGGTAGTTTTGCCACTTTTAAATTTTAAAAGCTACTTCGAGTCCTTTAGGCATGTATTTAATGGAGTCTTCAGTATCACTCCTTGTTCTGGCTGTGTACAATTTCCGCTTGACGAAGATGGAATGCAGACGGAAAGTCTTAAATCGTGCTAGGTTTTAACGTTGAATTTTTGCCCATGAACAAATGATGCCTTAAGGGGTTCTGTTGGGGGAGAATTAATCAAAATTAAGTGCAAAGGTCATCGCGTTAGATTCTGTAGGGTGAGACTCGATCATAATGAAGTTAATTTATTATTCTAATCTTAACTAACGCCCAAGGAAAGGTGTCTGTTTTTAGTAGAGGGTACCCATCTCCACTCATCAACATTACAACCTGCTCATATAAGGTATTGCCCCTTGTTACGTGTCTTTTATTTTGATACCGTTAATATTTAGTGACAGGATGGTTCCTGTAGGCCAAGTTCGTTCATGTCTGGAACGCTGTCCTTTTTATTTTCCACATTTTATTATATCTTTCACACTCGACATTGAGAATCTATCATCCCTTTAAACGAAGATAACTAGATACACCTCACAGAAGATCTTGATTTATTAGTGATGGAACAACATAGGGATGTACAAGAAATATATTTTCAAGAGCTCATACACATGCGTCCACTCGCCATGACACACAATGGTAGAAGTCATTGCAGACGATCTCTGCACTTCTGCATTCCTAGTGTCACGTCTGCCAAATACACTATAGAGGCATGACGTCACTTTCTGTATTAATAAATGACTCCGTATAAAATAAACAAACAAGAAGCCCTGTCTAGCTAAATATGATATCGATACAATTGTTATGAATTTAATCATAACACCCCTCTAAATGTCATTTTACCAAAATCGCTATACCACCGGCCTGTCCGCGATTGTTACTTCTGATAAATCTCTTCCAAGGTTGTTATAATACCATAGCTATTTATTACAACCAGCCAAATACTGGAAAATGTTATATCATTTCCTCATGTCCCAATACTCAAAAGTGTTAATTCACGACAACCTTAGGATGGGTCGTTCTTTGTTCGTTGCTTCCGCGTTATCTCTTTAATGACAATTTGTTTTAACATTATCAGACTCATCTACCGCCTGGTCGGAAGTAGTTATGCTATTCAATGGGGAAATACAACTCAATGCGCATCTATTGCTGGCAAGTAATGAAACACGTCAAGCTGGCTTTGTTCCATCTGGCTAGGGATGTCTGATCGCGCGAACAAAGGATCGCATGTTATGTGCAGGTGAGCCTAATCGTGTGGGGTGTGACGAACGTAGTCAACCGGGAATAAGAAAATATCGCTTGATAAAGGCGAAGAGTTCGATATCAAGCAGATAGAAGAAAAGAATATTAGCACATTACAAACAAGCAGGGATAATCAAAAGAAAATGTAAAGACTGAAGATATGACTCGTCACAAACTCCCAAAAGAGCATAGGCCTTCAATAAACTTATGTCGAGTCTTCTTGTCTCGTGCCATCAGCTCAATGTCTTTTCATGTCTACTCATCTCCTTCATGTCTGTCTCCATGTGCCATTGATCTTCATCGGCCTCTCTTTCCCTGGGGATTCCAGAACAACGACTGCCTGGTAATGCTATCAACAGGTTTTCTCAATATATGTGCTATGTATCTCCAGCTCCTTCTTCTCATCTCTTGTTCCACTGGCACTTGTTTGGTTATTGTCTACAGTTCCACATTAGTAATGTTGTCGTACCACTTTAATCCTTTTATTCTGTGCAAGCATCCATTTATGAAAGTCTGTAGCTTTCTTGTTGTTATGTTTTTTTGTTCTCCATGCTTCAGAGTCATAAAATAGAACTGACTTGACATTTGAACTGAAGATTGTGATTTGTGTGCTCAACCTGATTACTTTAGATCTCACTATATTTCCAGATGCAATGAAAACTGCGCTTGATTTTTGTATTTTTTTTTTATATCATTGTCTCTCCTTCCAGCTGTATCTCTTATCAAGTATTTTTTTATTTTGTCCTGTATCTAATTACATCTATATTATAGAAGTGCCAGGTTATCGGTAAAATCTAGATCGTCAAGCTGTTTGGTCAGAGTCAACTGAATTCATTTCTATTTCCTGAGGTGGATGTTTTCAAAACCTAATCTATAGCCAATAGGAAGAGAAATGGTGACCATAAGCATCCCTGTCGCTCTCCAGTTCTTATTCCAAACATTTGTTAAGGTGTTCTTCATAAAGAGCTCTGCATGTCATGTTCTCATAAGTTTTCTTTATTAAGTTAGTAATCTTCAGATGACTGTATAATGCCTCGTCAATTTCCAGATTCTCTGTCTCCACTGTCATATGCCTTTTTATAGTCCACAAATCCAGTTCAAAGAGGCGAGTACCATTCTAGACTTTGTTCCACTATTTTTCTTTAAAAAAGTTTACTAAAGTGGCAATCTGATCTATACAGGAATATAAGATGTTCTTTCTCTTCTACATTTTATTTTTTTGTTTTGTTTCCTGTGATATCTTGCACGGCAGTCTTATTTTTTTTAATGGATTGACACATTCATACACCTAGAGAAAGTCTTTTAGTTCAAATACCGCCCACATTACGTACTTGTGACTTACATTTAAACTGTGTTAAACTATGAAACGATTTCGTAATGCTGTCAACATGTTTCTTCAAAATGTGATTCATTCATCACTAGAACCATCTTCTCATCTCATGTGTCACTGGTATCTGTCTGGTTTTCGTATTCAGTTCCACGCTGGTAATCTGATTGAGATGTCTGTAACCAGCCCATGTTACGAACTATAAAGGTGCATGAGGGGGAGAACGATATCTTAAGGGTGTGTGTGTGTCATATCCAACTCCATCTTTCATTCCCCACCTTTTGTTTCACTGGTATTCGACTGGTTCTTTGAATCAGTTCCATGCTGCTGATTTTGTCATCGTATTTCAAATATTCCATTCTGTGCACCTACGATGATTTTTGTGATGGTCTGTTTTTCTTTGGTGCCATTTTCGAGGGTTTCCTCATCACAGTGTACTTACTTGTTGTTCCTGAAACTTACCTCTGATCAAACAAGTCAGTGTCACCGGAAGCTTCTCTTTCAGCTCTGACGCTCATCCACGGGCAGGCTGGGAGTTAGAAATAGTATAGTTTACGTTTGTGTGAGCGTCTTTGTGTTTGTAGGTGAATACATGTGATTGTTTGTACGTGTATGTGTGTGATTTGTTTACGTTTGTATGCATGTACATTTAGAGGTGTGATTGTGTGTAAGCTTATATGTATAACTGTCTGTGCGTTTATGTGTGATTGTAAATGTATATGTGCATGGAGGTATATTTCCGCAAATAATAATTTATACGAGCAGTGTAAGTATATTTGCGTAATTATAAATTTATACGTGCAATGTAAGTATAAATGCGTAATTATACATATACTGAAGCACATTAAAAACGCACCACTATAATATATACTGATGTCGAGAAACTGGAAACAAAAAGTGTAGGAATGGATTTTTCCCGAATTTGTCATGAGGTAGAGAGCGAATGGCTGCTGGAATGGAAAGTGCATAATTCAACCCACGGGTTTGTGTACTTCTTCTTCTTCTTCTTTCTTTGGTCCTTAGCCGCCGACCGTCAAAGCAGTCAGTGGCCATCACACCTAGTGGCATCTTGTAGGGCAACAACAAATTGATTCCACTTTGCTCGGTCGGCGGCCATCCTTCGTACAGTGCCCCAACTCTGGTTCATTCTTTGCATCTCAGCCTCCACAGTCCTCCGCCAAGTTGTTTTTGGTCGGCCTCTCTTTCGTTTTCCTTTTGGGGTCCAAAGCATAGCTGTTCTTGTGATGGCATCGGGGTCTCTTCTGAGGACATGGCCAACCCAGCTCCAGCGTCTGCCAGCTATGATGGTGTGCATGTCCTCTTGCTTGCTACGAGTAAGCAGTTTGTGTACATACTACATGAAAACAATGAAAGTTAAACGTGCAACACGGTTCCCAACAGCTATGACCCTGAAAATGTGTACGCGTTGTGGCAGTATACTCGGTATAAAAAGGCCGTTAAGCCAAACACCCAGTACATGTGCTTGAAATGCCACGACTATCTGAAAACGACCGCCAGCGAGCCATTGGTATGTTGGAGACCGGAATGAGCTCGCGGGCCGTTGCCAGAAGGATGCATTGCCACCACAGCACTATTGTACGTCTCAATGAACGTTACGGAACCACTGGCAGTGCCCGGGATAGACTTCGGAGTGGCCAACCACGAGTTAATACCCCTGCGCAAGATCGTCATATTGTGCTGAGTCGCCTAAGGAATCGTTCTTTCCCGGCAAGTCAAACAGCAAGAGCAATAGTGGGTAAACGTGGGCAAGTCTCTCAAATGACAGTCATACGACGACTCAGAGATACAGGCCTTACTGCAAGACGACCTTATGTTGGGCCAAACGTGACTCACAGACATCGTCAGCAGCGCCTGCAATGGGCAGAGCAACATGTCAGATGGATTAGACTGCAGTGGAACGCTGTCCTATTCACAGACGAGAGCAGATTCAACATATACTTTGCTGATGGACGTATGCGGATTTGGTGACGGTGTGGAGAGCGCTTTGCAGATTGCTGTTTTCGTCAGCACAACCGATTTGGAGGTGGCAGTATTCACATTTGGGGAGGATTCAGTTTTCACTATCGCTTGCCTCTTCACGTCTTCCGTGGAAATGTTAATGCTGTGACATATCGAGATGAGGTTCTGGGTGCATTGGTTGCTCCTGCGCTCACAAATTATCCAGACTTGCAGCTTCTCCAGCAGGATAACGCACGTGCGCACACCGCATGCATTACTCAACAATATCTACAGCAGCAGAACATTGTGACGATTGATTGGCCTGCCCTATCACCAGACATGTCCCCTATAGAACATCTGTGGGACGAGCTTGGACGCAGAGTCTACAGGCAAGGTTCTACAGCTAGTCTGCAACAGCTCGAAGCTGCTCTTACACTTGAATGGGACTTGATTCCCCGGAACTTCCTTCAGAGACTTGTGCGTTCCATGCGGAGCCGCTGCCAAGCTTGTTTGCAAGCACACGGTGGACATACCAGATACTGAGGATAGTGTGAATGAATTTTTTTTTTGTTGGTTGCATTTTTGGTTTTCTCCCTTGCCTGCACAGAATGCAATGAATTTCATAACAATAAAATGTACAAATTAATGACCAGCATGGATTCATAGGAAAATGAATAAAGATTCCAAATATGTAAACTTGTAAACAACTTATATTTACATTTCACACTCTGTTCCTGGATTATACAGGTGGTGCGTTTTTAATGTGCTTCAGTATATATACGCTACTGGACAAAAGTTAAGGGCCACCAAGAAAAACTCCACTATGGACCAAATAAATGCAACCAGGTGTAAACAATTTATTACAGAATACAGTTGATTCATCTGTAGAAAAGATCAGTCAAGTGTTTTTTAATAATGTGTGACTTACTAACAAAAAGAAATTCAACTCACTTTTTCACCTTTTGAACTAGTGGGGCGTGTTGCAAAAACCACGGTTAAAGTGACCCAGTCTTTGAACATTTAAAAAAAAAATGAACCTAGTGCACACAGAAATGTGTACACATTTGTCTGAGCTCAGTTTTAATGACATTTTCACTTGTCTTTACAGTTTGCCAATCAATTAAAAATTGCCATTGTTGCTGCAAAAACCCGTGGTTTTTGCAACACGCCCCACTAGTTCAAAAGGTGAAAAAGTGAGTTGAATTTCTTTTTGTTAGTAAGTCACACATTAATAAAAAACACTTGACTGATCTTTTCCACGATGAATCAACTTTATTTTGTATTAAATTGTTTACACCTGGTTGCATTTATTTGGTCCATAGTGGAGTATTTCTTGGTGGCCCTTAACTTTTGTCCAGTAGTGTATTATACAGATGCAGGACAAATTGAAAACACTCGATGAGAGGTCATAGCAATTGGGTCTGAAAATATACAGGGAAAAGACAAAAATAATGAGAATAAATGCAGGTAATAATAACAGGGTTGAACTTGAAGAAACACCAACACAAGATGAAGAATCGTACTCAGCAATATAGACAAAGTTGGACGGACAGACAGTGATATCAAAATAAAAATACAAAAAGCAAGAGGAGCTTTCATTGCATTGGGAAATATATGGAGATCAAGGGAAATCGGATCCAACACGAAAAAAAGAATCTTCAACTCAAATGTGAAGTCAGTTCTATTGTATGGCTCTGAGACATGGAGAACAACAAAGACAACAACCAAAAAGCTACATACTTTCATAAATGGGTGCTTGCTTAGAAAAGAGGGATTAAAATGGTATGACAAGGTTACCAACGTGGAACTGATGACAAGAACCAGACAAGTGCAAGTGGAACAAGAAATGAGAAGAAGACGATGGTGATGGATAGGAAACACACTGAGGAAACATGTTGATAGCATTACAAGGCAGTCCTTGTTCTGGAACCCTCAGGGCAGAGAGATGCAGAGGTAGACCAAGAAGCACATGGAGAAGAGAGCTGGAAACAGAGGTAAAAATGATGATGAGAACGGGGAAAGAACTTGAGATGATGGCACGTGACATGAGGACTTGGCATGTGTTTGTTGAAGGCCTATGCTCCTTTGGTAGTGGAGGGTTATGATGAATGTGATTGTGTGTAAGTGTATATGTGTGATTGTGTGTTACTTTATATGTGTCATTGTGTGGCTGTGACGGCATTGCCTCCCCTGCTTTGCAGTAGTGGTCCAACAGTGGCCAAAACTCAAGAGCATCTATTAAAGGCTTCAATGGAGTCTATTTGTACACAAGATTACTCTTGGCAGAAATATCCATAGAAGAGTAGTAAAGCTTCTATCGCATGGAAGTCTTCATGAGATATTCAGATAAGCGAAAACAATGCTGGCTGTCGCTGAGCACGTTAATTATGTAATCTGCGGACACTTTTATGAAGATTTCAAGCAATGATTGTTCTAGCTCGTTAAGCCACCACGGATGAAATAATCAGTGGAATTTATAATTACACACACACACACACACACACACACATATATATATATATATATATATATATATATATATATATATATATATATATATATATATATATATATATATATATATATATATATATATATATATATATATATATATATATATATATATATACTACTCGTCAAAAGTCAAGGGCCACTTAGAAAAACCTTGGTTGAAACCATAAAACAAATCTGATATAAACGTAATTGGTATCAGTCAATACGGCATTTATTGAATACCAAATTGACATGTCACGTAAACAAATGGAAACACACATTCAAACGCAATGAAGCTGTGAAGTGTGTCACCCACCTTTTCAAAAGTCACACAATAGATATTGGACAAATAGACATTTCAAAATCGGGTATGACCATCGTTTGCAGCAAGACATTCAAGACAGCGTAGACGCATCGAGTCCACAAGGGTCCGAAGAGTATCCTGAGGAACAGCTTGCCATTCCTGAAGCAGAAATGCAGTCAGCTGTGCAACATCCATTGGCAGGGGATGATTTGTTGACAATTTTCGACCAAGGACCTCCCAGAGGTGCTCAATCGGAGAAAGGTCAGGTGAATGAGCTGGCCACGCCATCCTGATGATCCCATGTTGCTGAATAAACTCATTCACCACACTAGCTCGATGGAGTCGAGCGTTATCATCTTGGAGGATGGCATTACCACCTATGGCTTCCAGAGCAGGGTTAACAATTGGTCTCAAGATTTCGTTCTGGTATCTTGGGCCGGTCAAGTTGCCTTGGATGATGTAGAGTGGGGTCCTGCCGTGTCTGTAGAAGCCTCCCTAGACCATGAGACTCCATTGTTGCCTTGTCCATCGGATGTGCTCGCGACACCAAGCAACACGGGCTCAGCGATGAGCAGGAGTAAGAGGGTTTGTGACTGCAGAACGTCGAGCAGCCAGTCCAAATTCATGTAAACGTCTGCGAATTGTGCTTTGACTGACATTAAAGTTTACAGTTTGTCTGAGCTGACATCTTAGAGTGGAACAAGTCACTGTTCGATGGCGCAGGACTGACAACAAGAGGTACCGGTCATCATGTCTATTGGTGCATCTAGGTCGACCTGGCCGGTGGCGATCCTCCACACTTCCTGTGGCCTAAAATCTCTCCAACATTCTCTGGATTGTAGAGTGTGACACTGCAAGCCGTCTAGCAACCTCACGGACAGATAAACCACTTTCAACCCACGCTTTAGCCCTCATTCTTTGTAAGGTGTCAAGATTTCTTCTCGGTGGCATTGTTTTTGCAAGTGATGAAACTACCATAAGTCTGCTGATTGTAAAACAAATTAAGAGTGAACTCTGTTCACGAAAAGTCCCCATTGCACGTGGAATGTCAATCAGCACAATTACTTCACCTGTTTGGTTGTACGGAAGTTTGAAAAAACAGATTACAAATATGAATTTATGGTCAGCAAACCAAATTGCACGTTATCACCATGGTTGTCGGTGAGTTGTTTTTATGCTTAACGTGCATAGAGGACTGTCAGAAGAAGATATTGCACCCATTTTTACTAAAAACGTCCTTCATTTAATCATTCTATGCGCTTATATAAAAGTGTATTTAAAATAATAGGGTGGCCCTTGACTTTTGACGAGTAGTATATGTAACCGCGCCATTTGGTCTCCGTGGTTCACTGCCTTTTTATCACAACATCTTCAAGAAGAAGATATATTACTTTGCCACAATAAAGCCTAAAAATTAGTTGTGGTCTATATTTGTGTTTTCGCTCTAGAAATAGCTGTGGGTTATATTTGTGTTTTCGTGCCTTCTAGAGCAATAATCGCGTGTGTTATTTGAGTGGCCCAATTAATACGCGGCGCGCACTAAGTGAGCGATTTGGTTTAGCGGCTTATATAAAGAAGGGCCTGGCTAGCAGAGGCCTCTTTATCTCGTCAGACACACAGAGTAGGGCACGATCTGTAGATGACTTGAACACGTGAGTTAATTTAGATTAGCTTTAGTGATCTAGTTTTATTATTAGTATTCAGCGTGTCTGTTCTAATGTTTAATGAAATAGATAAAAAGATGTGTTTCATGAGGAGATTTCTTTTTAGGACCATAGATTTAGTTCTGAAATGATAGATGAGTGAAAATATGTGTGGATAGATTTTAATAGTTTTAAGTCCAAATCACAGCTGTAAGAGTTTAGTAGCAATTATTTCATTCATCAGACCGGGCATGAAAGGCAAACTATTTCATACATGAAACCAGGCAGAAAAGCGATCTATTACTTTAATTTAGATAATATTAACTAGTTGGGAAGATGGCAAACGGGGGCCGCGTGTTGATGACTGTGAATAAAGAAGGCGCCAAGGAGTCTGCATTAACACTCTTAGATATCACGTGTTATAAGCCTATAATGTTACGCTATGTTATATTGTGTGAATTGACACGTGGGTGAAGGCAGGTTAAGGTAATTTTCTTCAGTAATGGAAGAGATAGTTTTCGTGTTAAATCACCTTTATGTGATGAATTTTGTTCTAGTTGTTAAGTCAAGAGTAATTTTATTTTACTCTTTAATGTAAGAGTAATTTAGTGTAGTTCAAGATAATTGATTATAATACTACTGTATTTCTTTAGTGGGTTACTTTGAGGCTACTGTAAATATTTAGTGGGTCACTTTGAGATTAGTTTAATTACATCTGCTGTGTACACAGTTTTGTAGTGCTAAAGTTCCCTTTGAGAAGATGAATCTAGCTTTAGGTATTTAGATTTCTGGTGAGCGATACCACTCCTTTGTGCGTAAGGCACATTGAGACAGGTGTTTCTATGTTTGCTCCTTGTGGTGAAGTGGGATGTTATAAATATTTATAGGGGACTTAGTGTACTGACTGAGATCAGCTGTGAAGGTATCTATATCTAATAAGAGTAGTGTATTATAGATAACCTTACTTGCTGCCACATATATATATATATATATATCTCAGTCAGAATTATTCTGGAATAGTGTGATGACTACGTTGTATGTCTAGGGTATGTGTATGATGAAGTGTAAGTCATAACAACAACAGACAGATAAACAATTTAATTTATTCCACCACACTTGACAACACTGTGACACTCACATACATATAACACTCTAAAGGATATCTTAATTACAAGTTATATGTACAGAATTTCTCAATATGAATATTGTAGTGACATATATTATTAAAAGTATCCTATGTGTGTCAGTTGTGTAGTAGTAATATGAGGTAATACTGGTTTTGTTTTGTTCAAGCTCTGTTGGTATTTGTCATCATGACTTCAATAGTTTGTCTTTATGGGAGCTAGTATTGGAGATGTTCTCAGTTCCTGTTATTAAAACAATTTACTTCCCCTCTTAAGTTTATGTTACAATGTTATTTTAAGATGGGGTACATAATTTTGAGCTCAGCTGGCCACATCAGCTTATCTTGCGTGATGGCGGCAGGAAAAGACTCCTCTGCTCGATTTCTCCCCTGTGCTCTGGAGACACCTCACTGATAGCTAAATGGACCAAGGAGTATGCTGTCCGACTCTGGATTCAGCAAAGCTCTGACCAGGTGCTGCTCAATACCATCAAGACCACGGTCCCTGAAAACAAGAAGGATGTACCTTCTACTTCATAACTAATTGATACTCTCTTTTTACACTGAGCACAATACATCACAAACATTGAGTTCAGAGCGTTAGGCCAACTGTCAGCTTCATCTGAAATACTTTATACCAGCATTAACCTCCTTAATGGTTACTACGCCTCTGCACTTCCAGCATTATTTCTGTCTAATCAATAATCTAGGTGTCAGTGTACTGTTTGGCCATTCCATGCAGTTTTACTTTCCTCCGACACCTTCTGTTCAGGCTGGAGCATTATAGGCTTTACATCATGTTTGCTACTGAACTACACATATATACAGGCATAAATTAACAATTCACATTCAATTTTCATTAAAAGATACTGAATGTTTCAAGCTTACCACAATTCATGGAAACAAACACAGATACGTTGATTAGCAATGAATTCTGGCACAAATACTGGCACAAATTCCCATCTGCTTATGTTCCAGGCTTTTATTTTAGCAAAAATGTGAGCTGGCTTCAACGCACTGTTGCTTTATCAAGCTTATTTGAACTAGTGGTCTCGAACTAACGCTCCTAAGTGAGTATATCAGCGAGTCTGGCCAATGGAGCCACGTTTCGACAAGGGTTTGAAAAAATTTTAACTTCCTACGTCTCCCCTAACAACCAAATATAGTATTTATAGTCCGACCAATCGTGTTTAGTCTTATATTTGTTGCGCTCCAATCAATTTGGAGTTTACATGGTAGGCTATTTCCGTACGCAAGGTTTTTTTCAAACACGTTATAAAAAAATTTTATGAGCAGAAATGATTTCATGCTGTCAGGCATCCCCAATATTTTATTTTGGTTATAACTTGTTAATTCCTAGACTATTTGCGTAACGTTTTACATATTCTTTGTCAGCAAACCCTAAGGAACCCAAATATACAAATTTAAAAGAGCTAAGTGGCTGCGTTCAAAATATGCAATTTCTTCGACCTCCTGTTTCGAAGATGTGCTGTCTGGGTACTGTAATGTTTTCAAACGTAAACCCATCTAATGTTATCTTTTCTAATAAGCGTTTTTCGTGATTTTAAAACCTAACTCTGGGAAGGGTAGTGAATTTATCACTGTCCGTCTGAAAAAAAAAAGTTAGTGCATGTGGCCTTACACGCGTGATAGTAGTAATTGTGTATCGCGCGACGCGTGTTGCATGCGTTCCTGATTTTCAGCCCTCCCTCTCTCTTTCTATTTGAGTCCATCTGTTCGTTCGTTTTGGTAACGCAGTATAATTAATGTTAGGATTAATTTAGGTCATTACGCAGTCTGCCTCTCAATGTTTTTCCAAGAAATACAGCACACGTTTCATTGAAGAAAGCGGGTAATAATATAGTAGGCTTTTACTATCAACGTGAAAGCGTTACAATTTGCAGACGAAGCATAAAACAAAGGGGATTTCGAGTACATTCCTTGTGACAGCACTGTTATTTTACCATTGCTCTTTTCTTTATTAGAATTTATTTGTTACGCTTTACATTTACCTTTTAATTTATATATGTGGATTAGAATATTCCACGACATCTCCCCTCTTAAAACAGACATTATATGTCAGTCCTTTATTCTATATACACATAGATAAATGTAAGTCAACTTGACTTTACTCTGCTGTGGTGCTATCATGGTTTTATGTAGTTGGGTCCATTCAGAGTAGGCACTACTCATGAAATCTGCCTCAGACTTCTACAACCAATAATATATTTCGGTTATGTTACTGAACAGCCGCAAGTGTGAGTGCTTGTCTTAATGCTGCTTCGCAACCCGTATTCACCATTTCTCTTCTCTGAGTCTGCGCAATGACATGTCCAGAGAACATTATATTTCCCTCAAAATGTACGTTATGAGGAGATAACATATACCTGGTGATAGCAGAGTTTTCGTAGTGGATCCCATAATCTTCTTATTATCCTGTATGAAACATTCGGAATATCCTCAATCAAAGAGGCAACTCAGGGATTCATTACGTTCCTCCGAAATGTTTACATCCAACAATTTTCTCATCATTCTAGAGAAGACACTAGGCGCATTCTTCAATCCAAATGGCAATCTATTAAACTCATAGTGTCCTTCTGAGGTACTAAAAGCTAGGTATGGTCTAACCTCAGGCTTTACTGGAATCTGATAGTATCCTTTACTCAGATCCACTTTTGAGAAATATTTAGCTTTATTTAGTCTGGCAAACAGCTGATTTGTATCCGGCAATGGATCCACCTGTCCTTCTGTAATAGCATTCAGTCTCCTGTAATCTATACAGAGTCTATGTTCTCCAGAGGGCTTCCTTAAGAGTACAACACCGGAACTATATGAGGATTCACTGTGTGAAATAATTCCCTCCTTCAATAGATAGTCTATCTCTTCCTTCAAAGCTTTCTCCTTAGCAAACGGAATCGAATATGGTTTCATACAGACAGGTGTGGGGTCTATCAGTTTCATATCATATTCCAATAGGTTTGTATGCCCTGGTCGGTCTGTTAACACCTCTGCATGATTATTTAGAACCTGTTGCACTCTCTCTTTCTGAGTTTTCGTTAAATGTGTACTGATTTTCACCTGTGCTGCTGTCTCACAGGGGTGTAATGGATACTCAAATGATGAAAGTGGTTCCTTTTTCATCTCCATGGCGATGGACAAGGTCAACAAGTGTGTCTCTTCCTGATGTTCTCTTTCCAAATATTTCTTCAGGAGATTCACATGATAGATTTTTTCTTTCCCCTTCTTATCTATCTTATAATTTGTTCTAGATACCTTCTCTAAAACTGTATATGGACCCTGCCATCCAATTTGTAACTTATTCTGACTCCCGGGCAAAAGAAGCAGTACTTTCTCTCCCACAGCCAAATTTCTGTCTTTCGCCTTCCTGTTATAATAGGCAGCATGTTTCTTCCTGGCTTGTTTCAAATTTTTCATTGGCAAGTTTCCAGCCAGTTTTTAAACGAGTGGTCAGCTCATTCACATATTGGTATGAAGATGTAATGTTTTCCTCTGCCTTTTCATCAGTCCACGTTCTTAACAAAGCTACATATGGACCTTTAATTTTGTGGACCTATTTGTCCATGCACCGGTATGGTCTCTTCCACTCGAAGCTTTATAGTGATGATTTTTCCTCCCAGAATTATCATTCACAAAACGACCGCTACCAATTTTTCTTTGGGGGCTGTCTCCCCACTTAAAATTCTTGATGAGAGATTTCCTCTCTACATCCTCTTCCTCCAGTTTGTTTAAGTCCGATTGAGGGATTTTCGGCTTATCCTGGGGTAAGACATCTTTTTGCACTCTCCGCATAGTGGCCATTGTAAAACAGTTAAGTGAAGCTTGTCCGTGAAAAGGGGCTTCCCATTCCATTTGGTCCACTTTATCAAATCTATTTTTCTTTTTATTATCAGGCCTAATTTTGCCCCGTGGCGTGTCCAGGTCCTGATCCATGTTCCCACTTGTGGGTGTTCCCTCATGTGCTATGCTACACCTTTCTACAAAATTCTCAATGTCCCATCTTGCTTTGGGCCAATAATAATTGTGAGCCACCTTTTGAATGATGGTACCTATCTTCTCATGGTCCCCATCTGGTTTCACATGTAGGCTCCTTATTAAGTCTGCCCTATATCTTTTAGGAAGTACCAGCTGTCCCTGACCTTTGGATCTAGCTCCAGTCTTCCTATACATCAACTTGTTTTTCATGTAAAAATCTCCCTTGCCTGGAGTTGTATGACAAGTTGACAATTTTCTGAAACAAGGCTTGAGTGTTTTATCCCCAGCCTGTGCCTTCCTCATCTCTTCTGGAGTGGTATCTAACATAATATCCTCCTCCTGTCTTGAGGTCGACCTGACCTGAAGGGTTGCCATATACACAGGTTTCCTTCTGCAACGGTCAGTGTCATGATTGTCCATCTGACAATTTTTACACCACCTTTTTCCTTGGTTGAAAGATTTTCTTTCATCATATTTCCTTTCATCGAATTGTGGGAATTTATTTTTATTTTCATACCGTGGCCTATCAAACTGGTGCTTACCTTTGTTTTGATCCTAGGATCAAATTTATTAAAGTTCTGTGGTGCCCTAAAGTTATCCACTTGTTTCTTTTTATTACCTGTTACCTCTGCTTGAGCTGCTTGATACCTTTCAGCAACATTTAGCAACTCACCCAGCCTCTCTGCACCTTGTTCCATGAGAAACTTTCTCAGGTCTGGAGCCATGGACTCTCTTAATTGCTCTATAAGGACCATTTCCTTAAGATCTTGGGTTTTCCCCAGAGAAGTCCATTTCTCCAAGTATGTCTCTATTCGTGCAGAGAACTGGTGATAGGTTTCACCTGACAGTAGTTTAGCATTCCTAAATTTTTTCCTATAGAATTCTGCATTCTTTTCATACCTTAACAAAAGAGCCTGCTTTAGCATGTCATAATTTTCCTGATCACCTCTGCTCATTTTTGCAAAAACTTCATAAGCTGCCCCACGAAGTCCTTGAGATAACTTTAAGCTCCACCTTTCTCTCTCTAACCCATACGTGGTAGCTAATAGTTCATACCTATTTAGGTAGCTCTCTATATCATCGTCTTTCTCAACAAAATGATCTAAATGAAAATTCATAGCTGAGGTTGAGGCTCCTTGGCTAGCAGTGGCATCAGAGGCAAAGGGACTGGCACCATTTTCAGGAGCATGGCCCTGAAACTCAAACTCCCTTAGTCGTAACTCATGTTCCCTTTGTAATCTCTTCTCCTCCTTTTCTGCTTCCCTCTCTGCAGTCAATCTTCTTTCTTCTGCTTCCCTTTCTGCAGCTAATTTCTTCTCTTCCCTTTCTGCAGCTAATTTCTTCTCTTCCCTTTCTGCAGCTAATTTCTTCTCTTCTCTTTCTGCCTCCAATTTCTTAGCCTCAGCCTCAATCTGCAACCTCTTAGTCTCAGCCTCAGCCTCAAATTGTAACTTCTTAATTTCCCTTTCAGCCTCTAACTTTCTTTCGGCTTCAAACCTTCTTTCTTCGCGTTCAATAAATTTGTCACATTCCGTAGTGACATAGGCAACCATAACTTGCCCATCTAATCCTAACTCTTTTGCAGTCTGAACAGCAGCAGATCGAAACTTGGCCAGGTCCGCCATTGTCTATCAGGTAAATTTATACAATGTCTAACCAACAATTCAATCTCTAACTATATATCTAATGGACAACACAGGCACCGTGAGCTCAACCTTATTTAATTCCACCCAAGGATACCTTTTAATTCTTATTATTCCCTGAAGTGAGTTACCCCCAATATTTTTAATAGTGAAAGATTCAAAATCCCAAGAGCGAGACCCCAATATATGTGGTGAAGTGGGATGTTATAAATATTTATAGGGGACTTAGTGTACTGACTGAGATCAGCTGTGAAGGTATCTATATCTAATAAGAGTAGTGTATTATAGATAACCTTACTTGCTGCCACATATATATATATATATCTCAGTCAGAATTATTCTGGAATAGTGTGATGACTACGTTGTATGTCTAGGGTATGTGTATGATGAAGTGTAAGTCATAACAACAACAGACAGATAAACAATTTAATTTATTCCACCACACTTGACAACACTGTGACACTCACATACATATAACACTCTAAAGGATATCTTAAAGGAGTCACTGATAACTTTTCAAATAACAATATGTATTCATTGCTGTTATGAATGAATATGTGTCCTGATTCAAATACAAAGGGAACCAGGAATCACAATCAATTTTAATTACAAGTTATATGTACAGAATTTCTCAATATGAATATTGTAGTGACATATATTATTAAAAGTATCCTATGTGTGTCAGTTGTGTAGTAGTAATATGAGGTAATACTGGTTTTGTTTTGTTCAAGCTCTGTTGGTATTTGTCATCATGACTTCAATAGTTTGTCTTTATGGGAGCTAGTATTGGAGATGTTCTCAGTTCCTGTTATTAAAACAATTTACTTCCCCTCTTAAGTTTATGTTACAATGTTATTTTAAGATGGGGTACATAATTTTGAGCTCAGCTGGCCACATCAGCTTATCTTGCGTGATGGCGGCAGGAAAAGACTCCTCTGCTCGATTTCTCCCCTGTGCTCTGGAGACACCTCACTGATAGCTAAATGGACCAAGGAGTATGCTGTCCGACTCTGGATTCAGCAAAGCTCTGACCAGGTGCTGCTCAATACCATCAAGACCACGGTCCCTGAAAACAAGAAGGATGTACCTTCTACTTCATAACTAATTGATACTCTCTTTTTACACTGAGCACAATACATCACAAACATTGAGTTCAGAGCGTTAGGCCAACTGTCAGCTTCATCTGAAATACTTTATACCAGCATTAACCTCCTTAATGGTTACTACGCCTCTGCACTTCCAGCATTATTTCTGTCTAATCAATAATCTAGGTGTCAGTGTACTGTTTGGCCATTCCATGCAGTTTTACTTTCCTCCGACACCTTCTGTTCAGGCTGGAGCATTATAGGCTTTACATCATGTTTGCTACTGAACTACACATATATACAGGCATAAATTAACAATTCACATTCAATTTTCATTAAAAGATACTGAATGTTTCAAGCTTACCACAATTCATGGAAACAAACACAGATACGTTGATTAGCAATGAATTCTGGCACAAATACTGGCACAAATTCCCATCTGCTTATGTTCCAGGCTTTTATTTTAGCAAAAATGTGAGCTGGCTTCAACGCACTGTTGCTTTATCAAGCTTATTTGAACTAGTGGTCTCGAACTAACGCTCCTAAGTGAGTATATCAGCGAGTCTGGCCAATGGAGCCACGTTTCGACAAGGGTTTGAAAAAATTTTAACTTCCTACGTCTCCCCTAACAACCAAATATAGTATTTATAGTCCGACCAATCGTGTTTAGTCTTATATTTGTTGCGCTCCAATCAATTTGGAGTTTACATGGTAGGCTATTTCCGTACGCAAGGTTTTTTTCAAACACGTTATAAAAAAATTTTATGAGCAGAAATGATTTCATGCTGTCAGGCATCCCCAATATTTTATTTTGGTTATAACTTGTTAATTCCTAGACTATTTGCGTAACGTTTTACATATTCTTTGTCAGCAAACCCTAAGGAACCCAAATATACAAATTTAAAAGAGCTAAGTGGCTGCGTTCAAAATATGCAATTTCTTCGACCTCCTGTTTCGAAGATGTGCTGTCTGGGTACTGTAATGTTTTCAAACGTAAACCCATCTAATGTTATCTTTTCTAATAAGCGTTTTTCGTGATTTTAAAACCTAACTCTGGGAAGGGTAGTGAATTTATCACTGTCCGTCTGAAAAAAAAAGTTAGTGCATGTGGCCTTACACGCGTGATAGTAGTAATTGTGTATCGCGCGACGCGTGTTGCATGCGTTCCTGATTTTCAGCCCTCCCTCTCTCTTTCTATTTGAGTCCATCTGTTCGTTCGTTTTGGTAACGCAGTATAATTAATGTTAGGATTAATTTAGGT
This sequence comes from Oreohelix idahoensis, assembly GCA_024509875.1. Classification (NCBI taxonomy): domain Eukaryota; kingdom Metazoa; phylum Mollusca; class Gastropoda; order Stylommatophora; family Oreohelicidae; genus Oreohelix; species Oreohelix idahoensis. The sequence continues at coordinate 411,447 of JAMPIV010003285.1, forward strand.
CATTACGCAGTCTGCCTCTCAATGTTTTTCCAAGAAATACAGCACACGTTTCATTGAAGAAAGCGGGTAATAATATAGTAGGCTTTTACTATCAACGTGAAAGCGTTACAATTTGCAGACGAAGCATAAAACAAAGGGGATTTCGAATACATTCCTTGTGACAGCACTGTTATTGTACCATTGCTCTTTTCTTTATTAGTGTTTTGCCTCAGCATGAAGCCTTCAGATGCTCTTTTGCAGTAGTGGTTTCGGTAGCAACCGATGTTACACGGTGAGATTGCCAGCTTCATGCACAACACCATACTAGTATCGCTAGACGACATGCATGTGTGTGTGTGTGTGTGTGTGTGCATGATAGTTGAATGTTTCACGCAGTGTGGAAGAAGGACAGTTTGACAGGTGAGAGCATGGTGTTTCTGATTATTTAACTATTGTGATTTTAACTAGCCCGTGCTTTGTTTGCGTTCCAGGATTAGCAACTGAGCAGTGGCTGGGTGTTTGGTTTTGTTTGCTTTGTTTTATTTGTTTAATGTTTGCTTCGTGAGCTCTTTATCATTGACTGGGTTGTATAAATAAATACAACCCCTGCCTTAGAATCGAGAGTTTTATTGTTGTTCGGGTCGGTGCAAGTGTGAAAGAAAGTGATCACATATCACATCCTCATCATCATCTCGCCCACCGTATCACACACACATACACACACACACACACATATATATATGTGTGTGTGTGTGGTGTGTGTGTGTGTGTGTGTGTTTATAGTGTGTGTTTAGTAACTTTTGACTGAGAAAAACATGTAGTGCATTTAAAAGGACTGAATCGAAGTTAAATTTGTAACCTTACACATAACAAAATTTAATAATCACTTTACGTTTTAACAGTTTTAAAATAAATTGAATAGTTATGGAAAAGGTTTCATCGCCTGATTGGGATTTAACTGAATAAAGGAGGTCACTTTTGGCAGCGGATATTTTCACGTAGCTGCCAATGGTAGTTTCTTCTCCCGCTGAGTCAGTTCCTTTCACTCTGCTCTTGCTCGTCTCTGGTCAACGTTCTGGCGCCGCACGTTCCCAGAACGTCAAAGAGTAACGGCTAAGTTGGTTCTGCGTCTGTCTATAAGACCCTTTTATGATGGCGTCTCGCAAAACGTCAGTCCTCTTCTACCTTCACTTGGTTCCAGAGATAGTACTTTCTACTGGTACCACCAATAATTGGTAATAGAAATAGAAACGAAACGTATGGTGTTTTCCCGACACAGTTATGTGCGGCCCCCCCCCCCCCCCTTCTTCTATTCTACCTTCCCATGTCAGAATTTACCCTCCATGAGAATTAAATTTAATTCCTCGGGATAAAACTTAATTTACATTTAAACTGAATAGCTTTAGCTTTACATTACATTTAAATGAAAACTTTAGGCGTACAGATATAAAATGTTTTACATTTACATCTCCACTGTTTGAAAAGTGCTCACAATATAAATTGATTTATGTTTCATTTATATTTACACTTATGGAAAAGTTTTAATCTTCTATTAAATTAAAATGAATATTTCCACATAGACATTTACACTGGTTTAATGCTTAAAAACTTACATTAATTTTGAAATGAATATGTTTATAGAGACATTTACACTGCTTTGAAAATGTAAGTATTATGCTTAGAATGTGCGTCATTTCTTTTCATCTTTCCCTCCCTGCTCCACAGGGAACCTGGAACTACTTTATGTTTTTTAGTTCTCTTTACGAAACCATCAATAAAGTAATCACCAGCCCGTGCAGTGGTGGTTCATGACTCATCACTCTATACAATGAGGTTGCTAACCTGAAATGATTTTGACATCCAATAACGAGTTTCACACATTAAACTTCACATGGTAATGTATACATATTTATTTTAGTTCACATGTTAGTAATAAAATATGAAAAGTAAATCACAACTTACGCCAATCCTAGCTACAGACTTGTTTGCTCAGATGAATAAAAGAGACGAATTGTTCTCTTACACGCGTCTAGGAAGTCTTTAATTTTACAATAGATGGCCCTCCTCGGACTCCGTGTTTCTTCAGTTTCCTAGTCCCGGTGTTCCTTATTAAAATGTAGAGATTTGCTGTGCCTTTGTAAGTCTTATCTGGTTGTCCGATAAAAGGTCCGGTTAACAAAAAGGAAATATGAATCTATTCTTCACTGTGGTGAGCTCTGTGTTGTCTTGGCGAGCTTGAAATTCACAGTGAAATAAAAATGCAAAAATGGTCAAGCTATCTTCACGTCTATGTTGTTATGAATCTAATCAGAAAGATCCAATCATATCAAGCAAGTCGGGGATGGCACTGTCAAAATATTTCCTACATGGAAAAATTTTGCAAAAGGTCACGTCTCCCATATATAGTAATATGGTGTCTTGTATACTCTCTCACCAACACATTTGTAGACGCATATTGTCTAAAATGTAATAAATCCATGATTACTTTTAACCAAGTGACCAGAAGCGATTATATCAGACTTATCTGCTCACAGGTGTCACACAGACAGTAATCCCGTTATCTGTCATATGAGTGCGCAAACTCCGTGTCTTATCGGCAATTTAATCCGATAGCGCTGACCGATGTACGTGCTAATCTGCCACGCCTATAACCACCAAATCTGGGTAGCGTCAAGATAATGTGATGTATTATATCAGTCGCTCCTTGCAAATGGGATATTTATCACCTACAGATAAAATCAAATATCTGCTACTTAGCAGATAAATAAAGAAACAAAGAAAGAAAGTGCGATAATTGACAGCACATAATAAAAACCAGCACCACAAATATACCGATACTGCCGGAGAGAACCAAAGATCGATAGAGGTCGTCCATTTCGTCACAGTGTGTTACTGTGTGTTACTGTATATGTTTGATTGTGTGTTACTGTACGTGTGTGATTTTGTGTTTCGTTATAAGAGTGATTGTGTGTACGTTTATATGTTTGATTGTGTGTACGTTTATATGTTCGATTGTGTGTACGTTTATATGTGTGATTGTCTGTAGGTTTATATGTGTGATTGTGTGTATGTTTATATGTGTGATTATCTGTAGGTTTTTATGTGTGATTGCGTGTTACTGTACATATGTGATTGTTTGTACGTTTATATGCATGATTGTCTGTAGGTTGTATGTGCGATTGTGTGTAGGTTAAATGTGTGATTGTTTGTAGGTTTATATGTGTGATTGTCTTTAGGTTTATATGTGTGATATTCTTTAGGTTTATATGAGTGATTGTCTGTAGGTTTATATGTGTTATGGTCTGTAGGTTTATATGTGTGATTATATGTTAAGTTTACATGTGCGTTTTAATATGTGACTGTGTGTAATTTTTATGTGTGATTGCCTTTGAGTTTATATGTGTGATTGTAAAGTTATGTATGCGATTGTGTGTAAGTATGTATGTGTGTGACTATATAACGTGTGCGCGCGTTTAAATATGTGACTTTGTTTAAGTGTATGTGTCTACTTTAGTGGGAGTTTATAAATGTGACTGTATGTATGTTTATGTGTGATTATGTAATTTGTTTTCCGTAGTAGTATAGCTAGTCTCACGCACTTCAATACACGCTTTTGACAAACCAATCAAATCATTCGATTGCATTATTTTATTTATTAATTTATTCTATTTTATTTGTTCGCATTTTTGTTGTTAGTCTGATTTGTGACGTTGATAATTCTTGCGTTATAATTCTGTATTTAGACTTTGTCACGGCGATATGTTCGCCGAAATATCAGGTTGGTCACGCTGAGAGTGACAACATTGATATAATGTATAAACCCGTTTGGTCAGCTGACCGGAAGGGAAGTGGACACAAATTCTGGCGCAAAAAGGCAGTTGAGTTCTGGCCAGCGTCCGGTGCAGGTCGCCTTTATGTTCCCTGTCAGCATTTTTGCTGGGAAGTGTATGCCATTCTTGTTCAATTATAGTGCTTGCAATTTCCTAATGCGGTGTGGATTATATTGCATAATTCTAGAGTGATGGTGTATTATCTAGTGGCATTTTCTTAGGCCGTTGATGATGAGTTCTTTGTGATTAAGTAATGCTTTGTTATAGCACAGGGTTTCGCCGGTGAGCGAATATCATTGTGGTGTTCATCCAGTAGAGCCATATCAGTGGGTATGATACTGACAGATTAAGTTGTTAGTGGTGCAATCTGCATTGGCATTTATGTTGAGTTGTATTTCATATGTATTGTTAGCCGTGTGTGGCTTCCGTGTTTGCAGTTTATTAATAAAAGGAAACTTACCTGTTGAAGGTGTTAAACTTACTTATTGTCACCTATTGTATGCTGTGGCCGTCTTCTAGCGGAACGAGCCAAGTGGGAAAGTGTTCATGTATTGAAATTCACAGTATATGTAGCCCTGACAGACTTACTTATTTAGTATTTCTGTTTCCTAGTGTTAACTCGCGTTTATTTTTATTTTGTTTTTACTCTTTCTTTTAACCTTTCAGAGTTGCTCATCTTCTCTTTTTTTAAATGTTATTTTTATTAAAAATTAATTTATTATCCGCTTCTTTACAGTTCCGTTGTCCTTTTCTCGCAAACCTTTTATATGTCTCCACTTAGTCTCCTGCTTAGGACTGTGTCTGACGCAAGGTAAACATCAAAACGTCCCTAGAGTGAATTGGTAAATTATATAACTAACTGTAAATCAATTTTGATTTATTTTTGATTTATGTATTCTTGCTTGGCCCTTTCTTATAGCTTGCTTACTTATGTCTTGTGGGTTGCGAGAAAACAAGTCATAAAGCAATTGATTGTCCTTCAACTTTCAGCTACAATAAATCATGCGATATCTACGTCTTCAGGAAAACAAGAAAGGAATGCCGGATATAGTAATTTTCCGGATATTTGAACATGGTATCTACTGCATATTTTATGTCCTTAGCAACCTCGTGAACTATTATATGTACCACGCGATATCCTGTCCTAATTTCCAGTCACAAAACGGTTCCCTCAATTACCAATATAACATGATCGAACAGATTTTGTTATGTAGGTTTTGCTGCTATAGGCTTCATCCGTGATAAAAAGCCGTTTGGAAAGATATATTATTCCGTCGCATTTCCAGTTTTCATTTTTGTTTCTCTTATCATATGCCAAGAGCTAGGCGCTCATTCAAAGTTTTAAGGTTCAATGACTTTTATATCCCTGGCGTCCAGTTTCACTGTCTGTTCGCCCCTGCTCTAAACGGTTAAATCCCAGATGGCAATATCTGCTTACTGTAGTACATTTGCCTTAATTCTTGAAGAATCGGTGTTTATTAATTATCTTTGTTAATTAATTCAGTAACTCCACCTATGCCGGTCCCAAGCCCGGATGAAAAAGGAGGAGGGCGGCCTTCATGGAGGCCGTAAGGAGGCAGCCCCTCCACCATGCAAAGGCACAACAGGCCAATCACGTGTTTGTCTTAAACTACGATTACAAGCAATATAAGAGAGAAAACCGGACTGATTCTAAAGGCGACGAACTGGAACGGACTACGGACTACGACTTATGGAACATGGAACACAAGAAGTATAAATGGGAAAGAAGAGGAGCTGATGGAAGAGATGAGGAAAGCAAAACTAGAAATCCTGGCTATTACCGAAACAAAGAAAAAGGGACAAGGAGTCATGGATCTCGATGGCAACACTCTGCTATACAGTGGTGTACCCACATCTGAAATAGCTAAAGGGGGCGTGGGTTGCATTGTGGCCAAAAACCAGAAAGATAGTATCAAGGGATGGAACATTGTCTCGGAGCGCATTATGGTTGTAAAACTAAAAGAAGGAGAAACCATAGTAAACCTGGTCATAGTGTATGGGCCAAATGAGGATGAGAGAGCAGAGGTCAAGGAAGAATTCTTCGAGCTGCTTCAAAGGACAGTGGATGACTGCCTAGATGAAATTATCATGCTCGGAGATTTCAATGCCAGAGTTGGAAATGACCATGCTAGATGGGGTGGGGTTATTGGAAGATATGGAGAAGATACTCTCAATGACAATGGAAAGCGACTCCTCAGATTCTGCAGTGAGCAGAATCTGATCATTACCAACACAAAGTTCCCCCATAAGCGCATACATGCATACACTAGATGTGAACCAACAAAGAATGAGAAGTCAGTGATCGACTATGCCATTGTTAGGAGGAGCTCATTCAAATATGTCCGGGATGCTAGAGTCTGGAGGGGGCCAGAGATTGGAAGTGATCACTACCTGCTTACAATCAAAAGAACAACTGAAAGAGTTGCTCAGCCTAGGAACTGCCCAACATCACGCAAGAAACCAAGTAAACGAACGGAAGAAATGAGCATCAAGACCTACAAGCTGAAAGAGCCAGAAAGTAGGACCAGATATCAGGGGCTTATTGCTACAGCGGTGAGAAACACAGAAGAACTACCTGATGACTTGGATACCCTGTGGCTTAAATTCAAGGACATCATAAAGACAGCTGCTGCAGAAGCATGTGGTGAAGTCCGACTTGGGAACAAGAGAAAGAGGACACCTTGGTGGACAGAAGTCAAAGAGAAAATAAGAGAGAAGAAAATGGCATGGAAACAATACTTAGGAGCTAAAAACACAGCAGGACAAATAGAGAAATATAGAGAATATGTGATACTCAGAACAGAAGCAAAGAACAAAGTGCTAGCAGCAAAACAGAAGTCCTGGGAAGAATTTGGAGAAAAGCTAGAAAAAGATGCGCAAGAAAACCAGAAATTGTTCTATAAGACCCTAAAGAACATGAGGAAGGAAAAACAATGCCCTCTTAAATTTATAAAGGACAAGCAAGGCAAATTGCTTACTGCCCCAAAGGAAGTAATGGAAAGATGGAAAGAATATTTCTCAGAACTCCTTGATGGTGAGCAAGGTCAAGCATCAGAAATGATAACCACTAGCACAGAAGAGGAAACAAATGGTGATGAAGATGACATAAAGATGGAAGAACTGAAGGCAGCACTGGAGAAAATCAAGATGGGCAAAGCAGCAGGGCATTATGGTATAACACCAGAAATGGTTAAGTACATGGGAGCATCAGGCGACCTATTACTCTTAAGAGTCCTACAGGCAGCGTGGTACAACAAGACCATACCAAAGGATTGGGAGATTGCCATTATAACACCGATTTTCAAAAAGGGTGACAATCTACAATGTGGAAACCACAGAGGCATATCCCTTCTCAGTGTCCCATGGAAAATGTACTCTAGAATCCTAGAGCAGAGACTCCGATGCCTAGCTGAGCCCCAATTGGATGATGCCCAGTGCGGATTCCGAGCAAACCGAAGTACCAAGACCTAATCTTCACACTCAGGCAGCTGAGTGAAAAGGCCCTTGAGTACAAGAGTGAGATCCATCTTTGTTTCATAGATCTGGAAAAGGCGTTTGACAGGGTCCCCTGGAGCAAACTTTGGGACTGTTTGGCAAGAAAGAACATTCCAGCACCTCTGATTCATGCTATACAGAGCTTCTACAAGTCTTGCAGAAATTATGTGAGGACAGCAAACTATAAGTCAGAAGAGTTCAGGACCACCACTGGTGTAAGACAAGGCGATATCCTGTCACCTTATCTTTTCATACTCCTCATGGACGATGTCATCAAGGCATGTAAGGAGAGAACAAGAAAGTATTCAGTGGGGTACTGGAAGATGAGACAGGTCTGTATTTCAGAGCTAGCATTTGCTGATGATGTTGTCCTGATTGCTAAATCAGAGACACATCTCCAATCCAACCTGCAAGTCTGGAATGAAGAGCTGGAGAAGAGAGGGGAGGTCATAAGCAGCTCTAAAACAAAATCCATGGTGATAACACGAGAAGAAAGAAAACATCAGATTAAGTTGGGAGAACTGGTCCTGGAGCAGGTCGACCTTTTTAAATATCTCGGAGCTATTATAGACCGAAAGGGGGGCATCAAAGAAGAGATGGCCACTCGAAAAGCTGGTAGACTTTATCAGGCCATAAATCGAGGATTCCTCATCAAGAAAGAGGTTGGTAAGAAAACGAAGATGGCTGTATACCGCTCCACCTATGTCCCAGTCTTGACATATGGATGCGAGTCATGGGCAATGACTACAACCCACAAAAGCCAGATCCAAACCTCAGAAATGAGGTATCTGAGGAAGGTGGTTGAAGTAACAAGAAGAGACATGGTCCGCAACCAGACGATACGTCAAGGCCTAAAATCCCACCCGCTGCAGACCCAAATAGAACAGTCCCAACTAAGATGGTTTGGCTATGTCTGCACAATGGGCGAAGATCGGCTACCACGACAAGCATGGGAAACAAAGAGCCAGGGATCCAGACCTCCAGGACGACCCAGAGTCCGCTGGGAGGACAACATTAGACAATCTTTGAAGGACCGAGGACTAGAATGGAACCAGGCCAGGAAGAAGACAGCTGATAGAATAGTCTGGCGCTCTCTTCCAAACCTCTACACCTCACGGTAGAAGGGGAACGACTAAGTAAGTAAGTAAATTAATTCAGTGAAAAAAGATGTGACTATTGGAGCTTATTATTAATGGTACTGGACCAAATAAACATCCACAACGAATGGCGAGAACCCAGCTGACAACAAAGAACTTGAACAAGCAGTGATGGAAAAAGAATGAAATGGCTCGTACTTCCAGCAAAAAACCTGAATGTTTCCTATAACAGTCACTTTTTTAGGTTTTACCCGGGGATTACGAGAAGACAAGGCATGAAGCAATCGATCTTCCTTCAACTTTCACCTACAGTCAATCATGAGATATCTAATTCTCCAGGAAAACAAGAACGGAATGCAGCAATACCTGACACTGCTTTTTTAAGTAAGGGAAGAAAAGGCAGCGAGGAAGGCAACTGGTCACCCCACCTACCTAGTATGGTGTAGTCTCTAACACTTCACCCTCCTACGGCAGTATCTGCTATGAGACTACCTTTACCTTTACACGGCAGGTGTTTTAGAACGACAAATAAGAATAAATTTTTATATGAAAATATCTCACAATGTTATTGACATTTTGTTTGTTGGTGAAGTGGCTGAATAATATTTTGAGGTGTTCTATGACTCAAATGCAACAAATAAGTTTGTCTTATACCGTGTAAAGGGATGCTTGAGTAGAATAGAAAGATTGGAATTGTACGACAAGCTCACCAATGTGAAACTGATGACAAGAACCAAATAAGTACCAGTGGAACAAGAGATGACAAGAAGACGCTGGAGATGGATTGGAAACACGTTGAGGCAACATATTGATAAAATTACAAGACGTTTCTTGTGTTTGAATCTCCAGGATAGGAGAAGTACATGCAGACTGAAGGAAATATGGAGAAGATACCTTGAGACAGAAGTGAAAATGATGAAGAAGACGTGAAAATACATTGAGCTGATGTCACGTGAGAGGAGTACTTGCCATGTGTTTATTGAAAACCTATGTTCCTTGGGGAATTAAAAGGTATTGAATGATGTCGTGTAAAGTACAAACAAGAGAAAATATGGCGTAATTGACGGCTTTTGGGAGAAACAATATTGAACCGTCTCGTGGCACATTATACGGCTCGTGGAATTGGAAGATTTAAACTCTCAGAATGTTGAAGAAGAAAAACGATGTTTAAGTTGGAAGTAAATATGTGCGATTTATTTTAGAATGTCACAGTTGTATTCATGCACATGGGATGAATTCGATTCCTATGGCATGCAGTGAAGAAGATAATAGTGGAGGATAATATTTCGTAGTCAATACCAAAGTGGGCCCACATCCTCGCCCTTTCGTGGAAGAACAAAGTGACAAGTGCTGTCAGCTGCATGTCTTCAAAGTATGTAGACACTGCTTAGACAGCGCAGACTACCCTGGGGTTGCCTTGTGCGCCCATTTCTTAACCCTTCGAAAATAAAGTTTGTTCGGTCGTTCGTTCGTTTGTCAGCCGCATGGAAGATGGTCGCATCCCGAAAGAAATATTTTACGGACAACTGGTCCATGGCAAAAGAACAGTTGGGTGACCGCTGCTGAGGTTCATAGACATGAGGGCACTGGACATAAATCCAGCAACCTGGGAGGAAGAAGCTGCCAATCGTACCAGTTGGCGATGCTCCCTACGCCGTCACCTCAGATTGGACGAAAAAAAGTTCTCACAACTAGCAGAAGAGATAAAAACTTTCTGACAGGAACACCAGACAAATAAAACAGCTGTGGGATATCACCTCAGGGGCACATATATATAAATAAATAAATAAATAAATACACACACACACACAAACACACACACACACACACACACACACACACGCACGCACACACACACACACACACACACACATATTTTTGTCTACAAACTTCTGTTCAATGGTGGATCTCTGAAGACACTGAGTATGGTGTATCCATCCTGGTCCACACACATATACACATTTTCCCGGTAGGTGGCGTTTTTGACAATCCAGTCGAGACTTGCTACAGACGTATCGTGGATATGGAGTATTGCACCTGAAAAAATGTTGAATTAAAAAGCTGTTAATCCATAACTTCTGAAATTAATGATGCGTAAAGAAATATTTCAAAACTTGAAGCGTCCATACTTCAAACGACCATTGGCGCTTTCGTATGTTAAACCATTTTTTATTAGTGTTGAAAATCGTATTTTACGAGTATATTTGTTGCTTTTTAAATCTTTGAATCTCAAATCTCTACTTTCTACTCATTGTAAAGAACGAAAACTGTGTATGCCTTTTCCATTCTTGGTACATTTTAATTAGCCAAGTTTTCACCGTCATTGACCCAGCCGGTTTTATATAATAACTAATACAACGTGTGCTTCTCTATGGTGCAGAAAGCTGGAGAGTTACAGAGAAGGAAATGTCGAAATTGTCCTCTTTTCACACAACTTGCCTAAGAAAAATTCTCCGAATCTTTTGGCCGAATACCATCACCAACCAAGATCTGCTTACTCGGAGCAAGCAAGAGGGGATGCACACCATCATAGCTGGCAGACGCTGGAGCTGGGTTGGCCACGTCCTCAGAAGAGACCCCGATGCCATCATAAGAACAGCTATGCTATGGACCCCTGAAGGAAAACAAAAGAGAGGCCGACCAAAAACAACTTGGCGGAGGACTGTGGAGGCTGAGATGCGAAGTATGAACCAGAGTTGGGGCACTGTACTAAGGATGGCCGCCGACCGAGAAAAGTGGAATCAATTTGTTGTTGCCCTACAAGACGCCACCTGGCGTGATGGCGACTGACTGCTTTGACGGTCGGCGGCTAAGGATCAAAGAAGACAAGAAAAAAAAAAACAACCTAAAATAAGTCCATTAAAGTAAGAGTTTTAACATAATGGAAATAATGGACTACGAATAGAGTCTGTGTTTTGTATTTCAACGCGCCGGATGGTGAATGGTAATGTGCCAATTAAATAAATATATTTCCTCAAATAATTACATCAGGGAGTCTTTTATTTTAAACACATCTCTAGTAGTTAATAACTATGTTTACTTCAGTTCTTTCTCTTGTCTTGTCTTTGATCCACCGTCACTGAGCGTTAGCTCTAGGTGATTTCATTTGGTGTTTAAACTGATCGTGATATATTTTTGTCAAAGGTGAATGTTTCCAGCCGGAAGTGATAACAGTACAGAATAACTAAAGTTCAGTTTTGCCTTAAAATCATAAAAACAAGTCAAGAAAATTACTGCTTGCTTACTTAGTCGTTCTTCTTCTACCCTGGGGTGTAGAGATTTGCCAGAGAGAGCGCCATACTATCTTGTCGGCTGTCTTCCTCCTGGCCTGTGTCCAATCTAGTTCTCGGTCCTTCAGAGATTGTCTGATGTTGTCCTCCCATCGAACTCTGGGTCGTCCTGAAGGTCTAGAATCCTGGCTCTAAGTTTTACGTATTTGTCGTGGTAGCCGATCTTCTCATATTCTGCACGTGGCCAAACCATATATATATATATATATATATATATATATATATATATATATATATATATATATATATATATATATATATATATATATATATATATATATATATATATATATATATATATATATATATATATATACTATATATATATATATATATATATATATATATATATATATGTGTGTGTGTGCGTGTGTGTGTGTGTGTTACTTTGGCCCGAAAGGGGGCAAAGAATAGTAACACTGTTTACTGCCATGCATGTCGTAGAAAGACACTAAGGAGGGTTGGGCATTGGGCTGGTTACCCCATCCTGTACAAAATTTAAACCACAAAAAACTTCAACAAACATGGACAAGTCAATTAAGGAAAATAAAACACAGCCATCCAAGACAGGGGAAGGTCCTCTCGCAGGGAGGCGTATGATGCAACAAAGAGAAAGCCGAAAGGAGTCTGTATTACTAACTAACCTTCTTTCTTCTAGGAGAACTTCCAGATTTGGCACCTGGAATATTCGGACATTAAACGAACAAGAGTAAGTGGCACACGTAGCAGCAGAAATTAGGGAATATAAAATCGAGGTTCTGGGACTGTGTGAAACAAAGTGGAAGGGGGTAGACAAGAAGAAACTCATCACAGGTGAATTGGTGCTGTCCTCAGGACATGAAGACGAAAGTTCACACCACAGTGAAGGGGTAGCTCTTATGTTATCTAAAGAAGCACAGAAAGCACTCATTGAATGGGAAGCCATTGGACCCAGAATAATAACAGCTACTTTTAAAACAGCTAAAAAGAAAAAAATGTAAATGTCATTGTTGCGCACATATTCTTTGGTGGCACGGATTACGCATACAAATGTAAAATGTTTTAATTGTCTGATAAAGATATATTCATCTTTGAATGCATGTTTTTGGTCTTGAGGGACGGAACTCAGATTAGGCAATAAGTATTCATTCTGTGAGTTATCGCTCTTTGTATCGTTCTAAGAATGGAACTCGGGGGAGGAATTTAGACTTACTTGAATCTATTCTGTGTTTGGTTAGGAATAGATTGTTCTTGCTTCAGAATGTCTATGGCCCGAATCTATGTAAAGATCTTGTCTATGTAGGACGAGTATGTCTTATATCTTGATATCTTAGTATGTTTAAGTGGAACTATTTCTTCTTGTACTGTACTTTAGGGGGTCAGGTGTTTTCGGCGGATGAAGAGACGTTAGAGTGTCCTTCGGTTGTCAACGCCTATGGCGGGAATTCATGTTGTAGAGCTGCCCAAGAGTTTGTGATCTCTTTAATTTAGCTTGGGGACGAAGATAGTTTCTTCCAGGATTGTTTAGTCTATGAGTTCCCCAGTTGTGATTCTATAACGCCGGGAGAGCGTTTGTGCTTGCTAGTGTATTCTTATGTCAAGGTAAACGTACTTTTGCTGACTTCGTTCATTCCTAGGCTTAAGAGGGGCAGACGTTTACATGAACTTACCTATGAATATGTCGGGACGACATATTATCTAGCAGCACTAAATATGTTTATATGCAGCAACTATGAGGACAGAATATGCTGATCCTTGTAGAATCATTTATTAAAGATGGACAAAGCTTCGATTGAAGATTTGGCTATACATCCGTATAGTGAGTGATGCTCAACCGGGAACCAGCAGCCATTGTGGAATTCGATTTATTTTGGAATTCTACCTATTGTAAATCATCAAGCAGAGAACGGGAATGCTTCCTTATTATCAGGTGATGATTGAGAGATCACTATTATAAAGAAAACCCAATATCAGTGGGTTAACATTATCTTCACAGAGATTTGCTGTAATTTACCTAAAGGAACCTTCGCTAGAAAGAGGTCCTGTTTAGGAGTCAAGTTTGAACAGTACTGCTTAATTGACATGCTCGGTCAGTAAGGTCTACTGACTGTATTGATAAACAATGGAAATCTTGGTGTTTACAGATGTTCCATTGCAAGATTATTCTACATGAATGATAATTTATGACGGTAGTCCATTGATCAACACTACGCTGTTTATGTAGACTTATGTTCCTGTAACTGTACCCATCCTGTCAAGTGTGTGCGTCAAATTAAACTATTGAAATGTCTACAGTAGTCTGCATCAGTAACTTCTCGATACGCATGAATGAGTGTTTGAACCTTCAGTCAATTCCACAGAACAGTCTACACATTCGCGTATTGAAAGTCATTACAACACTCATTGTCAACACTGTATTCTTGTCGGGGCCTCATTGTGTCCCAGGACAAGGTGACATGTATACCTGACACTGTGCTCGGTTGTTTGAGTTGACTATTCGGTCCCAGTACATCTTTACAACGTACACTGACAAAACACAGTATACAGCATTCTAAAATAACAGCCTTTATTATTACCACAAGAAAGAAAAGGCGTTTATCGATATTGATGCAAAGTACCAAGCTTTATCAATGTGATAGCTGCTCTGATGTATACACAGTTACGATACGACGAAGGAGAAACAGCCTGTATCAGTCATCCAATGTTATGCACCAACTAATGACAAAGAAGAGTCTGTGAAAGAAGCATTTCATACTAGACTACAGGAAATTATAGAAAAAGTAAAAAAGAAGAGACATCACAATTTTGATGGGTGACATGAATGCAAAGATAGGTACAGTAAACACCGGCTTTGAAGAAGTCATGGGAAAACATGGGCTAGGAATAATGTATGAAAATGGGGAATTATTCTCAAACTTCTGTGCTTTAAATCAACTGGCTATAGGAAGAAGCATGTTTCCACATAACAGAATACGCAAGGCAACATGGATATCACCAGACCATAGAACTGAAAATCAGATTTATCATATATGCATAAACAAGAAGTTTAGATCATCATTGCAGGATGTAAAGGTATATAGAAGTGCAGATGTGGCATCAGATCACCACCTTCTGATAGCCAAAGTAAAAATGAAACTCAAGAGATATGCAATAATGCAAAATTATAGACAACAATTTAATGTAGGACATCTAAGAAATCAAGAAACAAAATTGCGGTCACAATATCCAACAAATTCCAAGTGCTCCAAGAGCTGGAAGATGTAGAGAATACAGACGACTATTGGCAGCATTTCAAAACTGTATGGAATGAGACATGTGAAGAAATACTGGGGAAAAGGGAACGAAAACAAAAAGCATGGATAACAACAGAAACCATCAATAAGATAAAAGACAGAAAAAACAAGAAAGCAGATTTAAACACAAGGAAAACCAGAAGTTCCAAAGCCAAGGCTCAAGAGGTGTACACAGAAGCAAACAAATAAGTTAAAAGAAGTATCAAAAGAGACAATAGGAAGTATATTGAGGAGTTGGCAAGAGAGGCAGAGGATGGTGCAACCAAAAGGAAATATGACAGAACTGTATAGCAGCACAAAGAAGCTAACAGGGAAATACAAGCAAACAACTTGCCTCATAAAAGACAAGAATGGAAAACTACTCAGCAATATACAGAGAATTTCAAAGGCAGTAGACCACAAACTGAGGAAAGAACAAGCAGGATTTAGAAAGAACAGAAGATGTGTAGATCATATATTCACTATCAGGAACATTATAGAGCAGTGCTCAGAATGGCAAAGACAGCTTTACATTAATTTCATTGATTTTGAAAAGGCTTTTGACAGCATACATAGGGACAGTTTATGGAAAATACTGAGGGTTTATGGAATTCCAAGCTGCATAGTGTCAATCATAGAAAGCCTCTATGCCAACTTTGCGTGTAGCGTTGGGCGGAGCAACCTAACCTTTGGGGTGAAGACAGAAGTGCGACAGGGATGCCCCTTATCAACCATATATATATATATATATATATATATATATATATATATATATATATATATATATATATATATATATATATATATATATATATATATATATGTTTCTATAACTGTTAACCATAAGAGTTTTGCTATGGTATCTGTGTACTCAATTTTTCTAATGCAAGGTATATAACTCTTGGAATTGAAGTTACTTTTTATTTTAAGTGGTACCTGTTCTTATGCCCTTCGGTTGCCGGTATTAATGTGGTTTGACCGATCTTGGGTCATGTCCATTTATGGAGCGCTCAGGCCCACTTTTCTTGTAAACGTTTGGCAACCTGCGTCGATAGTTATTTCCTATCCTTATAAGGCTCGATTTTGAGTGTCGTTCTTAGAATATGCCCATAGCTTCGGGGTTGTGGGAATTGTATTCAAATCGAACGGTTCTGCGCATGTCTGAACTTTAGGTGAGTTTTTGAAAAGTCTTCCGGTCAGGGAGTCTACAAGATGTGTTGAGCAGAGAGGACGCATTCTAGCGTCTGTGATTTTTGATAGGGAATTGGTAGTCCTCTAGTGAGTTTAGCTAACGAGGTCTTTCCCTAGATGATTCGAAAACGCCTGGAGGCGTATGTTTTGTGGTGTTTATTCCGAAGCAAGGTAATACCCTCCTTATATTGAATTCTGTAATCTACTTAGATGTTTGACATTTGTCGTTCTCTGCTCGCTGGCTTGTTACAGAAAGGAGAGGTTCTTCTGCTAGGGATTACACCCCAGTTATCTTCATACCTGAGTTTGATATGTACACGGGTCACTCTAGGCCCAGAGAACAGTTTATATGCTCTATGAACTTCGCTATGCCAGCGATTGCACCTACGTCGAGGTTAGACTTAGGAATGCCTGTAAAGGTCAATTTGACCTGTACTCATGTAACGTCATTCTCGTGCAGCCAGTGATAGACTTATTTTTGCACATCTGATCTGCCAGCATCAGAGAGGAGTATTGTTACACTTATGTACATTGATGATATGAAGCTGAGGCAGTAGTAAGCTGGGATTATTTATATCAGCTCATAGAATATATGCACATCCATTGGAGAACTTAATTTATGCTGAATACCATGAACTGTCGTGTCTATGACTTATGTAAAATGTATGTAACGTATCTGTCATTGTGGCGTCAAAATAAATGATGGAAACGTCAACAGCAGTTTCAAACTTTTATGACTTTCCATGTCATATCTCACGTTTGTAGATCGGTGAAACTACATCACATCTACACTCACAGCAAGCAACAACAAACCAGATAAGACCACCTTACACTTCAGCCTATAATATCCCTGGTGTCTATAGGGGTGATACTTTACTACGCTACATTTCAGCAACGACTTTGGACTTATAGCTGCAACGTCCATAGTAGCCAGAAGTGCGGCCTTATCATTGTAAATCCACCCTTATCATTGTATGGTGGCCAAAAGCTGGTTTCATCTGGTACCAGCACTCTCGGGGGTCAACAAACCCATACATCATACAACATTCAAGTTCGTGAACTACATTTCTTTCAAGATTCTTCATCTACAATGACATATAGCAAGTTAGCTATATTTTGAAAGTACTTGGCGCTGCTCGACAGTTTGTCAAATTTGCTGATTTAGAAGGTCAAGTGCCGATCGAATCGATTTGCTGATTTAGAAGGTAAAGTGCCGATCGAATCGATTTGCTGATTTAGAAGGTCAAGTGCCGATCGAATCGATTTACTTCATTTAGATGGTCAAGTACCGATCATTGTATGAAAGAAGGACAAGTTCCGAAACTACATTCCTGCATCAGAAGCTCTATTTCCTTCGTCATGGCTGTATATGGGAGCAGATGTCGATCAACGTTGGATCATTTATCCTCAGAATGCTGATCACAACCTGTTCTGCACCGTGCTGACGTTTGGACTTATATAAGTTAAGTGGCCTGTTTTGTTTGTGAACTGTGCCCTTATACTTCTGCTGAGCCTTCTGTTTCATCTCATTCTTATATGTTATTTATTTATTTATATGTTTACATTTCAGCGGGTTTCGGTTGGGTTGTGTCTTTCAGTAGAAAATACCACGTGACAGAGGTTTCTACTGTGAGCGTCTTCTTTAGGGACTGTGCAAATTTCCTATTGTGAAATTTGCTAAGCGACAACTGTTGCTATATTTGTGTTAGTTGTGATGAGGTATGTTTTTTCTTCGTTCTTTTTGTAACATTTTTCTATTCTTTAGTTTTGTGTTGATTTGTTTGTACTTGTAGGTCTCCTCTTTTCTATTGTTTAGTTTTATACACAATTTATATTTATACACTGTGGTGTCATGTGTTTTGTTTAATTTTCTCGCAGATATCATCATATTTTTTGTGATATTTTCTTTATTTATCGCTGTATATTTAGTTGATTCCTGCGAATGTTTTCGTATTGTTTCTGATCTTTGTTATTGTTTACATTGTTATTGTTTACATTGTAATTTTGTTTACACTGTGATTTTGTTTACATTGGTATTAGTTACACTTTTGGTAATTAATTAATGGATTATACTGATGCACTATTATTATTACACTGATGATAAATAAATGATGAATAGTGTCATGCACTATTGAATGGGAAGTGCACCTATGATAAAGAATTGACTGATGATATTTTTATAAGGGTTCATATACAAGTTCTTGGACATAGACTTGTTTCCCACAGAGATTGGGATAATATAATATGGTGTAATTATTCAAGTGCTTGATTTAAGACATGTTACTTTTAAAATTGAAATAAGATAGTTAATTATTTCAGGTTTTGTGACTCATAATATTAGACAATATGTCTACACTTGAGTATTTTATGGAGCAGGGTAAATCCCTTGGAATGACAGGTGATAAATTGGAGGAATATGCGACTGCTCAATATGAAAAAGCACAAAAGTTGGAAATTGATAAACTGAAGGCTGAAGAGAAAAAACAAAAAGCTGAGGATAGAAGATTGGAATTAGAATTTGAACAAAAGAAATTGCAGATGCAAGTGGACGAAAAGAGATTCCAAATGGAAATGGAAAAGCAAAATAGAGAAGCTGAACAAAAGAGATTAGATAGAGAAGCTGAACAAAAGAGATTAGATAGTGAGGCTGAACAAAAGAGATTAGATAGAGAAGCTGAACAAAAAAGATTAGAAAGAGAAGCTGAAGCTGAACAAAAAAGACTAGAAAGAGAAGCTGACGAGAGAAAAACAAAGATGGAACATGAACATCAGGAAAAACTTTTAGCATTTGAGTTCGAAAAGTTGAAATTGACAAATATGGGTAATGTTAATCAGTCATCTGGTGGTAATGTTAAACCTTTTATTTACAACATCAAGCTACCAGCATTTAATCCACCCAGTGACGGTATAACAGTTTGGCTAGATAGATTTGAACGTTCTTGTCGAAATCATAATGTGGATAGATCACAATATGCTAATCAGTTATCAGAGATACTGAAATGTGACACTCTGACAAGTTTAAGCTTGGTAGAAGAGGCTGACCAGAATAATTATGATGTTATCAGAGCAGCCTTGTTAAAAAATATCAATTAACAGAGGAAGGTTACCGTCTTTAGTTTAAGAAAATGGTACCTGAATCAGGGGTAGAATTCTCAGAATTCATTGCAAGGACACGTCTTACATTTAATCGTTGGATTGAATTGTCCAAAACAGAAAAGACATATGAAGCTCTTATGGACTTGTTGCTCAGAGACAAGATTATGTCAAGTGTAAATAAACCATTCCTTGAATTCCTACATGAGCGTAAACCCAAGACACTAAAAGAAATGGAAGAATATTGTACCCAATACGTCACTGCACTTCCGGACGTAGCTTTTAGCAATGCTAAGGTTAAGGAAAGTATGTCAGTTGCTTCAGCAACACCATACAACCCTAACTACTCACACAAATTTCAGAGACCACAAAATAGGTTTGATAAAAAGGGTAACCATAATAATTATCAAAACCAAGGTAACCAATCATTTCAGGGTTCTTCTGCGAAGAACTGGAGACGACCCGACAGCCCTCCATTCAGGGGTGGTCACAATTATAGGAATTTCCGCAGAGGAAGTCATTATAGAAACTATCCAAGTTATCCGTCATGGAGACAACAAGATCATAAGTATAGAGATACTCATTATAATGGATATGATAATGGTAACCATGAGAACTATGACTCAAACCCAAATAGGGGCTACAATAGAGGATACAATAATGATTACAGAGGCAATAATAATCGAGGTAGATCACAATACAAAAAACATAAATCACATTATCAGACAAACTCTGCACAGCAAGAGTCACATGAAGCCTATAAACAGACTAAAGATAATAATGACGCTAATAATATGGCATGTTCCGCTTTTGATTTTGGGAGAGTATCTCAGTGCCCCCAATGCAAAACATTATTTGAACCGACTACGGTGTCCACTTTAAGTTGTGGCCATCCTCTTCCCGCTCTTCCTGCGTCAGTAGCGCATGATGGAAGAGGTTCTCTTGTCTTACACAAAGGTTTAGTAAATGACAATAAAGTCTCAGTTCTTTTTGATTCTGGATGCACCACAATTGGTGTTAGGCAGTCACTCGTAGATCCTTCTTGTGTCACAGGAAAAGTAGTCAAATGTGTAACATTTGGCGGCACCTTAGAAAAATATTCTACTGCTATAATTAGGATTGCTACTCCTTTCTTTACAGGAGATGTACACGCATGTCTTCTGCCGAATCCGATCGCTAATCTTATCATCGGTCGTATTCACGGAGTCAAAGAATGCACTCCGCAACAAATTTCCGTTTGGGAAAAACAAAATATGCAAACTGCTAATGCTGTAGTCACTAGAGCTCAAGCTCTTAATATGCCTCAAACTTCATCTACTGAAGATAATGAAGTGCATAACCAAGATGATCCCTTGGTAATTTCTCGTGACTCGTTTATAAAACAGCAAGAAGATGATCCGACTCTAAAGAAATTCTTCACTTTTGCAACAAAAGGTGATCCGAATAAAGATACAAATCGTAAATCTTGGATTACAATGAAGAATGGCGTACTTGTACGTATGGTTCAAGACTCCACTAAGTCAAGTCATTCTCAGATTCTTGTGCCCAAGAATTTGAGAGTTAAAATTTTGCAGCACGCTCACGACTCTCAGTGTGCTGGACATATGGGTTTTTCCCGTACGAAGTCAAGAGTTCTTGCGGCTTTCTTTTGGCCATTAGTAAACAAGGACATACAGATTTATTGTCGATCTTGTAAAGTATGTCAAGAGGTCAAATCCAAAGGTCCACGCCAAGCTGCACCTATTCAGGGTGCAGACATTCCTATTCGGCCGTTTCAGAAAATGGCAATAGACATTATTGGTCCGTTTAACATCAAATCTGCCAGAGGACATAAGTTTATCTTAACGTGTGTGGACATGTGCACACGTTGGCCAGAGGCTATACCTCTGAAGAGCATTTCTACTGCCGATATTGCAGACGCTCTTTGGCTAATATTTTCTCGTCTGGGATTCCCCGGAGAAATATTATCAGATCATGGCACCCAACTAATATCGGATACCATGTCTCAAGTGATGTCTACTCTGCAGATAGAGAGATCTTTGAGTAGTATCTTTCATCCAATGTCTAATGGGATGGTCGAACGCTTAAATAGCACACTCAAAAACTTATTAGGGAAAATAACCGAGGATCATCCTCAAGATTGGGACAGGGTTTTACCTGCAGCCCTCTTCGCTTACAGAGAGGTCCCCAATGAACATACAGGATTTTCTCCCTTTGAACTTGTCTTTGGCGCGCGACCGCGCGGCCCTATGTCTTTGCTTCATGATCTCATAACCGCTGATAATATTACCGATGACACAAAATCCTATTACGAATATGTCATCGCGCTGAGACAAAGGATTATCGAAGCATGCAAATTGGCAACTTCTTCTTCTGAATTTGCTAAACATAAGGCAAGGCAATTTGCCAATAAGAAAAGAACCTTACGACAACTTTGTCCTGGTGACAAAGCATTTGTTTTGCTACCTTGTAGGGAAAACAGACTTCTTATTTCTTGGAAAGGTCCGTACGATATAATATCGAAAATTTCAGATGTTGACTATATTGTCGATATTGACGGGAAGCATAAAACCTTCCACATCAACATGCTTACGGAATTCCATGAACGTCCTGATTATTTACAGCCTATTTTCCAGGCAACGGACGATTCTCCAGTCCAATATGGTCATTACTCATCACTGTCCGTAATACAGGATGAGGAAACAAGTTTTTCGGATGTAAATCTTCCTCTTCCGATGATTCCACTTCATTCTAGTGAATCATGGAAAAATGTTACTGTTTCTCCTGATTTATCTCTAGGAGAACAGCGACAAGTTTCGGTTATGTTACAAACATTTCAGGATGTCCTCACTGACATCCCTGGACAAACTCATGTCATTGAACATGACATTGTTCTAACTGACCATACTCCTATTAGAGTCAGACCTTATCCTATTCCTATACATTTTCAAGCACATGTTGAGAAGGAGTTGGATGAGATGATAGATTTAAAAATAATCGAACCATCCACTTCTGCATATTCTTCGCCGATGGTTATTGTTCAAAAAAAGACAATAACATACGTCTTTGCATTTACTATCGCAAATTGAATCAAGTTACGAAGTTCGATGCTGAATCTATGCCTTTACTAGAAGAGCTCCTTACTAGGCTTTCTAAATCTCATTTTTTCACTAAACTTGATTTGTCTAAAGGATATTGGCAAGTTCCTTTATCTGAACGCGCCAAACCTTTTACTGCTTTTTCTACACCTAGAGGCCTTTTTCAATGGAATTTCATGCCTTTCGGCCTTATGAACGCACCAGCTACATTCGTACGCATGATGCGTCGAATCCTATCTTATCGGGCAGATGTCATTGCATACCTAGACGACATCTGTCTTTTCAGCAATACTTGGGAAGATCACTATTCGGGGTTAAATGAATTACTGTTTACTTTACGCGAGCATAACCTGACAGCGAAACCCTCTAAAGCCTGCATTGGTTTTAGCGAAATCTCTTTCCTAGGCCATCGAGTTGGTCATGGTTTCCTAAAGACAGAGGACCATAATATCACTAAGATACTTAACATCTCTATTCCTAAGACTAAAAAGCAAGTGCGAAGTCTCTTAGGTCTTATACAATTTTATGGACGATTCATTCCGAATCTATCCTCTATCATGGCACCTCTTTCTACACTACTAAAGAAAGGGTTCCTAATATGGTTCACTGGTCTCAGGAATGCCAATCCTCGCTGGATAAGATTAAAACTATGTTTTCAACACCCCCTATTATAGTATTACCTACTAAAGATATGACATTTTTTCTTCGTAGTGACGCTTCATCCACTGGGATTGGAGCTGCACTAATGCAAGAGTACTCTGGAACTCTGCATCCTGTAATGTATATCTCCAGAAAACTTAATGCTGCAGAAAGGAATTACTCGGTTTTAGACCGTGAACAGTTGGCTATGGTCTGGTCAATTCTCAAACTACAAAGATTCCTTCTAGGCGCACATTTCATAGTAGAAACCGACCAGAAAGCTCTTACGGCTATACAGAGTAAGAATTTGAAGAGCTCGAGGTCTACTCGATATGCAATTGCTCTTCAACATTTTCACTTCACGGTACGAGCTATCCGTGGTTCGGATAATGTGATGGCTGACATTCTGTCTAGATGCTCACATGATTCCAACTAATACTTCTGTCCTATATTTCCAGATATATTACAGATCCATAAAACAGCTATATTATAATCATACATTAGTACATCTGCTCTCACTTTATGTGAACTCGTATTAATGTGCTTTGTTATCATCTTCTTCTGTTACCA